>OY856186.1:427889288-428489288 GCA_963693315.1 Diogma glabrata | reverse complement strand
ATTATTGGATAAAACTTTGTTTTTATCTAAACAAAACCCAGCATTTCATGGACATGATGAAGGACAAAGTTCTTCAAATAAAGGCAATTTCTTAGAACTAACCAAACTATTGTCAAAGTATGATGTAGTGTTAAAAGAACACACTTTGAATTTGGAGCATGGTAAATCACCAAAAGTATCATATTTGTCACCAGATATACAAAATGAGTTCATAAATGTTTTAGCGATCCACGTAAAGTTTAAGCTTGTCAACGAAATTAAATCGGTTAAATATTTTGGAATTATGTTTGATAGCACACCTGACATTTCACATATTGATCAAATGTCAGAAGTGATTCGTTATGTGAAAATTGATGGTAGTAAAGTGAAAATCAAGAAAGTATTCCTTGCATTTTTTTCTTTACGTGGAAAAAAGCCGCTGATTTAAGCGATGAAATTCTTACACTGAAAAAAAAATTGAAGTAATGATAACCTCATCTCGAAGATGGCAATTTATTATTCATGCAAAGAAAAGATATTTACAAACAATTTCACCGTGATTGGGACAACTACTCAGTACTCAGTAACATTGTCCTGACAGCAGAATGAGGTGTAATTAAAATATAAAGTGCTATCCAATATAACAGTAGTTGAATAAAGTTAATAACTATTTCCATGAAAACATATTTCTTTGGCCTTATATCAAGAATTTTTCATTTTAAAATTTAAATATTTGAGATTAATTGAACTATATTTTATTTTCACATAAATATTTCATGTGATTGTCTCAACTGCATCGGCTTATCATTGTACGGTTGTTGAATCAATCTCGTATTTCGATTCGCCATATCTGCCCGCACGGTGAGGTTGAGACAATTGCATTTCGATTGGAAATAGGACATGTTTTTTTCAGTGTAAAAATCTTGAAAATGATGGTATAGATGTTATGAATTGTCGCTCCCAAAGGTTATGATAATGCTGCTGTTATGAGTAGTATACATGGAGAAGTGCAAGCTATTATTAAAGCAAAAAGTAACAAAGCAATTTTTGTGGGCTGCAAAGATCATTCAATTAATTTATATGGCCAACACTCGTCAGTGGAAGCCATTTTTACATGTTTTTCTGCTTCGACTAGCCGCTGGGAAGTACTTGCTAAACACAACAAAGCAACTGTTAAAATACTCTTAACAGCGCATTGGAGTGCTCATTATGCTGCAGTAAAAGTATTGGCCGAAAACTTTGATGGGATTGTGGCTGAAATTGAGAAGTTAAGTGATCAACAAGAAAATGTAGACACTAGAGGCGCTGCACAGAACCTTAACAATGCAGCATGTGATTTTTCGTTTCTTTGCTATCTTTTGTTTTGGAATGATATTCTAAGAGAAATAATATCTGTGCTCGGGTGGTGAGTTTGCACCTGATGTTGGACTGACATGAGAGCTCAACTTAAAAAGGACATGTTGGAATGTCTTGACCGACTCAGTGTTGAACTCCGAACTAGACTGAAGTCAGTTCAAGATTTAGCTTCATTGTTCGAGGTTGTGCAGACAAACACTTAGCTTTTGGCGAACAGTGAAGAGTTAAAATTATCGGTATCAAAATTTACTGGTTTTTATGATGCGGTATTGGCAACAGAACTCCTCATAGAGATACAAAGGGTGAGGAGGCATTTAAAAGCGGCCAATGTTATAGTTTCTAACTGGGTGTACCTAGACTTTTTGAAATTCATCGTAGAATGGGATTTTTTAGAATTTCTTCCGAATCTTACGGTCGCACTAAAGTTATTTATGACTATTTGCGTATTAGTGGCTTCGTGTGAGAGGAGTTTCAGCAAATTAAAATTAGTTAAAAATTACTTGCGGGCTTATAATAATAATGCTCATTTGTATTAATTAAAAAAAATTATAAATTACGTTTATTGGCTTTTTATTATTATTGACCGTTTTTATTTTTGGGGTGACACCACAATATCCGCCCCGGGTGCCACCCATGCTAGCTACGCCACTGGTACCGGCCCTGCTTGGTTGCATTAAAGCACTTCGTTACCCTGTTTTTTTTAAACTGTTTATTTGTTTAAATTTGTTTTTGATCTTAAGTTCAATTGCAACAATTACTAATAAATATATTATGTTTATTTAAAAATGAGTTTAAACAATTGAATTTCCTAATTATCTGTTTTGTTATTGTTTACGTGGCAAATTATAGCAATAATAATAATATTAGCAAAACTAAAACAAAACTATCAAAGACTCAAATGAACGCTCTTAAGTTCACACTCTATTAAGTGAATGAAACTTAGTATCTATTTCATAACACTAGGAAAATTATATATAGTTAAATTAAAAATAATTTAGATTTGCGTTATTTACGTTTTAATAACAAATCTGCATGTAATTAACGATTTTAAATTGTTTCGAATAAATAATACAGTAAATATTACTTCATATTTTCCCAGGACTCACGTCACATTTGGATCACAATTAGTACGTTGAAATTTGAATATTTTATTATTGTTTCATTTTGTTTTTGGTTATTTATTATGAAATGTTTAAGTTAAACAAATCATAAGAAAAACATAATTTGTTTGTGACTGTTAATGTTAAATTTTTTGGTTTGGGTTTACTATTCTATATAGTGAAATTATATAATGTGGGAGAGTACTATTGTTATGAAATTATAAATGTTTTGTGATTTGTGCAAAAATAATTAAAATGCAACCAACATCGTGGAAATCAATTAAGAGATTTTATGATATTTCATATTTTCGATTTTCAAAACATTTTTTAAAATAATTATGAATTTATTACTTCTATAATATTTTTCAATAACCTTTCGATCAACCGATAACCTTGATTATATTATATTACATAAAAATTTTATTTGATATAATTTTTTTTCTTCATTACGATAACAATAAAAATTTCTAAAACAATAGTTAATTAATTAGAAATAGTTAATTTATGAATAATTTGATATTTATGAATAATTTGATTACTATTTAACGTGTATAAAGAAACGAAGATATCAGAAGAGCAAGGTTGAAGATTCATGAATAAAACGTAACTAAATAAACTATAAAATTCTTGCTAGGTCCAATCTGACAGTAAAAATAGTTTGCCATTAAAAATTTATAGTAGGTTCTTTAGATATACCGCAGTTAAAATATCTTGGATCGGAAAAACCACCACTATCACTATACTGTTCTTTACACTCAATTACAATATGTGTCACAATAACATCATACAAAAACATTAAAGACCTAGATTCCACAAAAGTATGCATTTTATGGTGTTGGCGAAATAACATAATTTTTTAAGAGTAAACTGAATAAATGCAAACAAAATTTTCGAAATAAAAATATACATCACAAAAAATGAAACAACGGAAATTCAGACTCACGCAAACCGGAGTATCGGTGTAGCTTATCTAACTACAATATTTTGCAAATTCATTATCTTTTTATAACAAACCATATGCCAACTGTATATGCAGCTTCACTAATTTATACAATTTTTTGTAATGAAAGTAATTAAAAAAAATGAAGATTTCATAAACATTCAATTCGATATATTTAATTAATTTTGTTGGTTTAAGTTTCAAATAAATAAATAATACAGATTATGTTGAATAACAAACAAATCATAAATAATTTAATTTTTAGCAAAATAATTTTATTTAAATTTTGTTAATCTCTAAGATGCAGTAAGGAATAAGTGCATAGTTCAAATCAATATCTACAAAAGTTATAAAAACAAAAAATTACTTCGAAAACCGTATGGGAGTGTATGACATTTCCTCTCAGTTGAAAGCACTACATCAAGATGAGACACTCTGTAGAATAGTACAGATTTTATTTAAGTATAAAACTAAATTCAAAACTACAGACAATCATTAAGATAGTTTTTTTTATTTAATCTTTTACCGGCTTTTCGAATTGCATAACAAGACATATCTTTAATACATCACTTTATTACCGAATCAAAAAAACATAAACAAAACAAACTTATCATTTCAATCTAACCTCAAAACATGCGTTCATTCCAATTCGTTCTAAAGATTCACCTTCTTTGTTATCTTTCATAAATCACAGAATACCTGTCATAAACAAAAATTTAATTAAAAGTAATTAAATTAGAACGTTAAATTTCTTCACCATACAAGATGCCATTATACAAGGTTTTGAGAACTTCTTCATTTTAGATCGGATCAAAGCTTAGGTGTATAAACAAAATTTATTTTCGAATGAGCTTTTTTTTCTAAACGGAAAAAAAATGATTTAATTATTTTTTTCTCACATTTTATTTGTGTTATAATAAAAATGATTATTATGATTATGATGAAAATTTTAATTTTAATTTTTCAAAAGGTATTGAGGGGGATAAAATCTTTTATATATAAAAGTTAAATTATATATTTTTTAATTTATTTTAGTTTCATCTTTGTTTTTAAGATGAAATATAATTAAGGAAATAAAAATATTAAATTAGCGATAAAGACAAGTGAATTTTTTTTTCTTTTCTGAAAGTGAAATTAATAAATTCAAAATATTGTGACAGTTTTAAGTGATTGTGTGGATATAAATTAAAAATAAAATAAAATAAAATGTGGAATTTAGTTTTTGCAGTTTTAACACTTATTGGAGTATTTATAATTAATCTGAATGTGAATGGGGTAAGAAGGATTTTATTATTATCTTGTGACCATTGTCTAGTGAAAACTACTGCATTGAACAAAAAAAACAGTGTTTTAGAGTTGTTAAATATGATTTGCAAGATTATAAATTGTTGGGGAACTTAAAAGATTTGTGAATATTCCTGTTATGCCATGGTGATTTGAGTGGTTTTTAAATATCAATTTGAAGTGTGATTTAGATCTATTTGCTTACATATACAAATTTTTCATACCTTGATAGCTTGTGATAATTATCTCTTCCTTGGTATAATTATTTTGAAATCATTCAGTGCATTCGTTAAAAAACAATGTGATTGTGCAATCCAATGCTTCACTAATGAAACGATCAGCAGTAATCAAATAACCATGCTCAGGGATATTTACCAGAATAAAATAAACAACATTTTTTATTCTGTTACGCAAGGATTTTTGAATCGGTGCAACACAATAAAACATTTTTTTTATTGTATTTAATTCTGAAATAATTTTTTTATTGTTCTTATAAATAATTCGAATGTATGTTATAAAAAAATCAAAAAAACATTCTCGCTCTTATTTAAAATTATAAATTTCTGTTCATCTCTCGAATAAAAAGTCAAATACTTTGATTTCGTTTGAATTATATTCTTATTTCGTTTTCAAATTACCAAACAATAACATATGAGTTGAAATTGAGTAAAATTTGTTTAAATTAATTAAATAAAAAATATTCATTCTATTAATATCCTGGATCACTCGCATAGTAAATCAAATATTTCATTAAACAGTTAACCAAAAAAATTACTATTAATTGTCAAACAGGGGCCCTACTCCCGAACATATAAATGTGAATTTCGAAAATATTGTGAAGTTAAGTGAAGTATTGCATAACATTAAACGGTAACGGGAACGATTTTCCGAAAAAACAAATTTCAAAATATTTGCCGTGTTCGATTTGACTGAAGCAACTGATACAACTGAAAAATTTAATGCAATTGTTGTTATTTTTTCAGTCAAATCGAACGCACATATTGTCTTAATTCAATTTAGACAGTATTGTGAAATTAGTTTTTTGTAAAATCGTTACCGTTATACCGTTTAATGTTATGCAATACAAACTTCACAATATTGTCCAAATTCACATTTATGTGTTCGGGAATAGGGCCCCAGCGTTGTAGCACTTCAACGCTTCCCTATCATCTCGCTGCCTTTTTGTAGAACGATTTATCATTGATCTAAAAAATTAACCAATCTTGACAACCTAATTCTTTCCGTTGAGCAATCTTTTTAGGTCTACAAACAGGAAAAATTGGTTGAAAGGGAAATTCGGCGATTATCGCGAATGGGAACCAATTCAAACGAAAAATAGCAATACCTATATAAAATTTGTTGTTGATGGTTGTCTAATCTCGAGATGAATAAAATACTTTGTCCATCCTAAACTTCAGAGGTCATAACCTTTCAGGCCAAGATTTAAAGTTTGTGGTGCTCCAGTGACTTTAGTCAGTTTCTGTTCACGCAGTGATGTTGTAATAAATAAATTTTTTGTTTTATTGCCGGGATTACAAAAAAATTTAAATTAACAAGTGGCCTCTGGCCAAGGAAAATCTCTAAAAACAATTTTGTTCAACAAAACATATTGTGAACCCAATTGTCAATGACAAAAATAATATTGGAAAGAAATGTAAAAAAAATGTGTAACAGTTTCACGATCAATGTCTGTTATAATATAAACCGCAACTGACGATACATCGGTTCTGATTCACCAAATTCTTTTCTCACAGCCCACAACTACTCGGTATAATAACCTTGTTGCACAGCAGGATAAGCAAAAACCTTTTTAATCCAGAAACAAGTGCCCAAACTTTTTCTTGATAAAATTTATTGCATTGATAAACGGGAATCCTCAAAAATTCGTTTTCTCAATGAAAATCTTTTTAGTTGATTTGCCGCATCTTTTGCATTTACGGAAAAACAATAATCGAGACAATATCTAAGTACAATTCAGTTTCTTTTATTAAACAAAACTATAAGGAAATCATTGTTTTATTAACTCTATTTAAATACAAAAAAATATGAAAATATGGCTCTGAGATATCAAGACTTCGGTCTGGATTTTGATATAGGTTTCAGCAAAAAACTTTTATGAGGACATTGTTTTTAGGTTTGGGCAGCGATGTTTGTATATCAAAAATAAAATTTCATTTTATTCCCACCTCTCCATTTAGCGTTTCGAGACATACTGAAAAATCGAAATTTCCTTCAAAGTTCCAAACATATACCGAAAATTATTACAAATTTAAAGATCTTTTTCAAAATTCTAAAAATATTGCAAAAATTATAAGCAAATCAAAAACAGAAGCTTTCTCCAAAATTCTTAAAATAGTTCAAAAACTATAACAAAACCAAATATATGTACAAACTTTTTCAAAATTCTAAAAAAATTCCAAAAATTATTACAAAATCAAAAATTGAAACTTTTTTCCAAAACTCTGATAATATTCCAAAAATTCAAACTTTTTTCAAAATTCTAAATATATTGCAAAAATTATAACAAAATCAAAGAAACAAACTTTTTTCAAAATTCCGAAAATTGTAATGCAAGCTTTTTGAAAACTCTAAAAATATTTCAAACATTATAATAAAATCAAAAATTAAAACTTTCAAAATCTTAAAAATATTCCAAAAATTCTAAAATTCAAACTTCTTCCAAAATTCTAAAAATATCGCAAAAATTATAACAAAATCAAAAGTACAAACTTTTTTCAAAATTCCATAAATATTTTAAAAATTATAATAAAATCAAATTTAAACTTTTTCCGAAATTCATAAAATTATTGCAAAAATTATAACAAAATTAAAAATACAAACTGTTTTTCACAATTCCAAAAATATTTCAAAAATTATAATAAAATCAAAAATGCCCATGTCCAATTTCATGTTCAATTACATTTCATGTCATTCAAATATTTAATTTTATTTTTTTTTTTCAAAAAATTGGTTAAAAAAAAATGAAAATCATTCTTTTGACACACTTGACAATATTTTTTTGACAAATTTATAATGCAATAATCTAGTTTTTGATCTCACATACCAATCGCGACTATCAAGATTTCTTTAAATTCAAGGTTACTCATTCACACTTAAAATTACCGTTTTTAAGCAAAAGCAAAATATATGAACATTTCCTTATTTTGACACACTTGACGATTTTTTTGACACAGTTCTTGTAAAAAATTTAAACCTATAGTAAAATATCTTTTCGAATCAACGATTTAAGATTTTTCAATAAAATAAAGTTCACTTCATCACACGCTACGATTATCATTCTACAAATTTAATGCCCATCAGCCAAAAAATATCTTTTTGGTAGTCAAAACTTAGCTAAAAATTATATTTTTGCATCGTTTCACAGAACGATTTTTTTTTCTGTAGGAGGACTCCATTTATCTCATCATTGTGATTAGTTGTCTCATCTTACCAAATAAATAATGGCCATACAATTCAATCTGCCGTGTAAAACAAAAAACAAATTATTCGAGTTAACCGTCTCATACTATCAAATTAAAATAACATAGGGTCCTTTACAATTTAATCAATTATTAATATTGCGAATATTCTTCATTTATAATATTGCAAAGTAAAGCACCTTATTAATGATTCAACACAAACGCCTGCGCAGAATCAACTTACTTTATTTTAATATCTGTTTAACTATAAAAATATATTTGTTTCGCATTTGAAAAAAAATAAAATAAAAAAAAACATTTGATTGTATGCCGAAATATAGCTTACAGTTCAATGTTTTGAAATGAATAATATGCATTACAGTGCAACGTCAAAAATAGACAGATATTATTTATGAAATGAATCTGATAATACGAAATGAATATGTGATTAATGTGAAGACTGTCTGTTTCAGATTTTAAAAGAAAATGTCTGCTGAACAGATTTTTGTTGGTCGTTAAAATTTTTCATCTAATACCACATTCCAAATGAAAAAATTCTCTCAAAATTCAAACTCTGAATTCTCGATGAGTTGTTGTTTTGATTGACTGAGGACCGAATTTCCCCCTATCCACTTTGCTCATCGATAAATTTTTATGCAAAATGGTGAATACCATTCATTGCCTTCTGTTATCTTTAATCTGTGAGCTGTTGCACAGTACTTCACTTTACTATTGGTCAAAATTATTTTGATGGATTTTTTTTATTGTTGAATTTTTTTTATTGTGTTTTGGAACAATGTGTGTGACCAGAGCATCATCGGTATTTAAACTAAATTCGATTGGGCATAATACCACTTGTCCGAATAACATTGTCAAGACATTGCTTTGCATGAGCAGTATTTTTCACATTGAATGTATTAAAAATTTTTTGGCATTATATTTTTTGTCTTACAATTATTTAAACGTTACCCTGACTTTGAATTTTCTGAAAACATCGGACCACCATGCTCTCAAACTAAACACTTTAAACTTTTAAAAGACGTATTTTTATTGTATCTACACTTCTAGTTTGCGTAGTCAATAAAAAGTTTTCGGGTTCATGGTCGGTCGTCCAGACCACAAATTTCAACTAAAAATGAAATTTTTGACCTGAAATCCACATCTTTTCCAATTAATATCTAAGGAACCGATTCCTATTAATTTACTACTCGTCATAGCTAATGCATAGAATGACAAGAAAGGATTAACAGTTAATTTTAAGTGAACAAAATGAGCCGAAAAAATAAATTTTATTCACAATAAAAGTGGAACTACTAAATAAATTTATTTTTGAATTTGTGTTGAAAATGTTTACTACAACATATAGTTTTTATTCGCCTACATATTAAAGTGCTACTTTATTACTGTGATTTGCGGCCGTAAAGTGTCACTTTTAACTATAAATTTTGTTGTCATAGTTACGCCCAAAAAAGTAAAACACATTTGTATTTGTTTCAATTCTATAAAAAACAGGAATTTTTATCAAAGCAACCTTTAAATTCAAAATTTCATTATCCAATTAAAATTATTGTTATTATTTGTTGTCATAGTTATACAATTATTTTGTAAAAAATAGCAAATATTTTGTCAAAGGTTACTTTTTCAACATATTTTCATTTCAAAATTTATGCAAAATTATAACTTTGATTTAGAATAAACAATTTTTTTTAAATATTTTACTAGCGGCGAATAAAAAATAGTATATGACGCACGGACGTAAGCTATTTTGGACTAAATGTGGGTGCAATTCTTGGCTAGCGCCTCGATTTGCAATCTCCACATACGTCCAAAATCTTTAGCCTTACGTCCTTGCATCATAATGAACTATTTCATTTAAAATCCTGGATCATTTACAATAATAAACCTATCTTTACTTTAGGATGACTTTGTGTTAGTATTTTAAGTGCATTTAGTTCAATCCAACAGTGACTTTACATATACTGCCTTTTTCTTGCCGTTTATCCTCCATAAAGCATGGTATAGACTGTTCAGTTTACCTCGACTGTTATAGTCATACAATTTAATCAATGACATATTGACTAGGAATTAAAACCAAAATCCTCCTCTCTCGATTTGAAGTCCAGTTGATTTATTACCAGGCTACTTACTCAAAACACTTGTTTTGTGTAAAACTTACTATCCAATCAATTGCACAATATGATTCCCTATTTTGAACTCTCGGTTACAACCAAAACAATTAATATCCATACAAAATTGAGTTTCTTAAGTTTCAAACTAACAATGTTCAGAATTGTTGAGAAATCAAAATTAAATTCCCCCTACAACAACAATTATTTACATTTAAGAGGAAAGTGATAATTTTAGAAATATTCGATATTATTCACAACAAATTTCTTCATACTTAGATTTTAAATTTGATTGAACATTTAAAATAGTAGAGATGAGCCCATATTGGAAGTATGGGTGAGTGAGTTTTATTCAAAAACAAAATTACATTCGGTCGAGCGTAAATCCCTTCTTTCCTTTTTGATTGTTTTTTATATAATTGTGTATTATAGGTCAGCATATTTCAAATTTATAAATATAATATGCATTTAATAATAATAATTTAGATAAAATATTGTATTAGGTGTTCCGATGATTAATTCTAATTTTATGTTAATTTTTATTTACAGCAAATTGAAGGATATGAAGCCGGTATAGATTATCCAACCTATGATGTTGTACCGCCAGGATTAGCATTTTCATGTCAAGATCGTTTACCAGGGTACTATGCTGATTTAGAAACGAGATGTCAAGTCTGGCATTGGTGTTTACATAATGGTTATCGATTTTCATTTCTATGTCCAAACGGAACCGTTTTCAATCAAGTAAGTATTACAAAAAATAGTTCAATTTTTCAACATTCTAAATATATTGTTTATTTTCAGGCATTTCGAGTGTGTGACTGGTGGTCGAATGTAAATTGTCCGATTTCGGATCAACTTTATGTTAATAATGGAGAATTATATCGAGATTTCGATGGGAATTTATTATAACTATTTTTATAAATTATAATTAAGTATAGTAGATCTAGACAATATTGAAATTATAAATTGGTTTTAACTTCTTTGCACTTCATTTGTATAATTTCTTACTTTTTTACACAACTAAATATTTTTCATAAACTTTAATATTTATAAAACTATCATTTTATATCGCATATATTTAAAACATTTTCTAATTTTTATATCATTACAATTTATAATTTATCATGCCAAATATTTTTTTTAAAAAATAAGTTATTTTAAATTTTTAGTTTCTTATTAATATTTTATTTTATGAATCATAATTATTCTTCACTTTTGTAATATATTAAACTACTTCTATTTTTTGACTGTCGATATGACATTTTGTATAACGCCATTTTGAAGAATTTAAAAAAAAAAAATTTTTTTGTATAAATTTTTTATTGTAAATATTTGTAAAAATTTTTGTATAATATAAAATAAATAAATATCTTATTATAAATTTAAAAATTGTTACTTAAGTCTGAAACACCCAATAACTAAAACTGGCTCAAGAAAACAAAAGTGTAGTGGAAATACAACTAAGCAAAACCAAAATGGACTCTTAACTATCGTTTTTTTTTAAGAATCGGGCAGTCGCGGAAATTTTTAAAATTTTTTTTTACAAAATTGGTATCAATCGATCGGACTTGGCCGTCTCCAGAAAACTTTATAAGATTGGGGTGGTAAGACCCACTCCCACCCCTTTACACCCTCTTTAAGTTCTAGCATATAAAAATCTATATAAAATAAATGGGAAGAGATAAAAAAACTTTAATGGCACCGTTATTTTTTATTCAGACCGGCGCAACTTTTGAGTCCAAAAGTTGATTTGCACCCCCACCCCAACCAACCCCGTGGGTGGAGTTGACACATTAAATGAGTAAAGTATGTCATGTGGGGTATCGTTAGAATCAAATTTCATAACAAATACAATCCCTCATATTACCCCCTGATCGGTGACATAGCCATTTTTTACACCAAGGCGGTACCCTTATCATAGAAAAAAGTATTTATTTTGCATGTCATGTTTGGTGTCGATTTCAATATAATCGGGGATGCTGAGTTCAATGATGATGATAAAAATGGGGGCCGGACTCGGAGTAGTCCAAAAGGGGTGGAGGTTGAAACTATCGTCATAATAAAAATTGGGGTCGGACTCAGGGTAGTCCAATAATAGGGGGAGGGGTTGGGGGATCGGTTATACAAAGTATCGAAATTATTGTCATTATTATCGATTTTTAAATAATTGAGGATGATGAGTTCAATGGTGATGGTAAAAATGTTGACTGAACTAAGTGTAGTTCAATAAAGGGTGGGGGTTGGGGGTCTGGTCATGAATAGTATCAAAATTATCGTTATTATTATTGATTTCAACATACTTGAGGACGCTGAATCCAACAGTGATGTTTAAATTACCACCAGAATTTCATAAAGTTTTCGGGAGATGACCAAGCCCGATCGATTGATACCAAAATCACAATATCGAGGCAAAAAACTTTCCAAAAACCAAAAACGCTTTCTGCCCGATTCTTTAAAAAAACAATAGTTAAATATTTTTCAAAGAATAGAAAAATATATGGATCTTTAAAGTAAAAAAGACTTTCTGCGGTTTACTGTGAATACTGTGAACATGGTGAGCACTGGTCACAGTTTCCACTGTGCTTGAAGCCTAACTAATTCTGAAAAGTGGATAAGTATTTCTTTTGTTAAATAAGGATAGTTCTTTCACTAAATAAGTTGTTTGTTAGTACTAAAAATTATGACTTATTACTAGCATATAAACAGTAGTGCCACAAATCATATTTTTCTGTGGTAGTGCTTTTGTGATCCCATCACGGTTTCCGGCTCAGACTCTTCGTAAGACAATCTGCAAGCTGATGTTTGCTTTGCTTACAGTACTAATTAGTTCCACCTTCTTCGTACAAATTCATTGGTCTTTGAGCAACTTACTTAGCCAAATCCCTTCTGCACACGCCATAGCTGCTGCCACATATTCAGCTTCTGTGGTAGAGGTAACCACCAAGTCCTGCTTTTTGCTAGCCCACAAAAGAAGAGAAGAGAAAACCACTTGTAAACTTCCGATCCACTACATCATGAGTCTAATCAGATTCCACAAATCCAACCAAAGGCTCTTATTTTGACATCTTGTAGACCAGTATCATATCAAATGTCGATTTCAGATATCTTAGGACTCTCTTCAAATAAGACCAATGATCATCAGAAGCGTTTTCTTCAAATCTGCTAAGATAACCAACAGCATTAGATAAGTTCGGACGAATAGCCACTGTTAAATACATCAAACTACCCAAGACCTCTCGAAATGGGGCTTATGTCTTCTCTCCAGAATTCTTTACAAGTTTTACCTTGTAACAGCGTTACAACCAGACATTTCGAATTTCTCCAAAATCTTCAAGGCGTAATCTTTTTGATCCACTCAAAACATGATTTATTTTGTCATGAGTTATTTTGATTTCCATAAACGTTTTCACCTCTCCTAAGTCCTTAATTTGAAACTCAGATGACAAAGCTTCCTTCAAGTGAATGATTTCTTCATTGTTGTCTCCACAAATCAGCATATCATCTATATACAAGACTAAGTCGATTTTCTTTCCCCCTTCAGTCTTGTAGTAAAGACAATAATCAGCTGAAGATTGTTTGTAACCAGTTTGGCGTTCCAATCAGTTTAGCTTTCGACGGCTTCTCTACAGCTGACCAAGTATTTTCAGTTCAATTCATTTGATTTCATCCATCACAGTCATTTTCGTTTTTCAGTCATCCCGATACCTTGCAGGAATTTTTCGGTTTCTTTTTGAATATCGATTCTCATTGCTTTCAGAAGAATTCTGTTGGTTGAAATAAAATATGCTTATAACTTCTTGTTCAGAGCTATGAAACTCCTCTTAAACATCGACAGGATCTGAGCTACTCTTGGAAACAGAAACATCCTCAGTGGTGACATCTTTAGAACTTTAGAACTACTTGTAACCATTCTTCCTGTAACCACCATCACACACTCGTAAGAATTATCATCGAACTTCTTCCTCTGGCATTTTGAAATGTGGGCAAAAGCTCTACATCCAAAGATACGAAGCTTTTCAAGATTGGGCTTAGAACCATACCACTTTTCGTGAGGGGTCATACGGCTCATACCTTCCACTGATGAAGTTCAACATTGTCTTCACCTTGTCAAGAAGAGTTCTATTCATAAGTTCTGAAACGCAATTCATCTCAGGAGTAAAGGAGGTTGTAAAATCTAAAACAATGCATCCATCTTGACAAACAACCTTGAAATCCTTGGACTTGTTTTCTCCACCGTTATCGCACCGAAGTCTTGCTATCTTCACAGAATGTTGCGCCTCTGCCATAGCCTTGTATAGACGAAGACAAGAAAAAACTTGAGATTTGCTTTTCAGAAGATAAGTTGGCATCATATGAGTAAAGTCATGAACGGAGCGAAGTACCAGGATCCTACATGAGCAATAACATTCGACAGTCCACAAACATCGGAATGGACTAATTCAAGCGGTCTTGAAGCTCGAATTCTGGAATTTTTGAAACTCATTCTTGTTTGTTTCAAAACCACACAGCAGTCACAGAAATCTAGTTCTTGATTAAGATTACCATCCATTCCATTTGACATGACGGTGAGACGTTCATGTCAAATCAGATGCGCAAACGTTTTTCATACTCCGGTGTCTGAGACAACGATGCCACAAATCGTTCTTCTTTAAATGGTTAGATGACAAATTAGCAAAACTTTTCTTGACATTTGTGAAATCAATCCAGTAAAGGCCTGCTTTCATTTCACCTTGACCAATAACTTTGCCATTCATGTAGAATGTAGATGTTAACAGAACCGTTATTGAATACAATTTTACCACCACGTCGGTCAATTTGACTAACTGATTTTAAACTATGTATTGATTTCGGTGCCACCAAAACATTGTTGAGTGTACCTTCAACTTCCTTTCCAACAAACAAAGCCGATATCGTCAACTATCCAACCCTTACAGTATCCATATCTTCTCCCTTTTTAGCAAGTTTAATCTCGCCTCAACCTCATTTGGCATAAGACTAGCATCATTCATCGTGTGGTCAGTGCAGCCGGAGTTGATGAGGCAACTCAATTTGTTTCCATACTCCTTATTTTTCGCTACAACCATCCGCAGCCAATGCTCTAACTATGAAATTCATCTCCTTCGCATCTTTAGTAGCCCAATCGCTAGTAGGTGGATTTTCTTTATAATGACCTTCAACGTTTTTAAATAAAGCCCTTCTCTTTTAGAAGAGCCATTAATCGAAACTTCCATGCTGCATAATCACCGCCGCAGAACTGAGGCATACAACTGTTATGTCCTTCATTAGCGAACCCTGGGCCCATAACCTATTGCGTTATCCAGTCCAGAGAGAGAATCGGTTAAATGAATTTATTTATAATTGTTTCACCATGAACAGTTTTACAAAGAATGAACAAACAATAATATTAAATTAAAATATGACATTCTCCTGAAAGGTCTCTTTGATTTTAAGTTTAGAGTTCTTCAACAATCACTTGATAAATTTCTGTTATTACAAATTATAGACGTTCGTCATATATCTAATAATTTTTTTCTTCAAAATAATTGACATAAAGTTGGGTTGTAAAGTGTTTATATTGTCAGACTATAGACACATAAAAAATAAATTTTGGTGCTCTTTCAAATGACACCCCACTCATGCGGATTAAAAAATTCCCCACTCCCATCCCCTAAACACACAGAAACAAAATCACTTGGGGCTTCGCTATATTTTTCGTTAAGAGTTTATCAAATTTCCTATCTCTATGGATTTTTTCAAATTTTTCTGTCAATTAACGAAAAAACGTAGGGAAGGGGCAACTTTGTGTTGCACTTTTTTGACAATAATTCAAAAACTGTGCATCGCAATATTCTAAAAAATATTGTAATGTTTTTTAATTTTGGTGCTCTTGCAAATGACCCCCCATTTGACTGGGTTTTAAATGGTGTTCTTATACCTTCTCATTTCAACCCCCTTAATTAATATAATAATTAGTATTTAACACTTTACTATATTTTCCATTAAAAACTTACTAATTTTTCTATTATCCAAAATGCTTTTTAAGATTTTCGATTAATTAGGTTCGGAGCTAATCAAGAAAAGAAAACATACAGAAAACGCCATTATTTAAAATTACACAAAAAATGGGAGGTGCAAAATTCCAAAATACGTTTTTTAGAAATACTGAAGTAAAGTAAAGAATTTTTTGAAGTAAAGTATTTTTTTATCGAGTCATATGACTATTCATACGACTCGATAAAAAAATTTATTTTCTCAAAGAGTTCACAACGTAGTCCTGTAAAACAAACGAAAAGCATTTTATTTATTTTTCAACCCCTCATCTTGTGTGAATAGGTTAGTTTTACACGCATAGTTTTCGAGATACTCGAAAAAATGGGAAAAAACTCGTTTTACTCTTACCAATATGGTTCGTTATAAAAAACGGAACCCTAAAAAGTTTTTCTAGCGAATAGTTTTTCTCGAGAATAGTTCTTCTCAAAACACAATTCAGGTAATAAACCAAATACGGTGCCTTCACAAATTACAAAAAAATTATTTTGGACTAGAAAAACGTCACCCTTTAAATAACATTTCACACGTCAAGGTTAAAAATAATTTTTTTCCATGATATCTACCCTCAAAACGCTCCAAATAACATTTTAAATGATGTGCCGACCGCTATTACATTCATTCACTCCTTACAACATTTTTTATAACCGTGAATTTTTTCGTTTTGGTCTTTTGTACTATTCGAAGTTAAGGGACAGGTGTTACGAAGTAGTCTGGTGATCAACGAACCAGTTGTTTAATTCCCTGATTAAGAGACGCACTACTTTCTCGCACGCATCAAATTTGTGTTAGCGGGGATTTTTAGGTAGATTTCATATAAAAATCTATCTATTGCAATGGGCTTCATCTCGGAATTTCGGAAAATTTTTTGTGCCAAACGACTATATATGATAAGCGGAGACGAAAAAACAAAAAAAAAAAAAATTTATATATATATATACATGTATATATATATATATATATATATATATATATATATATATATATATATATATATATATATATATATATATATATATATATATATATATATATATATATATATATATATTTATATATATATATATATATATATATATATATATATATATTAGACTGGTCGTTAAAAACTAAATTTTCCGAGACGCCCCCTAGAAAAATTCTTTGTGGTCAAAAAACCACAACGGCACTAATTTTTTTTTTTTAAGTCAAAAGAACACGTGCCGCAAAATCATCGAAGTTTATTTTTTGATAAAATTGTTAATATCTCATAAAATATGCAGATGTCAAAAAAAATCACATAATCATTTTTGTAGGAAATTTAATTTTCTACAAAAAAGTTCCAAGTCATTTTTTTCCTAAAACCTATATTTCTGATGATATTTTGAAATAAAACTTGAAATTCTTCAAAACTTGTAAAACCAAATGATGAAAATTTCGACGAAAAAGTACTAATTTTTATATTTTTTGTCACGATTATTTTTTTATACATTTTATTCTATAGCATAAGAAGAAAATTGGGACTTTTTCGTCATCTTTAATTTTTATGTTTTTTAAAAATTACGAAAACTTACAAGTTTGTTTTCAATATATCATGAGAACTATACGTTTTCGGGAAAAAATGACTTGAACTTTTTTTGTAGAGAATTAAATTTCCTACAAAAATGATTCTGGGATTTATTTTGAAATTTGCATATTTTATGAGATATTTGGAAAAATCTACGAATTTTTCAAAAAATCAACTTCGACGATTTTGCGGCACGTGTTCTTTTGATTTGCAAAAAAAAAAAAAATAATGCCGTTGTGGTTTTTTGACCACAAAGAATTTTTCTGGGGGGCGTCTCGGAAAATTTAGTTTTTAACGACCAGTCTAATATATACATATATATATATATATATATATATATATATATATATATATATATATATATATATATATATATATATATATATATATATATATATATATATATATATATATATATATATATATATATATATATATATATATATATATATATATATATATATATATATATATATATATATATATATATATATATATATATATGTATATATATATATGTATATATATATATATATATATATATATATATATATATTATATATATATATATATATATATATATATATGTATATATATATATATATATATATATATATATATATATATATACATACATATATATATATATATATATATATATATATATATATATATATATATATACATATATATATATATATATATATATATATATATATATATATATATATATATATATATATATATATATATATATATATATATATATATATATATATATATATATATATATATAAATATATATATATAAACGATATGAGATATAACGAAAACGACCGGCACTCTCACGGTCGCATTTGTTGAGGTAGATCAAAAAAATTTTCTGTACTTGTGTGTTTTAATAATATCTTGGACAAGTTCGTGAATCAGCAAAATCCGACACGTTAAGAAACTAGGCTTTTTTCTGAAAAAAATTGATTTTTTAAAATCGTTATAACGGCCGTTTGGATACTAATATTTCAAAAAATTTAACAAATTTAAAATCTTTGGAACCTTTTTTATCAATTTGTTTTAAAAATAGACCTCTGCATTTAGAGGTTCCTGAGTGAGCGGCTCCAACAAAAAAGTTTGCAAAAAAAAATTTTTTTTTTAAACAACCGGCACTCTCACGGTCGCATTTATAAGTCCAGATCAAAAAACCTTTTTAAAAACGTGCGTTTTATTAATATCTTGGACATGTTCGTAAATCAGTCCAATCCAACACATGGTTAAGAAACTAGAAGCTTTATTCTAGAAAAAAACTCTGTTTTTTAGATCCGTTATAACGGCCGTTTGGATTCTAATGTTTTTAAAAACTTCATAAATTTAGAATTTTTGAAACCTTTTTAATCAGTTTCCTTCAAAAAAAAGACCTCTGCTGTTGAAGGTTTCTGAGTGAGCGGCTCCAACAAAAAAGCTTGTAAAACACAAAATGCGTTTGAATCAACCGGCGCTCTCACGGTTGCATTTGTGGAGCCAGATCAAAAAACCTTTCTTAAAAATGTGTATTTTATTAATATCTTGGACAAGTTCGTACATCAGAAAAATCTGACACATGGTTAAGGAACTATAGGCTTTATACTAGAAAAAAAAGTGTTTTTTTTAATCCGTTATAACGGCCGTTTTGATACTAATGTTGTTAAAATCTTCATAAATTTAAAATCTGTGGAAACATTTTAATCCGTTTCTTATAAATATAAACCTCTGCAGTTAGAGGTTTTCGACTTGTTGGCTTCAACAAAAAAGTTTGCAACAATCCCCAACTACAATTTCCAAAAACCTTATAACAGTCAATGTCAACCTTATAACAGTAAAAAAAATAAAAGATTTGAATAGAAGAAATTAATTTTTTTTCTTAGAAATAAACTATTATGATATTTTGCAGTAATTGCACGACATATGGTATAGAGTAGGTTTGTGTCATAAATTGTCACACACATGCTCTGTGGTAGATTTGGTATTTGTTTGTTGCAAAATTGGATGGATATAATTTTGCTTGTAGGTATCTAATTTTCTTTTTAAAATTTGTTCGATATCTGTTTGAAATTAGTTTGTTTTGTTTCAACTAATCTGATACATCAGATTCTACTGGCACACAAAACTGTCTGATCTCGAAATCTACCTATTTCTAGCGGATATACGTGCCGCTTGGACTTTTTATAGTTGTTTTCGTTTCTCCTTTAACTATATTTTCTTGAACTCAAACCGTAATTGCCATCTACAATAGTTTCCGTAAAACAAAGATTGTTAGTAAACAGTTGTGTGATATTGTCCAATGTAATTTCCTATATTCGGTTTGTAATCGTTAATTGCTGTAGAGTTAGCATAGAGCAGTTGTACAGTATCATTAATTCGTGGTTCCGCTGTTCTCATGTAAATTTCCTACAATCGTTGTGTAATCAAAGTTTCTGTTTATAATTAGTTCCCAATTTTTAATACAGAATAGTGAAGACACTTAGTGGGGAGAAATAATTAACGAAAGAAAGAAAAAAAAGTAATTCAACACGATTTTTTTTTGTTTGCTTATACATACGCCTAGCCGCGTTTAGAGGGGCTCTCATTCGATTATCTGTCTAAACAAATGAACAGCTGTTGTTCTTTTTGACATCTACAAGGAAAATGTTAGTGGTTAAAAATTCTCGCGTGTTTTCCTTGATGCTAAATTTAAATATTTTTTGAAAAAAAGATAAGAAACCAAGAATTTAATGGTAAGCGAAAGTTAAGCTTAAAAATAACCAACAAAAAATTTAATGAAAGTAAAAATAAAAATAATTGAATGTGTAAAAATAATTTAATGTTTAAAAATAATTTCATGTTTCTTTTTAAACTAATTTATTGAGTAAAAATAATTTATTGTGTAAAAATAATTTATTGCGTAAAAATAATTTAATGAAAATAAATGCAAATCTACAAATTAACTAATTAGTGAATATAAGCTGAGTGTAGATTTTATTGTAATTAGTGTAAAAAATTGTAAAAATAACTAAATGAAAAGAATGCAAATCAATAATTTAACTAAATGATTGTATTTGTTATCCATGTTTAATGTGATGCTGTGTTGTAAAGATTGAGTTATACATATAAAACGGGAGAGGCAATTCTGTAATCCAACTGTTATAATTTACCTGGATTACCTTGCCACGTGCTACGAGTGCATTAGGAGTGCTGATATTTTTTTGTGGCGTTTCCGGAGCAACCATTTTGTTTGCTATAAAATTGTGACGCATTTTCCGGCTCGGATCATAATTTTCATTCGCCATTTTGATCAACCTGTGGGCTGAATATTTGAATATACACCAAAACCTCGATCTGCGTCGCTAATTGGGACCAGAAAAAACGACGCAAATCAAAACGACGCAAATCGAAATCATTTATCGTATGTATTAATACAAATTCTTTGTTAATTGGTACCAGAATAGTATATTATGAAAAATTCACAAATCAAACGTGTTATATAAGGTATGAGATTAGATAATTTTTTTCTCCGAACTTGAAGATTCTAAATCGATGATCATTTCTGTTGGATGATTTAGTGGTCGTGCTAACTTTATTAAATCATTGTCCAAAGTTTGCTGAATTGTCACCGATTTTCTGTCCAAATAAATTTCAGTTTTGCATGGCTTCCGATATAAGGTCAGACTTTAACATTTTTCTTCTGGAACCATATCAGGTGTGTCAGCATCGTCTACCATCGCATGCTCAACATTCATCGCAATTAAATCTTCATTGTGAAACTCTTCATCGTTTGATATCAATAGCTATTCAATATCGTTCTCCTCCATGCCTTCAAATTTTTTTTCGCATTTAGGGATCAATTTTTTTTATTTGTACATTTTGTAATTTTTGATCTACTTGTGTGACAACCTCGCGTACTCCAGTCCCTGCTATTGATATACGATCTTATCGGTGCTGGCGGATGAACTCTATTCAGTCATGAGTCAACGGTAGGAACCTCAATCTTAGCTATGGAGTATTCCTTGATGATGCCACGTTATTGCTTATTCGAAGAATCGAGCCTTCATATGTTTTGGCTTTAATCATTGAGGAAGAAAGTGCATCGCATGATCAAGATAATTGCCACTACCTGGATTATGGCAACCACATTTTAGTTTTATTCCTGCAAATTAATACAAATTTGCTGTTTATCTTTCATTTTATTTTTATTTTTCCTATTATGAAATATTGCCTATGTCATATTTTATACGTGATAGGATTTATTGTTTGGTTTTCCCTTCTATAACAAATTTTAATTTTTCCACAACTGTTTCACGGTTGGCTTATCCTCACCGTTAGTTGCTGCAGCTAGCTGACAAAATGTGGGTCACACAGTAACATATAAAGCTGGAAATAACACCTTGATCCATTGATTGTAGGATTGATTTATAGTACCTAACGGCATAAAAACAATTTTTATATTTTCGGAAAAATCATCTACATAAATTGCATGTCCTGGAGCATTGTTTAAAAATAAAAACATTAAAAAATCCAATTTTTGAGCACCACATAAGTTTCGAATTCAGAGACAGCGCATTTTTCTACCCAATATGTAAATAGAGCTGCAATCATTCCCGCTTTTTTATTAGCACGTCAACAATCCGAAAGATCACTTTATCATAGGCAAAAAAGCGCGGCTGCATTTCCTTCTAAAATAAGTGATAGCTGATCTTTACTGACCTTGTGTTCAGGACAAGATTTTTTATATTTGGAAATGTATACGTTCTCTGTGGTAGCCGTTTTCAAAAAGACCAGTTTTATTGACCTTCAGAACTTGCTTAGCCGTATTATCCACCTTCTTCAACTCTTCAGCTGCAACAACTGCAAGGCTGATTCTTCCTTCGAGGCAAAGCTATGCAATTTTGTTCGAGTTTGAAACGTTCGAACCAACCTTGACTGCAGTCTTCAAATTTTTCTAAATCTTTCACTGGTGGAAGATGGTAAATTCTTTTGAATGCCATTAAAAATGCTTTATTTTGAATCATCATTTTGCTCAATTGTATCTGCCGCTGATTTTGATTTTCTGTCCAAATGCTAAGAAGAGACTCCAGTTTTACCATAGCTTAACTTCTTATTTTGGTAGTTTTAGGATTGTAATGGTGGAGCAGTATTAGCAAACACTTTTATTTGTTAAGCATCTCGAATCTAGATTACAAATTGTTCTTACTGTTGTAGGAGCTAAACCAAGATTTATTCCAATTTCAACCGCTTTTTCACCAGATTTAAAACGTTTTAAAACTTATAAAGTAATTGTTCCAAACTAATTGTTTCCACTTTTCACTCATTTTAATTTTTAAAAAAAAAATCTATTTGAACTTAACTCTGCAGTTATTAATTTTTAAAACTATATATTTTTATTAAACAAATTTGACTTACTGAAATAAATGGGAACAATCCCTTTTATTTAAAATTTAGCAACGCAAATAGAAATAATAACGCAACTCCGAAATGACAAAAATTTATGAACGACGCAACTTCGAAAACGACGCACATCGAAACGACGCAAATCGAGGTTTTGCTGTACTTATACATCAATTTTTCAATATGGAAATTTGCTGGTTTGCTGAACTTGTCTAACAGGGAGCATGATGAGGATGAACTAATTAAAATCTTGGAGTGGGATCTAGACAAACCATGGGGTGAGTCATTTAAAAAAAAAAAATATAAGTAAGAAAGTGGGCGTGAGTGTGTGGACGCGTGCGTGTATGCATGGGGTGTGTATGGGTGATATATTGTGAAACAAACCAAAATGCTTATAAATTTTTTTTATTATTTGAAATTATGGATTGGTTTCTGATAATTGTTATTCAGAATTTAACCAACTTGTAATAAAATCATTAATTCTGATGTACTTATGAACGATAAAACATAACAATACGATTTCTCTATAATAATATAATCTAGGCTTTCTATATTAAACAAAAAAAAGGGGAAAACAACAGAATAACCTAAAAGAAAAACCAGTGATGGTATGTAGTTCTATTATTGTTTTTTTTTTTTTTTGAAATTTAAACTTTTGACTCATTCATACCTAAAACATGGTATATAATGATATCGAAGGCGACTGTAATAGGAATGCTTGTTAGAGTTATGAACGTTTATGAACAATGAACTTAAGTTTTCGTTTATTGTTTTTCTTTTTTATCAATGGTTATTAGAAGCTGATTTCATTTAAACGTGTAAAAAAAAGGTGTCAATTGTAACGTATATTGCAACAAAGGACAAACAAACCAAGAATCATTCCTGAATTATCATGAGCTATGGAAAATAATATATAGATCTTCGATGCTTAATTTTTTTTGTTTTCTGAAATTTTTTTTTTGATTTAATGAGATTAATTTACTAAACGAAGGAATAGAAAGGAAAAGAAAAGAAAACCATAATGCATTGACAATTAACGTTTGATTATTTGATTTAACTAGTGAGGTATACAAAGTGGAAAGCGTAGTAAGGCGAAAGATGGCTATTAATATCAATAATAAAGAGAAAAACTGTTGAATTCTTTTCGGTTGCTAAACGGATTAAGCGGTTGCATTTGATATGTATTTTGCGCTCGAATTGATATTATGTTGTTTCACTTTACGAAATCTATGCCATGTTTCTTTTTTTTGTCAAAGAGTGATAATGGATTGTTCTACGTGTGTCTAAGTGTGTGTGTGTGTGAGTGGATAAAGTGTGCGATAGTGTGAATGGATTAAATTATGGGGTTGGACGTGGTGATCGCGGTTCTTTCGCCTAGGGGGTCGCCAGAGTCTCAGTCTTTCACTTGTTTTTTTTTCTCCTATCTGTTCTTATCATGTTTCACGCGTACTAGTGTTTATTTGTGCTGAAGTAGTAGGCTTTCTTACTCGTCCCCATAGATTGAAACTAGTTAGGGGCTAAAAATAATCTCTCTAGGTACGCGACCTGCTATGCCACTTCATTGCCATTCAACGAAGCAGCGCTTCATTACATAGGGGCCCTATTCTGGAACACATATTTGTCAATCTACAATATTGTCAATTTCGCCAAAATGCTTAACAATCTTG
Organism: Diogma glabrata; assembly: GCA_963693315.1. Classification (NCBI taxonomy): domain Eukaryota; kingdom Metazoa; phylum Arthropoda; class Insecta; order Diptera; family Cylindrotomidae; genus Diogma; species Diogma glabrata. The sequence goes on along the minus strand of OY856186.1, from coordinate 428,464,426 downwards.
TTTAAAAATGGTATTCTGTAACTCATATTAGACACAAACCAATTATAACAAATTTTTACAAAATTATTATATTTTTGGTACTAGATTCGTACTTTTGACAACTAACTTTTTTAATCTTAAAAATTGCAAATTAAAATAAAAATATATTTAATAAATAAATATGTTTTAATGATATTTATATAAAAATATGATTATTTAATATTATTAAAGACTTAATTTTGCATTATAAATTAATTTTTACGCCAATCGATGAAATTTGTATAAAAAAGTCAATACACAAAACATAAAGCAAAATTGTGACTTTGACAGTAACTATATTGTTCTTGACATATACACAATATTGTGTTGAATTTTCACCGAATTGGTGTTACATAATACGAAAATATGAAGGGGCTGAAATCTCACAGCTCTGAGATATTAAGTCTTTGGTCTGGGTTAAGGATTTTGATATAGTTTTCAGCAAAAAACTTTTATGAGGACATGGTTTTTAGTTTTGGGCAGCGATGTATATCAAACATTACTCTTTGTTAGAGTACAAGTATTTTTTATCTCTGTTTAAAAATTTATTACAAAACTAAGATCAGAGATCAAAACAGATCATAGATTAACATAATTTAGTGAAAAGATGATATACTCAGCAAACTACTCAAAAACCTCTCCATTTAGCGTTTCGAGAAAATTCACAAAATCACAAATTCATATTTCTTTCAAAATTCCAAATATATTGTAAAAATTAAAGAAAATCAAAGTTTTTTAAAAATTGTAAAAATATTCCAAAAATTATTACAAAATCAAAGATTAAAACTTTTTACAAAATTGCTAGAACTATTGCAAAAATTATAACAAAATCGAAAGTTGAAACTTTTTCAAAATTATTTCAACTACGTCTTCTACTTGAAACAATTTCAATTTGGCTATATAGAGCGATTTTTCTGTTCCGGTGTTTTCAAAATTCTTAAAAATTCAAACCCTTTCCAAAATTCTAAAAATTTTTCAAAATTCTAAAAATATTCCACAAATCAAAAATTGAAACTTTTTTCAAAATTCTAAAAATATATTTATAAAAATCCAAAAATCCTATTTTTTTACAAAATTCTAGAAATATTGCAAAAATTATAACAAAATCAAAAATTAAATCTGTTTTCAAAATTCCAAAAATATTCCAAAAATTATAACAATATCAAAAATTTAAACTTTTTTCAAAATTCCAAAAATTTTAAATTTTTTGAAATTCTAAAAATATTCCAAAAATCAAAAATTGAAACTTTTTTCAAAATTCTAAAAATATATTTATAAAAATCCAAAAATTCTATATTTTTACAAAATTCTAGAAATATTGCAAAAATTATAACAAAATCAAAAATTAAATCTGTTTTCAAAATTCGAAAAATATTCCAAAAATTATAACAACATCAAAAATTAAAACTTTTTTCAAAATTCCAAAAATTAAAAATTTTTCAAAATTCTAAAAATATTCCAAAAATCAAAAATTGAAACTTTTTTCAAAATTCTAAAAATATATTTATAAAAATCCAAAAATTCTATATTTTTACAAAATTCTAGAAATATTGCAAAAATTATAACAAAATCAAAAATTAAATCTGTTTTCAAAATTCCAAAAATATTCCAAAAATTATAACAATATCAAAAATTGAAACTTTTTTCAAAATTCTAAAAATATATTTATAAAAATCCAAAATTTTTTTTGACAAACTTATAATGCCATAATTCTCTATAATAATAATAAAATTTCATGTCATACAAATAATTAGTTTTATGTTTTTCCAAAAAATTAGGTAAAAAAATAAATAAAAATCTTTGACACACTTGACAACATTTTTTTGACAAACTTATAATGCAATAATGTAGTTTTTGATCTCACGTACCAATCCCTACCATCAAGATTTCTCCAAATTCAATGTTCCTACTCGTAATCACTTAAAACGAACGATTTTTAAGCCAAAAATATGAAAATTTGCTATTTTTGACACACATAATGATTTTCTTGACACACTTCCGTTATAGTTATCGAACACAGCGTCCTTTTGGACCCTGCCCTTGAGTATACCTATTTTTAAAAAAAATAATTGAAATCCCTCCAGTAGTTTTCTAGATTTCGTAGGTACATTTTTTTTGTTCTTTTTTAGAATCAGTAGGTCCTAAAACGTCGAGAAATGCCAAAAAAGTGGGGGTAATAATATCACTTTTGGCTCATGAATGTAATACTTAGTTCTTTCAGCCCGAAGTCACAATATTGTGTGAATTTACAATATTGTAATGGCATTTATGTGATCGGGAATAGGGCCCAGGCAAAATTTTTCACATTTTAGAAAATAAGCCAAAAACTGTGCGTTTGAGAATTACAAAATAAAATGTTTTGGACTAGAAAAAAATTCACTTTTCATATGACACCCCACTATTTTTTCCAAAATTAGGACTCTCAACTCCCTCCAACAAATAACATTTTAAATCTTATTTGGAGGGGTTTAGAGGTGCAAAATTACAGGTTACAGAAAAAAGTTTCACGTTCTTAGTAACACCTCAAAAACTAAGCAGTCGATAATTTAAAATAAAATAAAATAAAATTAACTACAAATATACGTGTGTAGCAGAAAAACGATCAATCAAGGTGCCGTTTGATCTAACCTCAGGTATAATTACACTCATAAATTCTGAGCTCATGGCTAGTGGTTAGCACGCTGGCTTTCGATCTCGGAGGATTCGGGTTTAACTCCCATCTATAAGCTTAAAGTGTTTTTATAACCGAAATATTAGTAACCATCACACACCAGTTTTCCAATTAACCTATAGTTAACTAATATGGTTGATAAATTGAAAAACCTCACCCATATCGACCCTAAAATTGAGGCAGTTGAAATTAAAGGAGGTGAGGGAAACTTGTTATAGTCTACTTTTCTATAACTAACATGGAACATATATGGCACAAAAAATACCTATTCAATTTGGTGACGTCAAAAGAACCGGTTGAAAAATTATTTCTTAATATTCTAACCAATTATAAGACTCACGATTGGCTGAGTGGCCAAGAATAAAAGCAAATTTAACAAAATTATATTGTGAAATCAGATTAAGCGGTTATTCATCCACCAGAATATTTTCAATTCACTCGATGTGCTAGATTCATATTACTTCACGTACTGCAATTGCTGAAATATAAACCAACTAAAACTTTTTACTAACACGAAACTTGCAGCTAAAACAATTAAGATCAATGCCGTAGAGTCAACAATCTTGAACGGACCCTTTCACAAGTGAATAAGATGTAGTAAGCTTTTGCATTCTCGGACAATATCCGAAAGCTTGCTCACTAGGCTAGCAATGTTCTATTATAATTATTATTTTAGAAAAAATAGCAAAACTTTTGCCCTACTCGACGCTGGAGTGTTTCGTGAACGAATACTCGCCACTAGATAAATTACATTGATTTGAATTCAATAACTTGTAATTGTGTGATAAGTATCGAGGACGAGTTCCAATACGAAATTTTAATTAGTATGTGTTGCAAGCAAATAGATGAATGTAAAAAACATCTCTCAACTACATTTTTAGAAATCAAGTCAACCGCAATGTGCAGATAAAATCAGATGCATCATGCAGACGGACTTCTTCGTCCGAACTCTATAGAAATTAAATAATTAGTCGGAATCATGGGTCTTTATTAACTTCAATCATAGACCATAGTCTTTGGTAACTCTTTTGCAAATTTGCTTGTTAATTCAGCTTGTAAAAATCTAATTCTTAACAATTAAGCTTCAGTTAATTTTCAAGTTAAAAATTTAAAATATGATTGAAAAGTTATGTAAGCAACAAATGTTTGTGTTGCAGCATAACTAACTTAAAATTACTGGTTCCCCCAAATGATGAAAATAATATACATAGATAAGAAAGCTGTTAATAGATGGTGTTGTATTATAAGTTTTGCTGTTAAAAGTCAACATAATAATAAATTTATTTTGTATATAACAAATTTAAATATAATTGTTTTAGCAGAAAAAAATAATTCAAAATTAAACCTCCCACAAACGATAACTTAACATTGAATTCCAATCGATAGAAATACATTTTGCAACATTATAGTGTTAACCATCCCGTTTCATCAAACATTGGTGTTTTTTTTATATCAAATAATAATAAAAAAATTTAAATCGATTAATTTATATTCAATGTGAATATTCACCTCTAACAGTAACATACGTGATGTCTTGTTTTTGTTGTTCGTTTGGTGAATAGTATTGGTTGAAAAACGAAATTTTTGATTTCTTGGTTTGTTAAGTTGAGGCGAATAAGTAATAAGTCGTTCCTTACTGAGAGTTATTTATTTTTTGGTGTTAGTTTTACGAACAAATATTAATGTTGATTTTGTTTGAAATGTATGTTCATTTCCGTCTGAAACAGAATTAAAACTTTTATATTGATTTTGAATGTTTTTTTAAGTGCAAATTAATATCGATATCAAATATTTTTAAACTTTGATCATAAAAGTTATCAATCTACAGTAGTTATAACATATTTTATTGAACAAAAGAACGAGATAACGTTAAACGACTTCTGCTGAAAATCTTAGCAGCATTTAATAAACGTTGTTTTCAGAAGTTAGAGATATAGGATTTTGACATTATGCAGTTACGCATTGAAGAATTGCAATTAAAATTTTCTTATTCATCTATTTTTTGTCAATCGGTTTCAAAACATAATAAAACAACCGTTAATAAATGTACGAGAAATATTGAAATTCGATGTAGTGCCATTAAACGAACACTTTACCATTAATCAGCTTTGGGCGAACAATCAATAAACATTTTCAGATGCTTATAAAGTACAATAGCCAAACCATAATTGTTAACATTATTAATCTTAACAAAATAAAATAAACAGCTGTTAATTTTATTCTGTTACGCGAATCAGCGCAACACAATAAAACAATTTATTCGATAGTATTGAGCTCTGACATAATTTTTACTTCACCACCATTTTAAATTGTGTGAAGTAATGCAATCTATCGAGAAAAAAAAATCTTGTATACCCCAAATTTTGTTTTTTCTATTGTTTTGGACCATCCTCTATCTAAATAGCCAATAAAAATTTTGGTGTACGTCTGTGTGTGGGTGGGTGGGTGTGTGACCTTTCTGAATAGGATCTTGATGAAACTTTGGCAAATGATACAGGTTCACTTGAAAATGGTATATCTAGATTCATTTCAAATTTGGACAAAATGGCAGGGGTCTCCCGAACACCTCTATGTTGAAATTTTGAATAACTTTTAACCCCGGCTTATGATCTTATGGAAACTTGGTATATAAGGTTTTAGTACTGTTTCCAATATTTCTGCATACCAACTTCCGGTTTGTCACTTCCGGCTAAAAAGTTTTATTTTTCTGGTGTTTATCCCTATGCTGTAGCCTACAATTACCGATCGATTGTCATGAAACGTTGGTAACAGCTTTCAAGTAGCATGAAAAAGATATTATCAGCTTTTGGAGTACATTGGATAAAGGGTTGAGGGCTCACCATACAACAGGTGGGTTTTTCCACCATGTTGTTTATGTTTATTGGAAGCATACAACATTCGTTCGTGAATGAATTTTTATGAAACTTTGGGAAAAGATGCAAAGATGTATGGCAAGGAACTGATTGATTTTTAAGTGATAGTAAACAAAGTGGTGGGGGGTCCCCCAAGGTAATCTGATAATCGAGTTGGATGAAACTTCACTAAAAAAATTCATCAAATATTTGATTTTGTTGCGAACGTAAATTCTTTGATGCAAACGTAAATTCTTTGATGCAAATAAACTCGTTTATACTAAATTAACGCATATTTGTGGTACACGTTTATTATTTGTAATAAAGAAAAAATATAATTAAGTGTATTTGCAACCATAGTTGTTTATATTGTAATAAGTTTGTTTGCTTTTGTGATGAAATAAAGTCTGGCTGTTTAAAATACGTTTGAGGTGAAAGTACATTTTTCTTTGAGTGTTGGTACATAAGCATTTTGTACGGCTCACAACAGTTCTGCATTCCAACTTCCGGTAAAAAATTTTTCTTTGTACTTTTTTGAAGTTTTTTCAGTGTCCTTATGCACACAACAGCCTACAATAATGAAGTAATTATGATGAAACTTATGAAAAAGGTTCCAATTAGTGTAAGAAGATAGTTATCATATTTTCGGACACATTGATCAAAGTGGCGGGGGGTCTACCATACAAATGCTGACTTTTCACACTATTTTTTTAAAGTTTGTTGGGAGCATACAGACTTCATTCATTAATCAATTTTAATGACACTTTGAAAAAAGATGAAGACTTAAATGACAAAGAACTGATTAGTTTTTGGACAATATTGGGATAAGTGGTGAGGGGCCTCCCGAATACCTGTTTATTGTTTCAATGTTTGTTGGGAGCATACAACATTCGTTCGTAAATGAATTTTGATGACACTTTGGAAAAAGATGCAAATATGGATGCAAGGAACTGATTAGTTTTTTAGCGATAGTGAACAAAGTGGTAGGGGTCCGCCGAGCTCATGTTTTTATTGGAAGCTTAATAACATCTGTATCTGATAATCGAATTGGATAAAACTTGGTACATAAACATTTAGTACGGTTCACAACAGTTCTGCATCCCATCTTCCGGTTTGTCACTTCCGGTTTAATTTCCGGCGAAATCTACAAAATTGGTTAGCTTTTAATTAAATTATTTAATGGATATTAGCTCATGATATATCCAGAACACTATGTTTCCAGAGTTGTGGTGAAGTCAGCCTATGCATCAGCGTCGCAATTTTTTTTCATTGTATTTTATAATTAATTTGATTGCATTTTATAAAAAAATCAACAAAACATTTTAAGCAATCTTTGCTCGAAAAATATAATAATTGATTAAACACTATACTAATAAAATACTATATATTATTAGACGAAAATTAAAATAATAATAATTTAAATCTCAAAAATAATCACCAAAGCAAAAAAACAAATTTTTTATTCGCCTACATATTAAAGCGTTACTTTATTACTGTGATTTGCGGCTTTAAAGTATCACTTTTCAACTATTTATTTTGTTGTCATAGCTACGTCCAAAAAAGTAAAAAACGTTTGTATTTGTTTAAATTCTATGAAAAATAAAATTTTTTATCAAAGCAACCCTCAAATTCAAAACTTCATTTTTTTTTTTTTTAAAGCGTTCATGCTCCATGTAGGAGCGTTGCCAGGTTAATCAGCTTTGAATATTCACCACGGTCATTCGCAACAGCGACATAATTACCATGGCAGCCGATTTTTTAAGGTCGTTTATTACGTCAGTCTCCCATTGTAGTCGTGGTCTACCTCGCGGTCTACCACTCTCTGGGGTACTAACGTACATTTTTCTAATCATTCCAGACTGTGAATCGGCTCGTAGAACATGCCCAAAGCAAGCAATCCTATTAGAACGGATACAACCTATTATATCAGGACCCTCAAGAAGGTCTCTGATCTCAAAGTTATACCGGGTTCTATACTCTCCATCGTCTGTCTTAAGTGGACGAAAAATGTAGCGTAGGATCTTACGCTCAAATACAGATAAATGCGATTCGTCATTTTGAGTAAGGGTCCACGTTTGTGACCCATACATCACAACCGGTCTAATCAATGTCTTGTATAACTTGAGCTTGGTGTTAGTTGATACATACGGTGATCCAAGGAGAGGTTTTATTGAGTAAAAAGTTGGATTACCTGCAGCGATTCGAGCTTTAATATCTGTAAGTATGCTGTTGTTTGAGTCAAGCATTGATCCCAAATATTTAAAAGATTCAACTCCCTCAATTCGTTCATCGCCGCACATCAAATCTTTCTTCTCAGCCTCTCTTGAAACATTCATATGTTTGGTTTTATTGTAGTTAATTTGCAGACCAATTTTCTTAGCACCACTCTCAAGCGACTTGAAAGTCTCACTCATAACAGCTTCACTTCGGCCGAGGATGACAACATCATCAGCGTAAGCAATCATCTGTACTGAGTTTATTGACAAGATATTGTTATTAGTCGGTAGTTTCTTTTGACGGCACACATATTCCAAGGCTAGATTAAAAAGTATAGGAGAGATAGCATCACCTTGTCTTAAACCGGAGTCGACTTTAAAAAACTTTAATATTTCGTTCTCTACTTGTAAACAGCATTGAGAGTTCTGTACTGTCATTTTGCATAGTGATACCAGTTTACCAGGAATTCCCATTGACACCAGAGCAGACCATAGAGTCTCTCGTTCGAGAGAGTCGTAGGCCTGCCTGAAATCAATGAAAAGTTGGTGCACAGGTATGTTGAACTCTCGACACTTTTCCAAAATCATCCTTATCGAGAAAAGTGCATCGGTGGTACCTCGGCCCCGCCGGAAACCACACTGATATTCTCCAAACAGTTGTTCAGCAAAAGGATTGATTTTGGATAGCAAAATGTAGGAAAAGATCTTATATGCTGTGCAGAGGAGGGCGATTCCTCTGTAGTTTGCACATTGTAGGCGATTACCTTTTTTATGGATTGGTATCAGCATAGCTGTGTTCCAGTCCTGTGGCATGGTTTCAGTCCTCCAGATCATTTGAACAAGTTCAAACAATTTTGAGGATAGAGTTTCGCCACCATGTACAATCATTTCGGATGTTATATCGTCGATACCAGGTGCTTTATTGCATTTTAGTTTTGACAGCGCCGCATCGAATTCCTCTCTGGTGGGTTCTTCTACTTGTACCTTTGACGCACGAATAAGCTTAGCTCGTCGCCCGACTTGTTGCTGGTCACTTAAGTTGAGAAGATTCTCAAAATAAGCGGCCCAAGTATCTAAAATATTTTTAAGGTCTACTTGTAGCTCCCCATTTTCGTTTTGAATAGCAGTCGATCTAGTTTGAGGGCCCTTCTTTAAGGTTTTAACCTGTTGAAAGAAGTTACGCGATTGATGTTCCTTATTGAAGCTTTCAATCTCCTCACACTGTCTCTTCCACCATTCTCTCTTTGTTCGTCTACATAGCTTTGTAACGCTTGTCTTGCCAGTTTATAATTGTCCTTCGTGGACCTGGTGTTGCGTCCTTGTAGACACTTCAGATAGCAATCTCTTTTGTATTGAATAGCATCAAGGCATGCTTGATCCATCCATGGCTTCTGGGAGTGGTTCTCTGGTCGTCCAAGTATTCCCTCAGCAGCGCTTAAAACAGCATCTTTGAGCAAATACCATGACTTATCGACGTCTCCATTAATGGTTTCTGATTTCTCCAATGTTTCGGCAATATGGATTTGATATCTCTCTTCTGTTTCAGCATTCTTTAATGATGAGATGTTAAAACGTTTCCGTTGATTGAATTTTGGAATGCCTGGATGATTTGGGAAGTGGAACCTTATCGTTGCACATACAAGGAAGTGGTCACTTCCAATGTATGCACCTCTAAAGGATCGCACATCCTGAACGCTCGAAAAGAAACGTGTTGTTACTAGAACGTGATCAATTTGATTTCGAGTATTTCCATTCGGTGAGACCCAAGTCTGCTTATGAATCGATCGATGCGGAAAGAACGTGCTAGCAATTCTCAAATTATTTGATAATGCAAACTCAGTCATTCTCTCACCATTATCATTCGAATTCAAATGCAGGCTGTTGGGACCCACCACATTTCCATAAGAGATATCTCTTCCAACCTGTCCATTAAAGTCACCAAGAACCATAATGAAGTCGCGTGTTGGTGTTTGTTTCATAACCTCTTCCAGTGCTATGTAGAAATTATCCTTCTCGTCGACGGTCTTAGCTTCAGTTGGTGCATGCACGGCAATAAGAGAAATATTGATATATGTACCGCGTACACGTAGGTAGCAGATCCTCTCACTGACCGGGATGAATTTCATCACGGCTTCTTGTATGCATGCACCAACAAGAAAGCCAGTTCCAAATTCTCTTCGAGAAGGATGACCACTACAGTATAGAGAGAGACTATCCAAATCTTGTTTTCCGATTATCGGCTGTCTAATTTCTTGTAGAGCAATAATATCCATCCTATACCTCTCAGTCTCTGTTTCTAGACTTATAAGAGCATCAGGAGCGCTCAGGCTGCGCACGTTCCACGTTCCGATTCGGTAGTCTGGTCCTTTTTCACGTCCAGGTACAATTCTGTTGTTTTTTCCGGGTCTGTTTTTCTCTTTCTGATAACCAAATTTAACATATGAGTTTTTTTCCGGGGTTAGGGTGTTAACCTTAGGTCCAACCCAAATTGTCGTGAATGGGTCCGTTCTGCATATTAAGGTCACCAGAAACAACCTTTTTACACGTTTCTATAGCGAGCCGCTTGATTCAAGACAGACGCCCGCTCCAAGCCGCCCCTGACATGGAGAACAGACGCTTGAGTCGCATTGGTTGTAGAGCGCCAATTCGCCGTGATGTAGCGTCATTGTCTAAGCAGTTTTTACTCTGCTTGTCTCCAATACACCAACCTAATTCTGTCAGCATTACCCAGGCAGCACGGCGTGGACGTCGAATTTCGGATTTCCGCTACCCTTAATAATAAATATTTTGTCAAAGGTTACTTGTTCCACATATTTTTATTTTAAAATTTATGAAAATTTATAATTTTAATTTAGAATAAACAACTTTTCTTAAAATATTTTGCTTGCGGCGAATAAAAAATAGTATATGATGCATCGGACGTAAGCTATTTTGGACTTAATGTGGGTGCAAATCTCGGCTAGCGCCTCGATTTGCAAACTCCACATCCGTCCAAAATCTTTAGCTTTATGTCCTAGCACCATAATGTACTATTGTAAGCATCATATCGTATGAACGTAGTCATTGTGTTTGCGAAAAAAATTTTTTTTTTTAAAAGTGTTGTGTGATCAAAATTAAAATCAAAACAACAACACTTTCAGTCACCGACTGCTAAAGCATTGTATAACCCCTTTGCTATTTTGTCGATATTCTTGTTTAAAAAAATATGAAAAGATTTCCTGACAGAAAGCTCTGGATGTCAGGATTTAATCGAAATCAGGCAAAATAAGACGATTTTTATTTAAGACTGGCTATAAATTGACAAAAGTCCCGTATTTTAGTATTTTGGACGCCTCCCTTCAATTTTATCTTTGTTCGCGGCTACTAGTTCCTGTCCTGTTATAGTTATTATTGATATGTAATTAAGCTTCTCCGGTTTATATGATACATTCATTTTGGATTAATATAATATCAATCTCACTTCCCGTAAAACAATTTTGAAAAAGTGCTTGTAATGTGGATTAAGTGTGCATGCTACAAAATCTCCGTGCACAAAGTTGTGCATAACACAAGTCATGCACATTATGTGTACAATGCTGTGCACATATCGTAAAACGCCTTAGCACATATGTGCACACAAACGTTAGCGAAACGAAATTTATTTAATGATAAGTAGTTTAACATCTTCTGTAGTAATTCTGAAAAAGTAGCTTAACATTTTCTAAAATGACTGGCTCCGTTCAACTTTTAATGAGATAATATGGCTTTTGTAAAAATAAAATGATGAATTTAAATTTATTTTCATCTAAAATTATGTGCGAAAGAAGTTTGTTTGCGAAGGTTAATAAGAAAATTCACAAAAAACAAACGGGCCCTTTAGATAATTAATTTTAGTGATCCAAAAAATTATCATATTAATTTAATATTTTTGGTTTAAGTCCTTTTTTCATGTTGGTTTACAAATATTTAAATTTGTTTTTTTATATCACTCAGAAAATTATTGAAAATTAGTATTATTTTCGGCATGTAAGCCAAATATTTAAAATTTTTGATTTTTTGATTCTGATTTTTTTTTCATTTATATTGTATAGTAAATGGCGAAAAATGGACGCCTCGTTTACAAATGCAATCACACACATGCATTTTCATTTTACAACTTCAAAATACGACCGCAATCTTCATTGGTTTCAAAGACGTTGCCAAAAGAAAATCCTAGACATAAAAATCATACATCAAATATTAATGTGTTTATGCTTTAGAGGGTTATGCACGTTTTGTATAGATCCCAACAAACACTGTGGTTACCCAATGCTGGCACAATATGTTCACGCGCGTCATGGCATGTTTTCACTTGAATATCGAAGTGCATCTGCATATTGCTATCATAGTGCCATCACAGCGTGACGGAACGGTGTGGTGCAAAATGTACGCAATTGCTCTTTATTTTGTGGTCATTATGACCTTAAGCGAAATGCATAACACGTGTTTCACTTCGTTTTTTATTATAGTTTATGAGTAATAATAAAAAACGAAGTGAAACGAATTTTATTTAATGATAAGAATATAAATTTAAAGAATAAGAAATGGAGAGTGAAAAAGTAGTTTAACATTTTCTTAAATGACTGGTTTCATTTGGCTTTTTATAAAATATAGTATTCGTTTCGTAATAATAAATTGATGAATTTTATTTTATTTTTATCTAAAATTATGTGGGAAAGAAATTATTTTGTGAAGGTAATGAAAAATACACAAAAAACAAACGGGCTCTTTAAATAATTAGTTTTAGTGATTCAAAAAAATTATTATATTTATTTAATATTTTTTGTTTGTAATTTCTCATGTCAGTTTACTGATATTTAAATTTATTTTTATATAATATTAAGAAAATTGTGGAAAATTAATATATTTTTTTTCATATGTAAGCCAAAAATTTAAATTTTTTGAATTCTCAATTTTTTCATTTAAATTGTATCATAGAAAAAATAGCGGAAAAATGGACGCCTAATTAACAAATGCAATCACACACATACATTTTCATTTTACAACTTTGAAATACGTACCCAATCTTCATTTTTCGCAATGACATTACCTAAAATCCCCACAAGCACTGTGGCAGCACAATGTTAGCACAATATGGTCACGTGCGTCATGGCACGTTCTCACTTGGACGTCCAAGTGCATCCGCATTTGGTTATCAGGGTGCCATCATTCTGTAACGAGACGGAAAGAGTTAGCATGCCATATCAAAACTAGCGAAATAAGTATTAATTTTTTTTATTGTTATTATTTTCGATTACTTGTTTCCAGAAAATCGAAAAAGGTCGGGTTCAAATTTTTATTTTATCGGCGTCTTGATTAAGGCCCATCAATTTTGATATAAGGTAATTAATGAATTATTTAGAATTAATGCTTTGTGTCAATTGATTTAGGACGGAGAAATGCAGAGTGTTGGAGTCGATAGGTATATGTTTTAAAATCAGGCTATTTCTTCAAGCATATAGTCTAAAAAGGTTATTTTGTTTAAACATGTTCAGAGAGGAGGTCCAGAGTCGAGAAGATCTGAAACATATACGTTACTAACGACAAGCAGTATGCGATTTTTTTTTATTTAAGGTTAGGCATGTTTAGTGCAAGAATGGAATGCAAATTAAGTTTTCCTGAGAAATTTATGAACGCCGACTTTAAAACCCTTGAGGATTATTTATCAGGGAAAGCCCACGAAGGTAAGGTATTCCATAGATGAGAGACTCTGTTAATGCTAATAAAAACCTATAAGAATGCCGCTTCTTAGAGATTACAACAATATCATGAACCACCATGAAAATTATTCGAAGCAGGTAAGATCAGCAATGTATTGTTCATATTCTGCAATTCCCCAATAAATAATGAAATTGCATTCCATCCACTTTGATGAACACTTAATTTTTTTCCTAAACAACAAACAAAACGATATCAATTTCATCGTCTAAATCAAAGCTTATAAAATATAATTTAAAAAATCAAAGAAAAAAACAATACATCCAAAGAATAAAAACTATAAAAAAAATTCGTAAATAAATATATTATTAAGACGAAGACGAAAAAAAAATAAATAAAAAGAGAGTGCACTTTTCCTTGGCCAAATACCATTAAGTTTATTAGTCTTCAACAATCATTCCAACAATAAACAATTAATTTGAATAAAAAACAAAATAATTTTATATTTTTAATTAAAAATTTCAAAACGTTATGTTATTTTAAAGATATATTTTTTTTTGAAAAATTTGTGTTCAATTGAATTATTAGTTTTTTTTGTGATCTTAGATAAAAGTTTATTAAGGTGTAAGTGATAATAAAAAATCAAAAATATTTTCTTTTTAATTATATATGATTTTTTTTTATATCGATTCTGTGAAATTTCAAATACCGCGTTAAATTAAAATTAGAAATTTTATTTTTCCATAATTTTTCTACTATTATTTATTTCGTGTCTATTACAGAATATTAATTATTATAAATACAGTTATTTATATATATTAAAAAAAATTAAATATAATATTGTGTCTATTCATTAATATTAATTTTTTTTTCTTCACATTAACACAAAAAAATACAACTTATATTGAAAATGAAAATATCAAAAAATATAATTTTTTATCAAAAGATTTCAATGCAAAAATAAGCAAGAAACCTGAAAATGAAATTAAATTTTTTTATGATTTTTGTTGTTGTTTTGTTTGGATTGTTTGATTGTGAATAAAATTAAAATGGATTAAAAGAAAGAATATAAAGATAACTGTTGTGTTTGATAGTGGAATCCAATATGATTTTTTTATTGTGTTTTAGAAAACATATGAACGTTGTTGTTGTGTTATTTTTTTTTTTTATTTTAAGAACAATATAAAAAAGCCGTGAAGATTACTCCATAGATAGCTTATTGTTTGAATGAAAAAATTTATATTTATATCAGATTCATGTAAATGTTCTTGAAGAAATAATAGCTGTGGAGAACCGTCAAAAAAGTAGTTCTAGAAAGATTTCTGAAAAAAATTTCTACAAAATTTATTGAGTTTAGCCTTGATTTTTTAGAATAAGTTGATTTCGATGTACGTAGTTTGCTACAGTTATTCGTATTTGTTTTTACAAAAAATTCAACTTTCAATTTTATTTATTATATAGTGCAGTATCAACTATCCGAGGTCATTAGTACAAAATGTGACTGTCCTCTATTCGGCTTGGGTTAAAGTGACATTATACTTTTCCGTATTTTATGGTTTCCGTTGTTATAATGTTCTACGCAGAAAAGTAGTTATGATTGTTTCAACAAGACAAGAGTTTCTGACACGAAAAATTACAAAATACAACTTTTTTTAAAATGAGTTACAGTTTTTCAATTATTTTCTGTGCACCCAAATGAACCGCGGTTATAGGAAGGTTGATTGCTTAGTAAATAAGAAAACTGACATACAGGTAGCAATGTTCCTTTTAAGTCAATGTTAGCTTACATGCATTGTCGCCCGATGATTTTCGAAGCATTTTATTTAAAAATGGATCAAAAGATATGAATCTGAATACAGATTTTCTGGGTCTTAATAGTGTTCAATGCTCAAAATCATGTAATGTGTTCTCTTGTAATATTCGATGAAATGTTAATACTTGGATACAAAATCAATGGATTTATCTCTTCATAATACAGAAAATAATTCTCTGCCAATATTCAATGGAACTACGCTGAGAAATAGACCGCCTTCTATACTGAAATTTCTTCAATGCTCGTGCTATAAACTTGAGCATCTGAAATATATAATGTAACATCCAAAATGACAGTATATGGTGGAAGAGCTCCATATATCAGACTGTTGGCTCTGAATCATATCCCTTATTTGATGAAGAACGAGTTATCAAAATTTGTTTAAGTCAACTGGGGTTAAAAGCAAGGTAATGCTATCTTTCCTTGCTAATCTGGGGATGGAATATTTTTCTTTTTTATTTGAAACTATTGTATGTGTAACCTTCTGAAAATGTTTTCTAATCGTTTATTTTCATTTCTTACTTTCGTTATTTGTACCACCTACATTATACGCATCTGAGCCGATTTTTTCCATTTTATTATAGAATTTTACTTGAATTATTCCTGACTTGATTTAAATTAACTGTCGCCCCAATTGTTAAATTAATTGTCTTTCCATTACTTATTCTACATAAGAACGATCTATGGTAACTTTTATTTTGATCAACATCACTTTGGATTCCAACCATTTGGCTTTTGGTTTTCAACGACCTACTCCCAACTACCATCTTCGCACTTCCAACTTCCCACTGCCCACTTTCCACTTCCCACTTCCCACTCACATGTTCCCACTTTTCACTTTTCACTTCCCACTTCCTACTTCCCATACTCCACTTCCACTTTCCACTTCCCACTTCTCACTTCCCACTTCCAACTTACAACTTCCGATTTCTAACTGCCAACTTCCAACTTCCCATTTCCAGCTTGCAGCTTCCAACTTCCAACTTCCAGCTTCCAGCTTTCAACTTCTTACTTCTAACTTCTAACTTCTAACTTCTAACTTCTAACTTCTAACTTCTAACTTCTAACTTCTAACTTCTAACTTCTAACTTCTAACTTCTAACTTCTAACTTCTAACTTCTAACTTCTAACTTCAAACTTCAAACTTCAAACTTCAAACTTCAAACTTCAAACTTCAAACTTCAAACTTCAAACTTCAAACTTCAAACTTCAAACTTCAAACTTCAAACTTCAAACTTCAAACTTCAAACTTCAAACTTCAAACTTCAAACTTCAAACTTCAAACTTCAAACTTCAAACTTCAAACTTCTAACTTCTAACTTCTAACTTCTTACTTCTTACTTCTTACTTCTTACTTCTTACTTCTTACTTCTTACTTCTTACTTCTTACTTCTTACTTCTTACTTCTTACTTCTTACTTCTTACTTCTTACTTCTTACTTCTTACTTCTTACTTCTTACTTCTTACTTCTTACTTCTTACTTCTTACTTCTTACTTCTTACTTCTTACTTCTTCTTACTTCTTACTTCTTACTTCTTACTTCTTACTTCTTACTTCTTACTTCTTACTTCTTACTTCTTACCAAGGTTGGCAAATATCATGATATTTATATAAATATCAAAATATCCGATATATATCAGATATATATCCGATATATATCATGTTCTGATATTTATTTTTGAATAGTTGTTTATCTTAAATATTATTCAATGTATGTCCCTTTCCACAGTTGTATGCGGTGCAGCGCATCACTCCCTCGTTTTTTACCTCTTTGCCAATAAACTAAATTCAAATATGACAACTCCAATTTAGTTTATAGGCAATTTATCAAACTATTCGTCTATATCTTCTATTGCACAAGTCCAAATGACGAATACGCTTTCTTGCTTTGGCTTGTCTTGTATATTTGGCCAAATCGCATAATCAATACCTATACAAGGTTGTACAACTGGTCCAGTAATGGTCCATTGCTGACGACCAGCAATGGTAGAGTTCTGGCAACCATAACTGGACCATAAACATCATGTAACTGAATGATAACTTCGAACAATAAATTACTACCATGCAATGGCCCATACAAGGTTATACAACTGGTCCAGTAATGGTCAATTACAGCCGAACCAGTAATTCAACACTGGCAAGTGGCAACTATGACTCGGTCATTAACATAATTTTAATTGTTGATAACTTCGTACAATAAATGGCTGCCATTTATTTGCCAGAGAGAAACACAGCAATAGCCCATACAAGGTTGTACAACTGGCCCAGTAACAGACCAATAATGATGACCAGTATTACGGCAATGGCCGAATACTGGCAACCATGAAAGGGCCATAAAAAACATAAAATACTATCATATGTAAATTTAAATAAATTAAATACAAAATAATTAAAATAAAGTAAAAGTGTTCAGAGAAAAAAAAATTTTAACATTACATATTATCAGTCTTTCAGCAGAGGTGCGATAATTAAACTATAGGTGAAATTTTTCAAACTATAAATTTCTAAAATGGATAACACTCTAGTGTATTTTAACCAAATGACAAAGATCGGCCAATTTATGGTCCAGTACTGGTCCAATAACAATAGCCGAGTGATGTTAACCATTAACGTGCCATTACTTGCCATTTAAAGTAAACTGAACTGGTTATTTTCTATAAACCGTACATCGGGTGTTTCATGGTTCCAGAAATGGCAGAATAACAATAGCCATGTATTGTTTACCATTCACGGGCTAGTGCTTGGCCATTCAAAGGTAACTACTGACTATTTTCTGTTAGCCATAGATCGGCCGATGAATGGTTCTAGTACTGTTCCAATAACAAAAGTCAAGTACTGTTAACTATTAATGGACTATTGCTTGGCCGTATTTCAAAATCAGGAAACCCTGCTTGGGTAGTCATTTCATTCCACCACACCATTTCTAAACTAAAATTGAAATACATATTTTGGAAACGGTGTAGATTTAGTTAAAAGCGCCATTACAAATGAAATGAAGACTGAAATAAGTAATTATTTAAATAAGGAAATATATGCTTCATCTCTTTGGTGGTTATTGAACCGTTTACCTAAAAATCGATATTCAAACATAAATTAGCTAAATGATGAGGTGCATTTAAAGCCATGTCTCTCCTCCGATAAAGTTTCTTAACTTCTAAAGGTTGTTCTAGTTTAAGATCGACTGCCAGTTTATGCCAAACTTCAACTATAACGGCAATAGTCGTTTTATCTCTTTGAGGTCTGTCTAAAGCGACTGCTATTGTCTTTAAATAACAAAGCATATGTTTATCATTCATTACAATGTTTATGTCATAAGATTAGTTTTGTCATAATCTATGTCAGCTTTATGGTCTTGGCATAACTGAACCAGGTTACCTCGATTTGGCATGCGTTTTGCAAGCAGTGCTGCTACTGTTAACAGTTTTTCCAACTTTAAGGTAAGAATAATTAATTATTTTTTTTTATAAATATCATGATATATATCAGGGAATAAATATCGTGATATATATCAATGATATATATCGGATATATATCATTGATATATATCATGCCAACCTTGCTTCTTACTTCTTACTTCTTACTTCTTACTTCTTACTTCTTACTTCTTACTTCTTACTTCTTACTTCTTACTTCTTACTTCTTACTTCTTACTTCTTACTTCTTACTTCTTACTTCTTACTTCTTACTTCTTACTTCTTACTTCTTACTTCTTACTTCTTACTTCTTACTTCTTACTTCTTACTTCTTACTTCTTACTTCTTACTTCTTACTTCTTACTTCTTACTTCTTACTTCTTACTTCTTACTTCTTACTTCTTACTTCTTACTTCTTACTTCTTACTTCTTACTTCTTACTTCTTACTTCTTACTTCTTACTTCTTACTTCTTACTTCTTACTTCTTACTTCTTACTTCTTACTTCTTACTTCTTACTTCTTACTTCTTACTTCTTACTTCTTACTTCTTACTTCTTACTTCTTACTTCTTACTTCTTACTTCTTACTTCTTACTTCTTACTTCTTACTTCTTACTTCTTACTTCTTACTTCTTACTTCTTACTTCTTACTTCTTACTTCTTACTTCTTACTTCTTACTTCTTACTTCTTACTTCTTACTTCTTACTTCTTACTTCTTACTTCTTACTTCTTACTTCTTACTTCTTACTTCTTACTTCTTACTTCTTACTTCTTACTTCTTACTTCTTACTTCTTACTTCTTACTTCTTACTTCTTACTTCTTACTTCTTACTTCTTACTTCTTACTTCTTACTTCTTACTTCTTACTTCTTACTTCTTACTTCTTACTTCTTACTTCTTACTTCTTACTTCTTACTTCTTACTTCTTACTTCTTACTTCTTACTTCTTACTTCTTACTTCTTACTTCTTACTTCTTACTTCTTACTTCTTACTTCTTACTTCTTACTTCTTACTTCTTACTTCTTACTTCTTACTTCTTACTTCTTACTTCTTACTTCTTACTTCTTACTTCTTACTTCTTACTTCTTACTTCTTACTTCTTACTTCTTACTCTTACTTCTACTTCTTACTTCTTACTTCTTACTTCTTACTTCTTACTTCTTACTTCTTACTTCTTACTTCTTACTTCTTACTTCTTACTTCTTACTTCTTACTTCTTACTTCTTACTTCTTACTTCTTACTTCTTACTTCTTACTTCTTACTTCTTACTTCTTACTTCTTACTTCTTACTTCTTACTTCTTACTTCTTACTTCTTACTTCTTACTTCTTACTTCTTACTTCTTACTTCTTACTTCTTACTTCTTACTTCTTACTTCTTACTTCTTACTTCTTACTTCTTACTTCTTACTTCTTACTTCTTACTTCTTACTTCTTACTTCTTACTTCTTACTTCTTACTTCTTACTTCTTACTTCTTACTTCTTACTTCTTACTTCTTACTTCTTACTTCTTACTTCTTACTTCTTACTTCTTCCTTCTTCCTTCTTACTTCTTACTTCTTACTTCTTACTTCTTACTTCTTACTTCTTACTTCTTACTTCTTACTTCTTACTTCTTACTTCTTACTTCTTACTTCTTACTTCTTACTTCTTACTTCTTACTTCTTACTTCTTACTTCTTACTTCTTACTTCTTACTTCTTACTTCTTACTTCTTACTTCTTACTTCTTACTTCTTACTTCTTACTTCTTACTTCTTACTTCTTACTTCTTACTTCTTACTTCTTACTTCTTACTTCTTACTTCTTACTTCTTACTTCTTACTTCTTACTTCTTACTTCTTACTTCTTACTTCTTACTTCTTACTTCTTACTTCTTACTTCTTACTTCTTACTTCTTACTTCTTACTTCTTACTTCTTACTTCTTACTTCTTACTTCTTACTTCTTACTTCTTACTTCTTACTTCTTACTTCTTACTTCTTACTTCTTACTTCTTACTTCTTACTTCTTACTTCTTACTTCTTACTTCTTACTTCTTACTTCTTACTTCTTACTTCTTACTTCTTACTTCTTACTTCTTACTTCTTACTTCTTACTTCTTACTTCTTACTTCTTACTTCTTACTTCTTACTTCTTACTTCTTACTTCTTACTTCTTACTTCTTACTTCTTACTTCTTACTTCTTACTTCTTACTTCTTACTTCTTACTTCTTACTTCTTACTTCTTACTTCTTACTTCTTACTTCTTACTTCTTACTTCTTACTTCTTACTTCTTACTTCTTACTTCTTACTTCTTACTTCTTACTTCTTACTTTTTACTTCTTACTTCTTACTTCTTACTTGTAACTTCTAACTTCTAACTTCTTAATTCTAACTTCTAACTTGTAGCTTTTAACTTTTCACTTCTTACTTTCAACTTCTAATTTCTTATACTTACAACTTCTTACTTCTCCCTTCCACCTGCTACTTTCTGCCTTCTATCTTCTGTCTCTTGCCTTCTAACTTCATATAATGGATTCATAATAGAGCACAAATGCTTTATGAACATTCCATAATAATTAACGAGACCACTGAATGCTCTAGCCTTTGAAATATTATTTGGAACTATCTTTATAAACCGCTTCGACACGTTTGCTTGTTTAAAATAAGCCCAACAATAAGTTTTACCGCTGTAAATTAATAATAGGTCGCTATAACTGGCCTTTCCTGGTGCTCAATGTTAATAACTTTTTGTTTTTCTTGTCTAATTCTAACCACATCGCAATTTGTTAAAAATCTGATCAATATAAGGCAAAGAATGTTTAAAGTCAAATTTAAAATTTATTTTAGGTTACTCTATAATCTCCATATTTTCTTAACTTGCCATCGCTTTTAACAAAAAATGCCAATGTTGTACCCCATTTAGAAGTTTGCACTTGTGAGAGCATACTTTCCCGAACTGTATCATCTAATTGTTTATCTTTATCCTTTATGAATGCAAACGAAGCTGGCCTTGGTTTACAAAAAAATTAAGTTAACAAAACTGTTACATTTTTTTCTTACTGTAAATGAATTTTGCTGAATTGAAACTGGCCTAAATTATTTTCAAACAAATCATAAAAATTTTTCAACAAGGAAAGCATTTTTAACAAATTCTACAGGTTCTCATGGATGGACTATCATCCAATCAACCTCACTATCATTACATAAAATTTGAAAAAAAAAATTTAAATTCTGATTTCGGAAATACGGAACAAGGAAAGCATTTTTAACAAATTCTACAGGTTCTCATGGATGGACTATCATCCAATCAACCTCACTATCATTACATAAAATTTGAAAAAAAAAATTTAAATTCTGATTTCGAAAATCATTAACTGAAATCATGCAAACTTTTAAAGTCAAAGGAAGCAAAATGATACTAAAAATTTATAGGAAAACGAATATGTCATACCTCAGAAGGTCAAGGATAAATTTAGTATACAGAAAAAAAACTTATATATTTATTCCGACAAAGTTATTGCTATAAAAATGGGGTATCTTTTGATCTAAATCTTATTTATACAAAGCTACATATAATAATTTACTTACATTCACTAGATTCCGTCAGAAAATTTTTGTTTATTTGCAATTTTTTCTATTAGATATTTTCAAATTTCTTATGAGAAAAATATAAAAATCGAATATACGAATTTTTTGTTTTCGATTGATATATAAATTTTACCTCTTTTTACTAAAATCAATAGTGCAACACTTGTAAGTTTTATACTATTCATTTCAAATATTATGAAACACAATAACTAACCCGTTTACGTGTTTTTTACTAAATAAACATAACCTTCGTTGACGTAACACATCATCTCTATTATGTCCCATCATAATTAATTTTATTCATTAAATCAATTGTACGACAAATCTCATTGTCTTCTTTAAGTTTTCATTATGGTCATTTCAACAACCTTGACCAATAAACTAATTATGTAATTCTTAATTATAACTAATGTTCCTTTTTTTAATTAAATTAACCCGTTTTCTTATAAGTATTTTACACACTTAACATGACATTTATATTTTACTAATTAAAAATCTTTGAATATAATTAATTATTAATTAAATTTATTTTTATTTTCTTCTCGTTATAGATATAATTATTATTCATCTCTTCAACATTTTAGCTCAAATCACTCAAGTAGTTTTTATTTATCTTAAATTTTTAACTCTATCGATTGTAATATTTATTCTATTTAAATGGTATATCGATAGAATTGAAATTAAATAAAACAAACAAAAAAAATTGCAAATAAATAATAAAGAAATAAAATAAAATTTTTTTTAAAAAATTATATTAAATCAAAACCAATACAAGACTTACGTCACGTCTTAAGACGTGAAAGTTAAAGTAAATACATGCGCGGTTTGCTAAATAAAAAAATTTATATAAAAATTAACGTCAACAACAGAAATTAAATTTATATAAATTGTGAGTGCTTTTTGGCTGCTAGTATTTTTTTTTTATTTATTAGTGCATTTTGTGTTTTAATTAACAAAAAAAAAAAATTAAATAAATATTTATTGAATTTATAAAATTTTAAATAAGTGATTTAAAATTAGATATTTATTTAATTTTAGTTTAATTTAAAAATATAAAAAGTTATAATTAATTAATTGTTTATTAGTTGAATAATTAAAACAAAAATTAAAAAGACTGAAACCAAGTGAAAGGAAAGGATTTACGTTTCTTAATTTTTTTTATATCAAGAAATAAAAAAAGGTAATATTTTGTAATAATATATACATAAGTACAAGTTTCATGCACTTTTATAGATTATGTAAAATTTATTTTATATAATTTTAGGTTATGTTTCATTTTTAACTTTCAATTATTGTTTTGTATAATAATTATCTTGTATTTAAATCAAAGATATTGAGTGACAGTGTAGGCAAAAATAATTAGATTGATGAATTTTAAATACAGAGTTAAATTAGGGGAACGATGGTTTATGAGTTTCAAATCTTAATAAATTATTTGTTGATACTTACTCTACGGCAAACTATTTCTCACCATTATGTAGTATTTGAACAACTAAAATAAAATTTAAAATCAGCAAATATGATTGATATTTTGTAAAATAACTACCACAGACTTCCAGATCGAAACAATATTTTGGAAATGGAAAAAAAATGACGAAATGCAATCTTCTCATATTCTTGAAAGTTTATTCGTAAAACTAAAGTCGAGACATTTCACAATCAACAGCATAGGCAGTCGACAATGAAAAGTTAGTCTAGTCATTCATTTACTTGCACGTTTTACAGCCGCCAACCATTATTTTTATCCTTTTCGCTCCACTAATCTCTTTGTACTGACAGTTTTTACTTTCATCATGGTCACCACTTACGTAGTTTGTGAGTTTGGGTTAAAGAAAAATTGTAAAAATTGAAAAAAATTGAGTTGTTATATTTTTTATAGATATCTCTTGTGAAATCCTTACAATGAACTTGGTCTTTTGGTTTTGGTTAAAGATAAAATGCCGAAGTTGAACCCGACCTTTGTTCACTGACTTCATACTTGACAAATAAGTAGTATAGGTGAAAAAATACAAGTGTTTGAAAGGCAGTTGCACCCAACTAGCATTTTCCTTTAAAACGCTTAACAGTCTTACCGCGGTGAGATTCGTGAATCTAGTGCCCCACCTTCATAGTTTATATAAAACTTCTAAACGGTTTCGATAAAGGCCTTTTGGAGAAGTTACCAAGCCTTTAACGAAGCTAGGGTTTGTATAAGGCATTGGAAATAACTTCGGTATGGTATTTTGTAAGCAGTTATGCAAGCTGAATAGAATTTCACATTCAGGTTTTTCCAAGTTATAGCTTCGGTAAAGTACTTCTACGTAAGTAACAGATCGTTTTAACCAATCCTTAGAAATCTTATAGAAGCAATTAAAATATGTAATAATCTACACTTTGTATAGTAGAATTTTTTACCAGTGAATTTTTGACAGATAGGATGCATCAAGATATAAAAGATGAGACAAAAAGTAAAACAGAGATGCATTATTTATTTTGGGATAAATTTGTTTTCAAAACAATTACATTAGTTCAATTTCTACTTCTAGTTCGTACCATTTGTTTGTTGCGACATTTGTTTACATAGACGTCGTTATTTTTAATATAATTATTTTTAATTTTTCAAAATTTTATTATACTGCCTACAAAAACAATTTAAAATACTGCCTACAATATTTTTACTAGTTTTTGGTTTTCGATTATGATTGGTTGAATTTCAATAGTAATTTATTAATTTTATGCGTTTTTGTCCATTTCAATGGGACCACAACAGTTTTTTTTAATATTTTAATCTGAGACACTGAATATTCGCACATGCGCATATGATTATGCGCAGAACGACCAATTTTCGTGTTCGCTGGTAAAAAAATTCTACTACAATTATTGTTATTGCTATGCTATTATATAGTGATTTAATTTAATTTTTTTACAAGAAACTGAATAAGTTTAATAGTAGTTCAATATAGTCGAGGCAATGAAGCACTAAACCTCGGAATTTTTTGCACTAAGACGGATGGGAATGCAGTTTTTTGCATTCGCTTCCAAATATTATTTGTAAAAAATGTAGCTACTTTGTATCTTATACAAACCGGAAATTGCATTGCTGCAGCCAAAAATGCATTCAAAAAATGCATTTTTCGAAGTCGTTTTAAGAAAATTAAATAAATTTGTTAATAAGACTCAGAGTTGGCTCAAACCGAATTCCCGGGCGGTTTGGAGGTCGCTGATCACGATTATGATGTTAAAATTGACTCACAGCTGACCTGGAGCTCAGGATCGCTGATGAACGCCATCTCCGTGGGACCCTCCCAAAATTCACGCGGGGTAGAAGGAAAACTCAGCGTCCGGGTTTTTATGGGTTGCTGAATTCAAATATGGCATCGGCAAACACCCCCCGGATACCTGATGCGCCGGAAGCTAGACGTGGACGTCATCCCCGAGAGTTTTCCTGACCAGATCGCAAAAAACAGATCGAAAATCGTTGTGTGGGCGTTTTTTGGGGCACTGAATTCAAATTTCAAGTTGAAAAAGACCCTTCGAACATCTGGTACACCGAAACCTAGCCGCGGACGTCATCTCAGAGGGTTTTCCAGAAATGATCACTATGGAGGGTTTTTTGGGGCGCGGATTCCTAATTTCACATCGAAAACGTCCTCCCGAACACCTGGTGCACCAGAACCTGGGCGTGAACGTCATCTCTAGGTGTCACATTTGCAAAAAATGAAATGAAATTCACATCAAGGGGTTTTTAGCTGCCCTCCTCGAATCCAGCATCCGCAGCCATACTCCAACTATCTAGGAATCGGAACCTTTATCTTGACATCGATGTCATTCCAATGAATGTCAATCAAATCTGATGTTTTATGTCTTAGAGACTGACGTCAATACTGCAATAGCTGTTTGGAATTGTTGAATCTAGTTAAATTATGTGAGGAGGAAAGAAATCGAATGAATAGAAAGTCACTATTTATGTAATTGGTGTTTAAAACATTTTTATTGAACTCAAATCAAATAGAATTCAACTCCAACTTTACCTTACCTCATTAATTAATAACTTTAATTTTTAAATGTGTTACTCAATAACAAATTCTTCATTCTGTTCATTTTCTTCATCATCAACTGACGTATTTGTAAGTAGATTATCTTCCTCATCTAAGGCCTCTATCTCTGCCGCGATAACGTTTTCAACTGAATATATTTCAGTATTGTTGCAAGTTGAGCCTTCACAAATTTTACAGGCAAGATTGCAAGGGAGGCCGTGCTTCCTGCAACTACAGGACAACATATAACATCTCCGGTGCATGTGTGTTGCTTTCCTTTTTTCACGCCCATTCCTATTGGGTTAATGGTCAGCTGATCTCCATGCAGCCAATCTTGTACTTGAAAATAGCCCCTATTTAGATGTTGTCGAATGGCGTCTAGTGTAGGGATAATTTTTCCTAAACTTACTCTACCATTTAGAGCGGTTTTAAGTGCATTCTGTACCTGTACATATGTAGTAACAGATCCCATTTTGGTTTGTACTGGTCAGGAACATTCGGCTTCCTGTATGACAGAGGAATACTTTGCATTGCCAGGATTAGCTGCGCTCCATTCTCAAAAATTTCTTCGCTTCACAAACCAACTTCCTTGAACTTCGAAGCATGAGCTTCAAGGTCTGGGAATTTTTGGAAGGTCTTGAAAAATAAAATAATAATAAAATAATTAATTATATTTCATTTCAAAATTTCATTTCATTTTTTGCAAAAATGACACCTGGAGATGACGTTCAGGCCCAGGTTCCAGTGCACCAGGTGTTCGGGAGGACGTTTTCGATGTGGAATTTGGAATCCGTGCCCCAAAAAACCCCTCATAACGATTTTCCGTTTGTTTTTAGCGATCGTATCTGGAAAACCATCGGAGATGACGTCCGTGTCTAGGTTCCGGTGCACCAGGTGCTTGAACGGTCGTTTTTGACGTGAAATTTGGATTCAGTGCCCAAAAAAACGCTCACACAACGGTTTTCGATTTGTTTTTTGCGCTTTTGTCAGGAAAACTCTCTGGGATGACGTCCACCTCCAGGTTCCGGCACATCAAGTGACGGAGGAGTGTTTGCCGATGCCATATTTGAATTCAGCAATCCAAAAAAAAACGGGCGCCGAGTTTCTCTCCTTC
Source organism: Diogma glabrata (assembly GCA_963693315.1). Lineage (NCBI taxonomy): Eukaryota > Metazoa > Arthropoda > Insecta > Diptera > Cylindrotomidae > Diogma > Diogma glabrata. The sequence continues at coordinate 428,437,064 of OY856186.1, read as the reverse complement.
CTCGCGTGAATTTTAGGAGGGTCCCACAAAGATGACGTTCATCAGCGATCCTGAGCTCCAGGTCGGCTGTGGGTCAATTTTAACATCATAATTGTGATCAGCGAAATTCAAAACCCCCGGGAACCCGGTTCGACCTAATTCTGAGTCGTATTAACAAAGTTAAGTAATTTTCTTAAAGCGACTTCAAAGGATGCATTTTTGAATGCATTTTGGGCTGCAGCAATGCAATTTCCGATTTGTATAAGATTTAAAGTAGATACATTTCTTACAAATAATATTTGGAAGCAAATGCAAAAAACCGCATTCCGATCCATCTTAGTGCAAAAAATTGTAAGATTTGGGCTGTTTTAGTTCTTCATTGCCTCGACTAATAACAATAAGCCTTCCATAACATTATTTACAGCTTTATTTGAACAATATATTTTTTTAAAATAAAAAGTGTTGTTATTGGTTGGCCAATATAGTTGTCACAACAATATGCGTACTAAGGTGCTGATGAACACAGTAATTTTTTAAGAATTTTATATAAATATAAAAAAACAACAATACAAGCAATGATATCTCACACCATCCATTTGGTGTAAGTTATTTTAATAGAGTGACTAAATTGTAAAACTCTGTACCCTCCAGTTCTTCCTGACGAGTTTGGCCCTCAGAAATGTAATGAAAATTTGTATTTGATTATTCATAAAACTTGGCCAAATAATCTTTAAATTTTCTCCATTCCACTCTAGTTGATTCTAGTAGTCTTGATTAATTTTTATTTCAAGACACTAAATAAAGAATATTGGGCAAAATATGTTTAAATAGTTCATTAAAAAAAACAAAAACCGCATAACACTATCCTGACAAAAACGAAATTGCAGATTCAATTTCGAATAACCTCCTGTAGTTGAAATAATAGAAGCAATATAGTTTCTGCCAGTTTAACATATTTCAATTTCGCAAAACAATCTCAGTTAAACTTCTAAGGCCTTGATATTAAAGCTATTTTTATACTGTGGCAGCTGTGCTTCTATAAGAACTTAATTATAGAAGTATTTTCTCTGACGAAGTTCTATCGAAACTTTATAGGAGCAATATTTAACAAGCTTCCACTTAGAAGCGTTATTGAAGCTTTAGTTTATATAGCTCAAAATTGAGAAGTAAGATTGCTAGTTGTGTGACTAGCCTATCGAAATAAACACAGCAACATTTTTTCTTACGCCATTAGAAATATCAAAAATTTTTGATTTTTTTTTTCACAATATCAAAGTTCCAACCTTATTCTTAAAATCATTTTCTACATCCAAGAAAAGGGTAAAATTTTACAAATACTATTCTGTTCAAATACTATAAACTAAAATAACGGGATCATGTCAAATTAGCAAATATAACGGAACACATGTAACGGAAAGTTTCAAATTTTGCAGTTATTCATATGTCTTCCGTTCAATGTAATGTCATCAGTTTTTGGATCCAACTGTTGCTCTTAATACGATTCTTTCTCGTATCCAACGAAGTATTCCGAATCTTGCAAAGGTCTCAGTGATCTCACGTCGCTGCAGAAATCCTTTTAAATGGAGTAGAGAAAATGTTCAAATAAAGAAAAACTTGCGTCATATTGAACATCAAAAGTTTTGGGAAAAAACTTAACCAACGTCACCGACTTCTGCTCCGCTTGTTCCAGATTTGATAAATATGGATAGACTAAATTGTATCCATTGCTCGGAAATAGACGATAACCTGTAATATGTTATTGATAATCGGTACTTCGTTGAACTGAGAGAAATAGTAATAACTAATAAATTTTGATTGTGAATTTGGTATCGATTTTGTAAAACAGTTCGACCGGAATTTCGGCATTCGGTATACTGGTATTGAATGCACTACAAGCACTAAATTTAACAAAAATATTTTATACTCGAGAATGAGAAACTGGAAATCAATTTGGTTTGATGAGGTTGCTAATTCGTCAGATAGGTGCTAAAATCACCGGACTAGACGATGGACTATAACAACGTTGACTCAACTTCGAGAATTCCTTTCTGAAATTTAACACTAACATCTTTTAAATGTGGGTATGTGATTTGAATTGGATTAAGTTTCTTTGAAGTAATTTATTTTTTATTCGCCTACATATTAAAGTGTTACTTTATTACTGTGATTTTCTGCCTTAAACTGCCACTTTTTTACCATATATTTTGGTGCCATTTTTTTAAGTTATACTTCTTTACGCTCGTTGTAAACATTTTGATGGGGTGTTGGTCGAGAAACCGCGTCACGCTTTTTGAAGTTATATTTTAACCTTTATGCTGTAGGGTAATAAAGACGAAATTTGTAAATCAACCTTATGCTGTAAGGTAATAAAGACGAAATTTCTAAATCAATTTTTTTATAACTGATTTAGTAATTTCGTCTTTATCGCCTTAGAGCATAAGGTTCAAATTGTTTTTGACCAAGAAAACTAAGAAAATCGACGATTATCCGCAAAAAATGTGTATAGTGTGTGTATAATGGTCCAACTTAAAAGATAGGATAGGTTTTATCTCGATTAAAAGCCTTAATAGTTTTTAATTGTGAATTAAATATTAAATATGGATGGTTTATAGTTTACTGTCAAACCTGCTTTATCGACTTTTTAATCATCCGTATAGAGCTCACATAGACTATCAAATATGTTATTGAGCGCCTTTTTTTTTTCCGGTGTTTGCCCCAATGGCTAAAAAGGGGAAAAGGAGAATAAATTCTAAAAAAATCATATGGGATTTCATACAAAACACAACTTGAATAATTTTACATATCTATGAAATTTCTCATTTTACTATGTGTTCCATGGTTTCTGCCTCCGAGTTGTAGAATCTGCATCTGTCAGAGGCAACAAGGCCTAAATTGTTAAGGTGGTGATTTATCGGACCGTGTCCTGTCACGCTTAATGTTAATATCTTCCGAGACTCTCTTCCAAGATCGATTGTTTTAAAGGGGAGACGGGGAGAAGGTTACTTAAAAACTTTGAGTGCAGCAGACCTTCCAGCAACAAATTTTGGTGTCATAGTTACGTCCACAAAAGTAAAAAACATTTGTATTTGCTTAAATTCCTTAAAAACTAAAAGGTTTTATCAAAGCAATCTGTTAATTCAAAATTTCATAAGCCAATCAAAGTATTTGTTGTCATAGTGATACGATTTGTTTGAAAAAAATAACAATTATTTTTGTCAAAGGTTACTTGTTCAACATATTTTTATTTCAAATTTTATAAAATTTTTAATTTTGATTTAGATTAAACAATTTTTTTTAAATATTTTACTTGCGACGAATAATAAATAGTATATAAAGCACGGAAGCAAGCCATTTTGCACTTAATGTGGTTGCAAATCTCGACTAGCACTCCGATTTGCAAACTCCAAACACGTCCATAAAAACCTTAGCTTTACGTCCTTGCAACATAATGTACTATTATTTAGGCTTTTTTGTCAGATATGAAAGCCTATTAGCGATTAACTAGGACTTTCGAAGTCAATGAAATTTTTGCACATTTTTTTTGGATGGATGGATCTATTCAGAAATATTGTGTTTTTCAGTTAAACTTTAAATTATAAACCATTACCTTAACTCATTTTACTATTTAAAATAAATTTGTAATGGTGGTTTTAATACCGGTATACCGAGTTTGGCAATAGCAAAATGCCGGTTTTCAATGTATATGTCAATTAAAACCAAACTCAAGTTATACAACATTGATCGGGGGTTATGTATGGGTCACAAACATAAGCCCTTACACAAAATAACGAATCACATTTATCAGTATTTAAACCTAAGATCCTACGCTACATTTATGGTCCACTAAAAACGGGCAATGGAGACTGGAGAATACAGCACTCGTTACAACTTTAAATTAAAGCAGAAAGATCAACTCTATATGTACAGACAAATAACGTAAGACATTTGTAGAGAATATATAGTGTAGCTTACAACTTTGTGCCTATGGCAATAGACTTAACAGAAATCATCTATAATTTCAGTAAACGTAATTTTTGTATCCTCTCAAAATACTAATTGTGTTTGGAATCGATTTTATACAAAAAAATGCTCTTTCGTTCAAATTATGTCAAGAATATTAACTTACATGATATTTTGTGCATTTTAAAAGATCAAAACAGAAACAAAAACAAAACATTTAAAATAAAGTACAAGGACGCCAAAAAAACGGTTTACTATTGAAGAAGATTTCGCTTCACTTCTTTTCTTTTCTGCGAGTAAATTAATGCATTTTTTACGCTTTGCCAAAAAATTTGACAAAAAAAAAACTAAACCATCGAAAAAAAATTTAATATTATTTCAATTATGTAGGTTTTAACTTATCATTAACATTTTAGTTGTTTTTCAACTTTTTCAACAAAACAGTAAGAAAATAAAAAAATAAAATTACTTTAAAGTTAATCAAAGTAGGGGAAATCAATACAGTCGATCTAACTTTTGCAATATTGTCAGTAGTGTAAGATTTAAATGATATTTTGAAATTCGGTTTTTATTTGAAAGTTGATTTCACGATATTCAGTTTTGTTATGATAGGGTTTGTTGTAATAGTTCGAGTTATAGTTAACAATTTGATTGATTGCAATTTACTATTGTTAAGTTTTACTCTAAATATATCCGGAAAGTTACGGTGAACCTGGAACATCAACTTACTGAAAATGTTAATTGTTGTTTGCGCATCAAGTTAAGTTGACAAAGATTATCATTACTTCTTTTGGATTTTCAATTGTTTATTCGAAACACAAGAAACTCAATTTATTCTATTCGAAATACAAGTATCTATGTTCAAAGTTCCGGCTAATGAATAATCAATCGTCTTATATGCAAATAGATTTTTCTAGAAGCTCTAAATAGTTACAGAATAGCATCTTTCGTGATAAAAAGGTGGTTCGAGACCAATAGTAATTAATTTTGGTCTTTCAATACAATTTTTAATTTAAGACATTTGGCTAGAGTATGAAACTGTGAAGTGTGTAAATTTAAAATTGCACGTGCTTTGTTTTTTTATTGAATTTCTTCGTCATCTTACGTATGGAATGTTGATCCGAATTAAAGTATCAACAAGTGATAGTTCGATACGAACTTAATGTGTATCAATATACATATTGATTAAATAAAGAATTGTCTATTTGTCATTACATAATTTCCTACTCGATCTATTTTTTGACGTTGTAATCGATTGTTGTAAATTCTTTCTCTAATGCAGTTGCTACACAAAAGTTTTATATTTTGTAGTTGGCTAAACAAACTTTGGTCTAATCCAGCGAATTATTCATGCATGTCTTCATTTGTTAGTGAACTGAATTGAATTACTACCGTTTAACATAGCACGTGTAAGCCCAATGATTTCAAAACAACCTGGCTTCTTCATTTTCTTAATCACTGAATCATCGACGCCATTTTTCATTTCACAAACAGGGAAATATAGCGTATATTGGAAAAAGAGTGGTTGATAGTGGTATCATTGGAAAGGTCTTGACAAGCCGAGCTCAAATCAAGTGAAAAATTGCCGCGGTCTTATCCCTGGAAAAAGTTGTGATTGTTTAAAATTTAGCTTTTTTGATGCATTTTTCTCAATTTTTCACCTAAGTAGCCTTGTTTTTCATGTCAAAATTTTTTTGTTTTTTTTTTTAAACTGGAAGCACTAAATAGTGATTGGCGTGTTCAAGCAGCTAAAAATAAGTTGCGAGCGCGAGGCCGCTTATTGAGTCGCTATGGTATGGGGCCATTCAACCGAGTGCCGTGTATGCTGGCACTCGGTTGAATGGCCCCATGTTGTAGTCGTATCAACAGATTTTTTTGAGAATCGTGTTACTTTAACCGAATGCAAGTAGTGTAATATTCTTTAATAAAGTTTAATAAAATCTTTTTATTTCTTCTTTTTATTTTGTTTTATTTTTAAATCTATTTAATTTTTAATCTATTTAAACAAAACTCCAGTTTCTTAATATTTTCAAAATAGGTTGACATGAAATAATTTTTTCAAATTCAAAAATTTCTCTTTATTCCATTGAAAGTCTACTTTGTCACTGGTTTATGATCGCAAATTTGCTGATAGTTTCGTCATATTCGGTATAAATGTACATAAATATTTGATCATTCCTACACTGAAAGAAATATTATGGATACAGTAACCATATTTTTAAAGAACTATAATATGGTTGATTTTTATGTTTACTAAAACCATGTCATGGTTAACTTTTAACCATAGTATATTTAAAGTTTGACCATAACAAATTTGCAAAAGAACTACAATATAGTAGAGCTACAACCATATTAGTTGCAAAGTAACCATAGTATAGTCAAACTAGAACCATAATATAGTTGCAGAGTAACCTTAGTATAGTTGAGGTAGAACTATATTATAGTTGAAAGGAATTGTAGTATAGTTGACGTAGAACCATAATATAGTTGTACTGTAACCATAGTATAGAACCATAATATATTTGTAGTTGGAAAACATTTATAAACGCTTAGAAAATATAATTTAATTTGACAATATTTTGTGCCAATATGCAAAACCAAATTTAAATTTACCAAAAATATTTAAAATTGAAGAAATCACAGACTTATTTGCGTTATAAGTTATATTTCGAATTTAAAAAACTATTTTTGCAAAAAAAAATTTGTATTGTATATTTACATAAAAAATTTATATTTTCCCTTTTTTGGTGTGCACTATTAAAGAGGAATAAAGAAAAATAAACATTAAATCTTTGATATCAATTTCGTAAATATTTATTATTTTAAATTTTAATCCTTCGTTTATAGTTCAACTGAACAATTTTATTAAATAAATTTAAAGTTTTTTTTAATTAAATTTAAACATTTTTAATATAATTTAAATTTAAATTTAAACAAATATTTTATCATATCTGTTTCTAATTCTATTTTACTTAAATAAAATAAAAATAGTTTAAATAAATCTAAATCTTTAACACATTTTGTAAAATAAAAAATTTCTAATTCTACTTTAAATACCTGATAATGCGCATTAAATGCGACCGTATTTAGTAAACTTATAAAATAAATTGCATAGTATAATTAATTATTTTTTAAAACTATTACAAATAATAAACAATCGGTTTCAATAAAACTTGTTTTATATTTTAATATTTTTTTTAATTAGTTTTTAATTTTATACTGATAATTTTGTGAATTTAATTTGTGTATTATTTTTTATATTTTTTTCAACTTGAAAATGGCAATGTGCCGAAATATTGTTTTTATTAATTAAATAAAAAGAAATTTTAAAAACTGATATATAAATGTTTTCAAAAATAATTTAAAACTTGTTTTATATAGCAAACCTACATAGGCAGACAAATTTGTATCCAAGCTGTTCTTTACAGAGTAACTCTGAATAATAGTTTTCCATTAATTTTTTAAAAAAATAAAATTTCCTGTAATTCCGTTTTCCCCAAAATCCTGAGAAATAAAATAATTAGAAAAATATTTGAGTTTATATTAATATTTATCAAAAAATCTTACCAGTGTCCAGTTAATTTACAATAAAAGTATTAGTTGCAATAAATTAACTTCTTTTTTTAAAATAACAGCTGTAAAGTTGATTCTGCAAAACAAGAAGCTGACAAACTATTATAAGTTTATTCTGCATAGCAAGAAGCTGGCAAACTATTATAGAAAATTAAAAAAAACACACATAATTAAAAATAAAAAACACAAGCTTTCGAAAGTTTATGGACACTTTAATTTCTAATATTTAATATTCTAATGTAATCCAATCTAATTCAACTTCAAAATTTTTAGTTTACGAATATGAAATATATTATAAAACTGAAAACGTTAATTATCTAAATTAAAATAAGAACAAGCTGAAAAAGAACAAACGCATATAAAACGCATTAAATGAATACTAGTTATATATTTTACCCGAATTTCGCAGAATAACTAATTATAGTTCACCTTTGTAAATGATGTTAGTTAATTTTTTAATCCCTCAAGTCGTCTTGCCTTAATATTATAATAAAAGTATAAAAAAACACACGGTACAAACACAAAAATTATAATTCACTAGTTTGTCAAAAAGAAATAATTTATATCCACATAAAAATCAAATAATTTACCTGGTATATATTATTTTAATAATTTAACACTACACCAGAACTATTTATACAACAAAAATCAATATACAATTAATTATTTTTAACACAATTTTAACGTTTATTCCAAAAGATTTAATTTTATTTTCACTAACTATTTTCTTAATCACCCATCTTCGCTGCTCGACATACTCATCAAACTAAAATAAAACCTTTAAACTGAATTGTGAAACCACAAACTTATCTTAATTTTCGTTCCAAAATCGGAGGTTTACCCTATTATAGTCACCTTGACCAAATTATGCTTATACTTTAACGATGTTTTTACCATAACATAGTTTCAATAGCTATATTTTGTTCAGTGCTGCGTTAAAAATTATGGTGCTCGCAACCATACTCAACAAAGTTATGGTAAGTGGCTTAAATATGGTTAGTAAAAATATAATATGGGATTTTCAAACATAAACATGGTTTTCTGGACCATAGATTTTTTTTTATGATTGATTTAACCAAAATAGAGTCTTTGTAACAAATCGATAACCATATTATTTCTTTCAGTGTAGAAATCTTAATACTTCTGATTTATTATTGGGTGACTTCATTTCACTTATAGCCTTTATATGTTTTTTATCTGGCCTCACTCCATCTTTTGAAATAACTTGACCCATAAATGCTACTTCTTTCAATTTGTATTGTAGTTTATCTACGTTGAATTTTAAATTATATTTTTTAGCTCGATCAATTACTTTCCAAAATGCTTCATCATGCTCCTCATCATCTTTCCCTGAAATTATAATGTTATCAAAGTATATCTCTACATTTGGTATGTCTTCAAATATATTAAAATTTTTCTTTTGAAAAATTTCAGGGCTGAACATATTCCAAATGGAAGAACATTAAATTTATATCTACCAAATGGAGTTATAAAAGTGCAAAGATTTGACTTTCTTCATCTAATGCAATTTGCTAAAAAACATTTTTCATGTCCACAACCGAAAAAATTGTTTTTCCAATTAAATTTGATATTATGTCTTCTGCAGTGGGGATCACAAAATGCTGTCTTTTGATGTATTTATTTAGACTAGGAGGGCCCGGCGTGCTTCGCGACGCTTATAAATAAAGTTTTTGCGTAGACATTTTGTTGACGTAGAAGCAATGATTTCAAAAAGTGGTAATGAGAAATGCTAGCATATAATTTTTAATTTTTCTTTTTAAATATATGAATGAAAAATAATCAGAACTCTAGCTGATCAGTTCGGATATATGAAAAATTAGCGATCAAATAAGTTAGTGATCAAATAAGCTTACTTGAAAACTTATTTGATCGCTAATTTTTCATATATCCGAACTGATCAGCTAGAGTTTTGATTATTTTTCATTCATATATTTAAAAAGAAAAATTAAAAATTATATGCTAGCATTTCTCATTACCACTTTTTGAAATCATTGCTTCTACGTCAACAAAATGTCTACGCAAAAACTTTATTTATAAGCGTAGTGAAGCACGCCGGGCCCTCCTAGTTTCAATTATTCAGTTATTTTTCTTTTTACTTGCAAAAATATACTTAAGTCGGATGAAATTTGTGGCACCTATTCACAAAACATTGACACCAATACCAAAACTACGTGAAAAAGTCTCAAAAATTCAACCGCGCATAACTCCGATTCAGAGTACACAAAAAATAAAAGCAGAAATAACTTTTTTCCTTTCGTCAATACCAACAAAATATCAAAATTTCAGATTTTTTAAAAATCAAAAATTTAAAACTCAACAAAAAAATGTAGGTTTTCAAAATAATAGCCCTCCTATAATAAGAAAACAAAGAAAAATATTACGCAAATATCTTTATATCAATAAACAAAATAATCGAAATAATATCGAAAACCGTCCTTGTTCAAAGACAAAAGACGACTGAAATGAATGATTTAAAAAAGAAAATAAATTTTTAAGTTTCGTTTTTGTTGTTCGTTGTTCGTTGTTCGATAGCTAATATATAAAAAAGAAAATATCATTCATAAAATATCATCATAAATATCATTCATAAAATATCATTCATAAAATCAACATTATTACGCATATTACGCATATAATCACTTTTATTCCGACGACTCGAAAACCGTCCTTTGTTCAAAGACAAAAGACGACTGAAATGAATGAGAAAAAAAAGTTTCGTTTTTGTTGTTCGTTAATATATAAAAAAGAAAATATAAAAAAATAAAATAAATTTTTAATTTCGTTTTTATATGTATGTAAACTTATAATGCATATGTATATAAAAAGTTTTCCGTATATAATAACTTTTTTATTTATGATCTGATTTGTGTGAATCCGAATCCGAATATAGGTTACACTAATATCAGTTAGCTGTGAAAATTTGAAATGAATCCATCTGCGAATAAAAAAGCCTTAGGCTCCACAAAGTTTTGATCTAGCGTATTAATATATAGGATGTCTTGGAAATAATAAAATAAAATAATAATATAAAATAAAAAATAAAAATAAATAAAGATAGAAAATAAAAAATAAATAAGTAAAAAAAAAAAATAAAATCAATACACATAGACACATGTTCAAATACATTTAAAACAATAAATTTTGGAGTTTGTTCCAATAAAAATATTTAAAAAAATTTCTTTGGAAAATCAATATTCTTGTCAAAATTCACTTAATTGTGAATAAAAGCGAAACGCAATTTTCGCGATCGATTTTTATGATCCATGTCTCATTTTGTGCACATATTATGTGATTTTATGTCAAAGTAATAAGACTTGACACTTTTTTAACTTCCCGATATGGGAAGTTATTGTTTTTGGGTCGATTTTCGACATTGGAATTTTTTTGATATCTTTACGTTTCATGACCTCCTGAAGCTGTTTAGACTATTTTTAGCTGGCAGTCTGTATATGTGTGTGTGTGTATGTATGTATGTGTAAATCGCTGTGTGGAGAATTTTTGCCCAACGCTTTCTCAACAACGGATGGGTCGATTTTAACGAAAATGGTCGCAATCGATGTATCTTGTCGTAACTTAGAGCGCAGTCCTTTTCTAGCGAAATTAAATAATTTATTTTTTAGTGGTTTCTAAAAAACTGAAAATCATCTCTTGCAAATATCATAAGATTAATAAATAATGCTATCAAGGTCATGAAGCTTTCATATTGTTTGTCATCATGTCAGACATTTATAATGACATTTGTATAAACAATTGCTATCTTAGTTTTTGAGATTTTTAACAAAATGTGAAAAAACTACGTGTTATTTTCTTGATGCAAACGCATGATATCTGGATGAAACTTTTGTAGGTAAATGAGCTGCAACCGCATCCGGGTTTACTTGAATATCGAAAACCTGAGTTATTTTCTAAATTTGACAAAAAGGTCAGAGGTTCGAGAGTATATTGCCTGGTCAACTGTTTATTAACTTCCCGATATGAGAAGTTATTGTTTTTGGGTCGATTTTCGAAATCGAAATTTGTATAATATCTTTACGTTTCAAGACCTCCTGAAGCTGTTTAAGCTATTTTTAGCTGGCAGTATGTATGTGTGGGTGGGTATGTGCGTGTGTATCATCGCATGTGGACAAACATTTGTCCAACGCTCTCTCAACAAAGGATGATCCAATTTCAATTTCAATGGTCACAATCGATATATCTTGGCATAACTTACAGCCCAGTTCTTTTCTAATGAAATCAGTTCATTTATTTTTTAGGGGTTTCCAAAAAACTGAAAATCATCTCTTGCAAGTATTACTAGAATAAATAATGCTATCAAGATCATTTACCTCCCATTTTGTTTGTCATCATGTCAGCCATTTATAATGACATTTGTATAAACAATTGCTATCTTACTTTTTGAGTTTTTTTTAAGAAAATTTGAAAAATAGGCGTTATTTTCATTACGCAAACGCATGAGAACTTGATGAAACTTTTGAATTAAAATGAGCTTCCGGTTTTATTTGAATATGGAAAATGTGCTATTTTGAATCAGCTATTTTCAAAATTTGGCAAAGGAGTCGGGGAGGATGTCTGTGGTTCGTTAAACAACTTTTTTTTTAGACTTCTCAGTCTTGACATTTAATTTTGTTGAAACTTAGAGCATAAGGTTTTTGTAATGTTTATAGTAGTTTTGCAACTTGCTGCTTTTGTAATGTTCGAAGTTAAGGTGAGGGACAAAAAAATTAACACACTTTTTTGGAAATAACTTAAAAACTAAGCAGTCGATAATTCATTGAAACGTCTTTTTGAAATATTTGGATTTTTTTAAACCAAACTCGATTCCTTAAAACAAACTTTTGTTTTACTATCTCCTTATCAATGTCCATAAAATATTGATAAAAAATAATATTCATAATTTTCTTATTGTCAGTAAGCGTGGACAAATACATTGTATAACTGTAAAAAATTTCAAGTTGATAGCACTTATAGTTTTTGAGAAAATCAATTATGTAGAAATTCGGACGGATACCGAAGTCTCACCAATAGGGTACTTTTTACTTTTTCAAAGTACGGAACCCTAAATATGGTGATATTGTTTGAGAAAAATCGAAAAAATTTTAGCAACGTCGACAAAGTAGACTTTAAATAGACTCCACCGCTATTATTTTTTAAATATATGGTGCAATGAAAATCTTCTTTCCAGTGTAACCAAAAGATGAAAAAAATGACGATTAATTGCAAGTCTTAGAAAGAGAATTTCAATTTATTAAAGTTTTAAGAAAATATCTATATGTTACCTATTTAACTTAACGGGAAGTTCTTGGCGTGGCCGCTATGGTCACACCCTACCCTACTAGTTCCGTTTTGAATTTTTCAAAAACTATTTTTTTTCTTCATAAATTTATTTATAACTGCGAAACTGTTGATTGTGTAAAGAAATAATATAGTAGTAAATTAAAAGAATTGTAATTCGTAACTTTTCTAAATTTGTTTCAGTAAAATCGGACTAGTCGTTCTCGAGTAATGTAAAAAAAAGACCCCAAACGGAACAATTTCCCCTATGATACCTACTAACTTCAAAACGATATATCTCGATTCCTAGACGTGACCCAGCGAAACGTCGGGACACGTTTATAGTTGACATGGTATCTTCGGATATTCAAAGAGTGTAAATAATGAATATTTCATATTTAGTGTGCTAAACATGTCCAACTAATTAATAAAACAAAAAAAAAACGTATAACTTTTTTTTGACCGATATAACTTTTTCCGTTAGTCAGAACCCCAGCGGATCACTGACCCCTACCATTTATCGCACAGTGTTATCAAAAGCCACTACGTTAATTCAATTTCTATTACAATTTACTACATTCTATTACAGTAGATGTATTTGGATTTGGAAATAGAATTTCACCACACATGATTATTGAAATAAATTAAAATTGATAAGTTTTGGAGAGTGTTGCGTGAAATTGAACAGAAATGGATAAGTTTTGGAGAGTGTCAAATGAGTTTAAACAGAAAGCTTTAAATATTTTATTTATCTTCAAAATTGAAGATATCAAAAGTGTCTGGATTGGGAAGTGATAATGAGTCAACGGATTTTTCAAAAACTCAACGGTACGATTAAGACACATCCCCTTGCTCTTTTTCAGGAACGGGTGTGAAAGGATCAAGTTTCTGGGAGTATTTGCTTTTCGTCCAGAGCTTGACATTCAACCTTTAGGTGCTCTCCAAGAGAATTATAAGGCTATAGTGTGTGCTTTACTGTCGGGATCCTTGAGTTTGAACTTATGATTCACTTGCAAGTGCTTATAACCTTCATTATACGTTTCCCAGCAGTCACTTATGATTATGGTCCCTGTATTGTATTATTGGGAAAAGAGTTGTTGTATTTTTTTCCACAGGGACTATAAATACCTTCGAACTTCGCCTCATATCCCCCGAAAACTCATTGACCTGATAGTCCCCCTTCGATGGACCCTTCGCCCTCGGTTGTATTTTCTCTTCCCAAATTTTGATTCGTCAATTTCGACAGCTTTATTTTCGCCTCCTAATTACTCTACTTTGATAATGTAAGCATCAAACACCACTTCTCCCAATTTTTTGTTTATAAATGCACACCAAAGTATCTGAAAGATGCTCAATTTTGATTGTTCAAAAAACCTTCCAAAGCGTAGTTCAAAGTGTGATTTGCATGTCTCAAGTTTAGTTTTCGGACGTTTTTGATACTTATTTCTACAATGGCAGGATCCCGCTACTAAATTTGATACTAAATTTAAATTTAATTTTTTTAAATAAATAATAAGATTACCGGGTAGGTTCCCAAACTAAAGTAAGCAACCCACTGCAATTGGGACATCGATATTCCACTTCTCGGGGTATTACCCCCCATTCTTGAAGTTTCTTAGTCATTTTTGGTGATTGGCATTTAATTTGTAAAAACAAATTAAATTAATTTTCTCCATTGCTATTGGTTAATAAATATTAATTTCTATTTCTTTCTTTAGTTTTTGACATGAAAGGTAAAAAATTGAGAAAAAATGCTTCAAAAAAGCTATATTTGAAACACTCAAACCTTTTTCCAGGGATGACACTGCGGCAATTTTTCACTTGATTTGAGCTTGTCTCGTCAAGATATTGGTCTTTGTACCACTCTCGATCCGAGCTACCCCCGTATACCCACCCTAAATTAGCCAATACCGTTTCGTGACAAAATGAGTTTTTTTATAATTCAACAATTTTAAAAACATTTTATATTATTCCTTGTTATACCGTTATATTTAGGTTTTTGAACATACACGATTTGATGCCTCTTTGGAGAGGGCAAGAATATCTCTTGGAATGATTTCTTGCATTCAGAACGGCAACCAGAGCGTAATATTTTTCTTTCAACCCTCGATATGTAAATTACTATTAAACGTCGTATCAGTTTTTGTCATACGCTACCATATGTAGAAAGATTTATTTACATAGCAACATACAAATAATAATAATTATTTCATTTCATTTATTTTCATGACATACTAGGATACATTCGTATTTTTTGCATATCAATATAGGAAAAAGAAATATTTAAGTGAAACGAAAACCTCCCATAAAATGAATTTGTTAAGTTCGTATTTGTTATTGTTAAGTTCGTATTGCATAACGTTAAATAGTAACGGTAACGATTTTACGAAAACAAATTTCACGAATAAAATCGTTAATCGTTAAAAATCAAATGTAAAATCATTTATGTATTCCGGAATAGGGCCCCTTGTATGCACCACTGCACTGCCGTTACTAAGTGTTACGCTCACCAAGCGATATCCCATCTGAGGTGCATAAATTTTCGGACTGGATTAAATTCCTTTGCAGGCGTAATAACCTCTAACCTTGGTACATAAATAGCTAAAAATAAAACACAATTGTTTTATTGAGTTTGAGCACTAGATGTCGTGTTAATATTTATTTTGAGTTTAAAAAATACCATATTTTGATATCTATAAGAGTTTTTATTTTTCGGTGAATCATTTTCGTACATTGGCGCTAAGATCAGAGTTTAAAAAGCACCAACAAATTACATTTACAAGGTGTGAAAACCATTGTACGGCTTAGTGAAAGTTTAAAAAATATTAACCAATGTCTACTCTAATAGTGGATCCGCTAAAAATGCTAATCATAACAGCATCCACCAATTTCTCAGGTTCAGCAACGAATTATACTAAAACAATAGTAGTTGGTATTTACTATGATGATGTACTCGCAAATTTCCAATAATCTTTTACATTGATTGAAAATTTGTTGTTATTTTCCACACTCACTCCAAGGTTTAATTAATTGTGCATGGAATTGGTAAGCCTTCTCCCTCCATCAAAAAAGTTTAAACGTTTAATTGGCCTTAAAAATAACTTTATCGCTTTTTTTAGATTTTTGTGATAATAGCCTGTAACCAACAAACAAGTAATAAACGTCTATATATTTGTTTATTACTGGCGCAATAAATCAACAATCAACTGACTTAAGATTAGGCTACGTATTTTGAAAGCATCCAACCTTGTCAACATTCTAAAAATTAATCTCTGAGTTTCCACAAATACCAAGATTTTTCGTAAATTTGCTCCTTCCTACTGAGTGGAATACTGAGTGTTTTACTCTATAATCTGTATAACGATATCGTCTAAAAAATTTCTCTGAATAAATTCAAATCTGATTTTTTTTATAAATAAAACTATTTCACTGTGCTTTCCATTAAAATGATTAATTATTACAACGAAGATGTGAAATCAAGATTCAACCAATAAAGCCTATATTTAATCAATATAAAAAATTACTCTAATTAAATATTGACGAGTGTGTCTCAACCCTTTGAAACCGGAAGATAATAGTTTTTGTTATCTTTATATATAACAATTTCGTGCTGCTGATGCAGTTAAGAAATAAAAAATATTATTCAAATGGGTGTGGTTGTAAATACAACAAAAATGTTGATTTATGTATATTTGTTGTAACGCAAATATTATTTGAAATTACGGAAGGATAACATGCATTTGAAAAATTGTTAAGTAATTGTAAAAAAACAGTAGAATAATTACTGTTTATGTAATATTTTTATCTGTTAATATCCGGGTGATCTGATGTCAAAAGAATACGGCAATAAGAGTAGTTTTCAAAAAATTCTTCCATCGTTAAATATAAATAATAATAAAACTGTAGATTTTACAAACATAACCGAAAACTATTATGTTCTTTTTTTATTGCTTCTGATATAATCCAAACATCGTAATATAATTGCCCAATGATTTAACAAAATCTAATCAAAGCTATAAAAATTTAAATAATATTCCACCTACATTGATATAGAAATATAATAAAAAATAGCCAAATGACATTTTAATAAACACGTATTCAGTTTACAAACCCTAAATGTCAAAGAATAAAATAAATAAATTAATTTATTGTTACGTCTATATCGTATATATCGTATTTTACAATCAATTTGATGATTATATCATCCGAGTTTGATGCATTTTCTTTGCTGATTTTCTCTTTGAAATTTATGTGCGGTTATAATCCATAAACCAAATGTAATCAGATCTTTTTTTTAGCTAATTTTAATATTTTATCAATACTTAATTCAGATCCATTCAACAGTCATGGAGGTCAGGGATGAATTATTTATTTTAAATGTCAAGACGGAGTTTCAAATAACATTTAACTTACCATACGTTAGTTCATACGATTAAACAGTGATGATAACGTAATAAATTCTAATCTGTTGTTATGCAACTACTGAGTGACTCGCATATGATTTTTATTCAAATTAAATTATAAAACGAATAAATTAGCTTTTGACAATAGTTTCAATCAAAAGTTTTATGTGCTGCGGAAGCTATTGTTTTTCTTGTAATCATTTTGATATAATAATTAATTAATAATTAACTGATAGAGATTCACAATAATCATGATATTTTTGAAAAGTTTAATGGAAGTTGGTACAGAGGAAATAACAATACCTCTGTTTGAATTTATGAGGTCAATGATGTTGTTTTAGCTACGTTATAAAGTATTTTTGAATATATTTCATTAATCAGTACTGAAACTGTGTTTGTTTGAAGAGGCGAATGGTATACTATCTAATGAGGGCCAGAAGACATTTCTCCCTACAGGTGAAAAGTATAGAGACGATGAGAGGAAAAATAAATCTAGTACTGACCTTGAACCAATGGAGAGTATAACAACATCAAGAGATGATATTGGCAATGAATCAACGCAAATCAATCGCGTGTGATAATCCAATAAAAAAATGAAAAGCTATAGCTTGAAGATATCGCTCCACTGTAAGTGTTCAAACTTCAAGAGAATTCATTATAATGGAAAACAAAACTGAAAAAAATGATATCTCACGTCAAGAATGTAAAGCCATTGGGCTTTATTATACAAATAAACTAGACACAGATTATCTATTTATCCAAGGGAATTTAAATATTAAGAATGATAAACGATGTACGGAACGTACGCGGACGCTACCAAGGAAAAATCTCTAATGTGAGTTAGTAAATTGGTCATATGGACCATTTTCATAATTCAAAAATTATATAACCATGTATACAAAAATAACATATAATAAAAAATTTAAGAGTAAAAAGAAGACTTAACGTATTATAGTTGACAGGTGTTTTGATGCTCCTATATAATCCAAAAAGGTCAGTTTACTTGATCTGATAACATATATGTAATAATCTTTTTTTGCGTTCATGTTTTGAGTTGATTTTGTTTGTAACTCGATTACAACGAATTTAACGAAATTTCCATTTAGACTTTAAATCATGCCTCAGTGGTTCCAGACCCCTGTTTTTTCTTATGAATTTAATCCTTAGTTTAATGCCTAAGAAATATTCCTTGTGTCTGAACCAACAATAGGAATTATGATGAAACAATGAATACGTTAGTCTTCCTATATGCAATTCTTTTCAATTTACTTAATCTACCTGCACAAAAACAGACATAAATTTTATATTTTTTTTCTTTCCCGAAATAATATAAACACATAAATTCGTTTTAGAATTTTTATTATTTATCACCAACACAAACAGATAAAACAATAACTTTTAATAACTAATAACTTTTTTTGTTCTTTTAAATCGAGAATCCTTTTTTCATTTCAATTAATTTTATTGATTATATAAAAATCACCAACAACTGATTTAATCAAGTTGATTTCTATTGAAATCAAAATTACAACTCAAGAATTTGAAGAATATTCCTTCTTTATATATTTTTAAAAATTAAATAAACATGAGGGAGTAGGAGAGTTGATTGCACATACCTTTAACTCGTCGTGCATATGATTGCATACAATACAACGAAACCAGTTAATAACAGATTTTTTCATTTTTGTCCATAACGTTTTTCAAAATTCGAAAACGTAAATAGAATGCAAATATATAATCAAAAACTATTATTTTGGCTAAAATTTTTGTTCTTGAGATATTTAATTTTAAAGATTTTTAGTACGGCTGAAATTCGAATTTTTCTTCATTTTTTCAAACAACTTCCATTAACAAAAAATTTTAAAATCAATTAAACTTTCACTTTTTTTTATTTTTTAAATATAGTTCTAACCTTACTTTAAAATATATCAAATTTACAAAGAGGCATTAATTCGTGTTCTTGGGATATTTAATTTTAAAGATTTTTAGTCATTCTAAAATTCTAATTGTTCATTATTTTTTCGAACAATTTTTATCATCAAAAAATTTTAACCACTGAAGTTCGAGAAAATAATGAACAATTAGAATTTTAATCGAACTAAAAATCTTTAAAATTAAATATCTGAAGAACACGAATTAACACCTCTTTGTTAATTTGATATATTTTAAAGGAAGGCTAGAACTATATTTAAAAAATAAAAAAAGTTAAAATTTTATTGATTTTAAAATTTTTTGTTAATGGAAGTTGTTTGAAAAAATGAAGAAAAATTCGAATTTCAGCCGTACTAAAAATCTTTAAAATTCAATATCTCAAGAACAAAAATGAACGCCTCTTTATAAATTTAATATATTTTAGAGTAAGGATAGAACTATTTTTAGAAAAAAAATTAATTATATTCCAATTGATCTTTGACCCTAGCGCCATCTTTAAAAAAGTTTTTTTAATATTTTCATTTAAAAACTAATTATGAAAACAGTAAATTAAATTTTTTTCAAACGACTAATTAATCACCTATCAAACAAAAAAAAGTTTGATGAAATCGGTATAGCCGTTCTTGAGCAATTTAATTTGAAAGTTACATCGGATTGGCAGAATTTTCATTTTTCATGCATGTTGGAGTGTCCCCTATGCTCAAACTATGCACTTTAAAAAATTTTTAAAATAAGTTGTATTTTTTATTTTGTCCATACTACTTATATGCCAAGTTTCAGGAAAATCAAAAATGATCAAGTTCAAATTTCGACTTTTTCACCTGCGTAGATCACGTTTTTCATCTAAATTTAGTTTCTTTTTCCACTTAGTCTTTTTCATTTTAGTACTAATAACAAAAATCAATCAAATTGGGTCAAATAAAATCAATCAATTAACAAAAAATATAATTGTGTTCGATTCAACATTTTTCAGTTTATTAATTACAATACTTACTGGTTTTCTTTTTAAAAATGTTTAAATTACAATTCACACTCCTATAAAGTGTGAGAGTAAAGTATGATAAGAATCAACATTTTTCCTTTCATTTTCTTCTTACTCAACATGAAATGCAAATTTTGTTTTTAACTAATAACTGGACGAAATAGTAAATATCATTCAAAACATGTCAGTAAAATATAATTTAAATCCACAATCCATTCTTTTTATATAGGGTGGACCATTGATAAATTTTCTGTGTCATAAATGCTTCAAGCATATAATACTCACCATAATTCCGTTCTCATCCCTTCCTTCTCTTTACCAATTCTCTCAATTAAATTGGGGTCAGAATTTCCCTTTTTATGTTCTGTAGGAGCAATTAAATTAGTTTTACTAAAGAAAGCTCTTTCCCACGCAACCGACATTTGCGTAAAGAAAATAGAAAATATGACGTACGAGTTAACGTAAGAAACCCATAGCAATGACAACAGCAGTGAGATATCATTAACTATTGTGATATGTTGGGAGTTAGGAGCAGTGTCCGATAAACTTTGTTCCTGTTACACAACATTTTTTATTAAAAAATAAATGACGATAGAAATTTTTTTCTTTTCACTTGCGTAGCACTGATATTACACTGCTACTGCTATACAAACGTTACAAGTAAACAAACTGTCAAAAGTAATACTTATGACTGAAACGGTTTCAGTTGTTTAAAAAGTTTTAAAAGTTTTAAATGTTTTCTATGATTCAATATACATATTTCAAATGTTTAAAAAAAATTCAAATTTTTTAAATATTTTTATTTTAATTTAAACGCAATAAATTTGAACGCACTTAAAATGTTGATTCATTGGGCATATATTGAGCATATTAATGTTGAGTTCTTTTAGGTTTTTGATTTAAATCAATTTTGAACTTGCCTGAAAGAACGAACAAACCGCATGATTTTTATTATCGTTGTATTGGTAACAAAACAAAACATTTTCAATCTAAATTTACATTAAATTATTGTGTAAACACAAAATATTTATACATTTTACACAGAATTTATGTTTAATTTTTAAAAAATTCACCTAATAATCACAAAAAACTATCCACAAATAATAAATTCAAAAAATAGCGTCAATCTTGTTATTGTTTTTATACGTGTGTGTTGGAATTTGATGGACAACGAATTTTTCAAAAAATCTCAATTACATAAAATTAATTTACATAAAAAAAACATAAAAAATTTTGGCTAAAAGAACGCGCACAGTTGATTAATTAATTAAGTTTTACTAAACCACAATTTCAAATTGTGTGAAGTACTGCACTGCAATCTATCGAGAGAAAAAGAATCTTACATACCCCAAATTTTGTTTTTTCTTTTGTTTTGGACCATTCTCTATCTAAATAACCAATAAAAAATTTGGTGTACGTCTGTGTGTGAGTGGGTGGATGATATTCCTACATAGGATCTTAATGAAACTTTGGCAAATGATCCAGATTCACTTGAAAATAAAAAATCTGGATTAATTTCAAATTTGGACAAAATGGCGGGAGGTCTCCCGAACACTTCTAACTTGAAATCTTCAATAACTCCTAATCCCGGCTTATAATCTTATGGAAACTTGGTATATAAAGTTTTAGTTTTGTTTCCAATATTTCTGCGTGTTGGAACTTGGTTCCGGTTTGCTATTTGCGGATAAAAAGTTTTTTTTTCAGGTGTTTATCCCTACTGTAGCCTACAATTACCGATCGATTTTATGAAACGTTGGTAAAAGCTTTCAAGTAACATGAGAAAGATTTTATCAGCTTCTGGTGTGCATTGGATAAAGGGTTGAGGAGTCCACCATACAACAGGTGGTTTTTTCCACCATGTTTTTTATGTATGTTGAGAGCAAACAACATTCGTTCGTGAATGAATTTTGATGACACTTTGGAAAAAGATGCAAATATGTATGGCAAGGAACTGATTAGTTTTTGAGCGATAGTGAACATAGTGGTGGGAGGTCCGCCGATACTACTGATTTCTTTAATATTTTTATAATTAGAACTACGCGAAATCTATAACATTGGTTAGCCTTTCATTAAAGTATTTGATGGACAATTAGCTCACTATATATCCAGAACACTATGTTTCCAGAGTTGTGGTGAAGTCAGCCTATGCACCATCCTCGCAATATTTTTTTATTTATACCTACATCACTTTTTTTGACTAAAAGAACTTCACATAACACATTTGTAACAGAATTACAACATTTGAAGAACTAAAAGAATCTCAAAAATTAAATATACTGTTACGACTTTCGATTCTACATAAACGCAATAAAATATAAAACAAGCAACTTCAATTTACCTACGATACACAATATTTCAAAAATAAAATCAAGGTCACATTCTTAGAACTTGGGTCAACATGAAATAAAATATGGATATCGAAAATAATTACGTAGATTTCTATTCTAGTTCTTTCTTAGTTTTTCCTAGAATATGAGAGAAATTATGTAGAATTGTATGTAAGAAAAATGCTTCTTGCAAAATTAGATAGTTTTATTTTAGACATGCGATGGTTAAATTTGCGATAGTTTAAGTGGAATGTGAAATAATTAATTGTAAACAAAAAGTTGTACCGTGCATATAAAATCGTGTAAATAGAAGTTATTTTCGTAAATAAAGTTTTAAGTGTTATTAAGTAGAAACAAAATAATTGGTGCATTATTTTGGAGTTCATACTGAAAATTTCTACAGTCAGCCGTTGGAGTTTCGATGCTGTTCGAAGAATATTCTAGATAGGAATGTTGTTGCTGTATTACTTTCCCTTTTGTTGTGGAACAATTAATAAACAAATGAATAATTAATAAACAAATGAAAATCTATCAACTGTTTAAATTTTGTAAAATGCTTTAATATTTAGAAATTTTTCATGTTTCGAAAATGTTTTAATTCCAAAAATATTTCTTTTTAAGATTTTTAAATGTATCAAATGTTTCAAGTATTACAAATCTTCAAAAGTTTCAAATATTTAAAATATTTCGAATATTTTAAATGTTTCAAATGTTTAAAATTAATCAAATGTTTCAAATATTTCAAATGTTTCAAATGTTATAAATGTTTCAAATGTTTCAAAATGTTGCATATCTTTCATCTTTGCAAATGTTTCAAATGAAACAAATATTTCAAATGTTTCAAATGCTTCAAACGTTTCAAATGTTATAAATGTTTCAAATGATTCAAATGTTTCAAATCTTTTAAATGTGTTTCAAATATTTGAAATGTTTCGAATATTTCAAATGTTTCAAATGTTTCAAATGATTCAAGTGTTTTAAATGTTTCAAATGTTTCAAATGTATCAAATGTTTCAAATGTTTCAACTGTTTCAGATGTATCAAATCATTAAAATATTTCAAATGTTTCAAATGTTTCAAATGTTTCAAATGTTTCAAATGTTATAAATGTTTCAAATGTTTCAAAATGTTGCATATCTTTCATCTTTGCAAATGTTTGAAATGCAACAAATGTTTCAAATGTTTCAAATGTTTCAAATGTTTCAAATATTTCAAATGTTATAAATGTTTCAAATGTTTCAAATGCTTCAAACGTTTCAAATGTTTTAAATGTTTCAAATGATTCAAATGTTTCAAATCTTTTAAATGTGTTTCAAATATTTGAAATGTTTCGAATATTTCAAATGTTTCAAATGTTTCAAATGATTCAAGTGTTTTAAATGTTTCAAATGTTTCAAATGTATCAAATGTTTCAAATGTTTCAACTGTTTCAGATGTATCAAATCATTAAAATATTTCAAATATTTCATGTTTCAAATGTTTCAAATATTTGAAATGGTTTAAATGTTTCAAATGATTCAAATGTTTCAAATGTTTCAAATGTTTCAAATGTTTCCAATGTTTCAAAATGTTTCAAATCTTTCGAATCTTACAAATTTTTCAAATATTTCAAATATTTCAAATGTTTCAAATGTTTCAAATCTTTCAAATGTTTAAATATGTATTTCAAATCGTTTAAATCTTTCAAATAATTCAAATGTTTCTAATGTTTTAAAAATTTCAAATAAATATTTCAAATATTTCAAATCTTTCAAATCTTTCAAATGTTTCAAATGTTTCAAATGTTTCAAATGTTTCAAATGTTTCAAATGTTTCAAATGTTTCAAATGTTTCAAATGTTTCAAATGTTTCAAATGTTTCAAATGTTTCAAATGTTTCAAATGTTTCAAATGTTTGAAATGGTTTAAATGTTTCAAATGTTTCAAATGTTTCTAATGTTTCAAATGTTTCAAATGTTTCAAATGTTTCATATGTTTCAAATGTTACAAATGTTTCTGATGTTTCAAATGTTTCAAATGTTTCAAATGTTTCAAATGTTTCAAATGTTTCAAATGTTTCAAATGTTTCAAATGTTTCAAATGTTTCAAATGTTTGAAATGGTTTAAATGTTTCAAATGATTCAAATGTTTCAAATGTTTCAAATGTTTCAAATGTTTCAAATGTATCAAATGTTTCAAATGTTTCAAATGATTCAAATGTTTTAAATGTTTGAAATGGTATAAATGTTTCACATGATTCAAATGTTTCCAATTGAAATGGTTCAAATGGTTCAAATCTTTCAAATCTTTTGAATCTTTCAAATCTTTCAAATGATTCAAATGTTTAAAATGTTTAAAATGTTTCAAATGTTTCAAATGTTTCAAATGTTTGAAATCTTTTAAATGTTTCAATGTTTCAAATGTTTCAAATGTATCACATGGTTCAAATGTTTGCTAATGACATTTCACTACTGTTGACAGTGATATGTGATCTTTAACATTAACTCATAGGGGGTTGTGACACCCGTCGAATAAAAACTAAAAATCAATTTTATTAATAAAAAACGGAACCTTCAGCGTATATAATAAATTTTTAAGGTAACAACTATTTTGCAACAACTTTTTATCAAAACTATTTTCAAACTAAATTACACTATTACCAGTTTAATTTATTAACACAAACAGTTATATAAAAATTAAATATGAAAGTATAATTTGATACTAATTCATGATAATAAAATTAAAATAAATATTAACACAAATGTAGAAATACAACAATATAAGCTATTAACTGTGTATGGGTATGATAATTATTGCTTTAAAATTTTGGTCTCAAGCCCTATAACCCAATTTGTAATTTGACTTTAATTTAATATTTATTTTGTTTATGGTTACATAAATTAAGTCTTCATGCTATTAATAACAATTTCGTTAATGAAATAACCGACTACATTATTTCCTCGATCTCATTTCACTTTTACTTTCTAGGTTATGTTTTTTCTTTTTTATTATTATTTCTCATTTAATTTATAAATTCAAAGAATGTTCTTCCGACTACAATACATAACAAATATCAAGTTCAATTAAACTTAAGAGTAACGAGGTTATCAACTGTAAGTGTAATAGCTTCCTGTTCTTTTCACAATTTTAGGATAGGTTAAGATATCCTATCAATGTAATTTAGTCTGTAAAAATATTTCAAGACAAGGACGTCGTCTGCTGTTTGTTGTTTTTTATATATGATATTACTATAGAAGATCAAATTATTTCTTGTTATATTTAATAATATTTCCACAAACCAAAGTTTAGAACTTAAATAACATCTTAACCGTTTTCTTAATATCAATTATCAGTTGACATTTCAATAATAAAAAAAACTTGATTTAATTTATTAAGCGCATTTTCTGAAATGTCATACATTTAAGAATATTTGTTATACCTTTTTAATATTAATAGTAAAAAATGTAATAGAAAATATAATGGTTACATTTTAACAATAGAAAACATAGTTGTACCAAAGCGAAAGATAAAAAAATTGTATCTTCTTTAATTATAGGAGAAATTAATTTATTATACTTTTGTTTTTCACTTTTAAACGAAACTGTTTTCTTTCAATAAATTTTAGTACAACTTTTAAATCTTAATAAGAATTAAATTCGTTACAAAGGCTGTTGTTCAATTCATGTTGGAATAAAATGTTGTGATTGAGAATAGATTTAAGTAAAAAATTTCTTACTTGAACACTTTGAATGCCATTAATTAACATTTAATAAATTTTGAAAGTATGAATATATTGTGATGTCCCTTTAATCTCTACAACAATGGAGTTTTCAAAGTTACTGGTACGGACAACTCTAAAAAAAACTAACAAATAAAATAGAAAACTCACAATAGATCCAATTCGTGTTCTGTGAAATATGAACCAAGTCGGCTTTTTGATCGATTTCAAACTTGGAAATTATTGAATAAGTATTTGATAGCATATATGACAACTTTATTAGTTGTATAAAAGAAAATTTATATTCTGAAAGTTATATAGATTATTTGATTATTTAATCGAATATTTTATTCATTATAAACTACAAATTGTAATGTAGAAAATAACATCAAACTGGTGTCATTGTAATGCTCTCTAAGAAAACCATCAACCATCAACCATTTTTAAAAAATTAAACAATTTTAAAAAGTTCGTACTGTAGCAGAGTCTAAAAAACCGAAATTAATTTAATTGTTTGTTAATTCACTACAAACCAATTTTTAAATTAAAAAATTCTCTTCATTCAATTGAAAATTGGATAATTATAAATTTCATTGTAAATTATTTTCTGCTCGCATAACAATTGTTTTAAAATTGGGTTATGTATTTATTACATTTTTTTTTTGTTCTCTACATAATTAAAAAAAAATTTTGCATATAATTATTATAAATATTAAAAGATTTTGAAATAAGTAGTAGAAAAATACGAATAAATATCGAGAATAATATGTCAGTGACAGAACGAATTTTGAACAATTTTTTAGGAATTATATTATGAATCGTTAAATGGATTTTGATTTCGCTATTTTAAAATATCTAAGAGCAAGGAGCAGCGATTGCACTAAACGTAAATTTTTAGGAAAACGACCATAGTTTTTTTTATTGTTGATCTACGGCTGTGCTTAAGTCTCTGCTTTTGGCATATGAGTTAACGTGAGATATCACATCTCAGTTAACGTGAGATATCTCATCATATCTCAGGAGATATCACTCCTCATCTCAAAATAGTGGATAACAGGTCAGCCGTTCTCTTGCAATTTGATTTCAAAAATTTGTCCTGAATTTTGATTTCGAGAAATCATTCGGACCTCCCTGATCTCAAACTAAATACTTTAAAATTGTTCTAAGAAATTAGGTATTTTTAGGTCACCTGTATTACTTGTATGCCAAGTATAAAATCGATTAATCCGGTTCAAATGCCGACTTTTTGGGTTGTCCAGAACACGAGTTTAATGTTTTAGTTTTTTTATTATTTTCTGTATTCATTTGATTGCTTGCTAAAGATTTTTTAATTTATGAAATAAGAGCAAAAATATGAAGGGGCTGAAATCTCTCAGCTCTGAGATATCAAGACATCGGTCTGGGTTAATGATTTCGATATAGTTTTCAGCAAAAATTTGTTTTTAGTTTTGGGCAGCGATGTATATTAAACATAAAACTTTTTGTAAAAGTACAGGTATTTTTTATCTCTGTTTCGAAATTTATTACAAAACAAACACGAAATATTAATACGTTGCCGGAAAATTATAACAGATTATAAATCTTCTTATATATTAATACGCTAACTTTGTACTTTGTACAGCCTAAGGCTTTTTTATTCGAATTTTCACTCATTTCAAATTTTCACTGCTAACTGATATTAGTGTAACCTAGATCTGAGAGATGTTTGGGATTTTTCGGATCATAAATAAAAAAGTTATAGACGAATTATAATGTATTTTTGAATTCAACTGCCTCCCCTCAAATCAAATCAAATGGACCAAATGGAATCGTCCAAATCTTTTCTTTGTTTATAGTATTCTATATTTTCTTTTCAGTTTATGCATTGATCTAGGAGAGTAAGGACGTTATTTTTCTTTGTTGTTTTATCTTGTATATTAATACGTTGAATATTAAGTTAGATATATATTGTTTGTGAATGAAAGAGGATAAAAAATTGATTATTGATTGTTGTATTTTTTTCAGCGACGATTTTGTAATGTGTGTGTTGGGTATGATAGTTTGAGATCGTAAATTTGATTGTTAGAATTTTTAATATATATTGTTTGTGAATGAAAGAGGATAAAAAATTGATTATTGATTGTTGTATTTTTTTCAGTGACAATTTTGTAATGTGAGTGTTTGGTATGATAGTTTGAGATCGCAAATTTGATTGTTAGAATTTTTAATATATGGGTGATTCTACAAAAATCGGGTAACTCCATGTCATCAGTCAATAGATACCAAGTTTTATTATATTTTGTTGATATTTCAATTTATTTTAAAAGAATTAAAAGTCTTTCATTTGGTCACCCAATTTCAGTTATTTATTTTAAATACAAGTGTGTTAAACAGCCCAATATATCCTCAAAATGTCAGTCCCCTGGCATGTCACCACCACGAAAACGCACAATAAAATGGCTGTATATTAAATATTACTATTAATTTAGGGAAACTTTTTATTTTTCTACAATCTGTAATGTGCTTAGTAGTGTATATCACAATTTTCATAATGTAATATTCTCAAGGTTAGTATAAAAATAATAACAAACTTTGTCATCAGTTTTTGTCGTCAGTCCCTTGTGTGTCTTTCATATTTGAAATTCTCGGTAAATATCACCGACTCAAGTTCAAATCTCAGTTAAATTTTAGCGCTGATAGTAAAGTTAGTGACAGACCGCGACATTTGACGGCCGCTATTACTATGCCAGTGCTAGAGTCGTTGTTAACGTGTATACACCTTCCGATCCAGTCAAAATACCAGTACCCTGGAGAGTCGTTATTTCCTTGTCAACCTGAATTTTATTTTGCTTTGAACATAGTTACCTTTGATTTGTTAAAATGAAGCTTGGTGGTATTCGAAAAAACCGAAAGAAACATTAGTTGTAATTGTAACCTGAAATTTGTGTCTTTTTCATCAATCCCCTGGCGTCAGTCCCCTAGTAGTATTTTAGCGTTTTCAGGTTTTATAGGCTGTGTATTGTTGGTTTCTCAGAAAATATATACTGTTAAGTAAAACTACCTCAAATGATAGTTTGAGATCGTAAATTTGATTGTTAGAATTTTTAATATATATTGTTTGTGAATGAAAGAGGATAAAAAATTGATTATTGATTGTTGTATTTTTTTTCAGCGCCAATTTTGTAATGTGAGTGTTTGGTATGATAGTTTGAGATCGTAGATTTGATTGTTAGAATTTTTAATATATATTGTTTGTGAATGAAAGAGGACAAAAAATTGATTATTGATTGTTGCATTTTTTTTCAGCGACAATTTTGTAATGTGTGTGTTTGGTATGATAGTTTGAGGTCGTAAATTTGATTGTTAGAATTTTTAACATATATTGTTTGTGAATGAAAGAGGATAAAAAATTGATTATTGATTGTTGTATTTTTTTTCAGCGACAATTTTGTAATGTGTGTGTTTGGTA
Organism: Diogma glabrata; assembly: GCA_963693315.1. NCBI lineage: Eukaryota > Metazoa > Arthropoda > Insecta > Diptera > Cylindrotomidae > Diogma > Diogma glabrata. The sequence continues at coordinate 428,407,472 of OY856186.1, read as the reverse complement.
TGATAGTTTGAGATCGTAAATTTGATTGTTAGAATTTTTAATATATATTGTTTGTGAATGAAAGAGGATAAAAAATTGATTATTGATTGTTGTATTTTTTTTTTCAGCGACAATTTTGTAATGTGTGTGTTTGGTATGATAGTTTGAGATCGTAAATTTGATTGTTAGAATTTTTAATATATACTAGGAGGGCCCGGCGTGCTTCGCTACGCTTATAAATAAAGTTTTTTGCGTAGACATTTTGTTGACGTAGAAGCAATGATTTCAAAAAGTGGTTATGAGAAATGCTAACATATAATTTTTAATTTTTCTTTTTAAATATATGAATGAAAAATAATCAGAACTCTAGCTGATCAGTTCGGATATATGAAAAATTAGCGATCAAATAAGTTAGAGATCAAATAAGCTTACTTGAAAACTTATTTGATCGCTAATTTTTCATATATCCGAACCAAAATACAATATTTTGTGTACAGATGTAAAAGTGTACAGATGTAAAAGTGTGTACAGATGTAGCATGTGTACAGATGTAAAAGTAATATTGCCAATGGTAAAATTACCGGTAAAATTGGTAATATTACTTAGGTTTGGTAAAATTGCAACAAAATTTGGATAATCTTTATTTACTAAAAATCAAAGTTTGTGCTTTTTTGGTGACACCTCGTACTGCAATTGAAAATTGCGTGCAGATTTTTGTGAGAATATCTCGGTCAGTGTATTCAGGATTTATTAAATTTATGCGCCTGTGAAAATAGCGGGTAGCCTATTTTCTAGATGTACTGCTTAAAGAACAACCACTGAACTTCGTTCATTTATGGATGGGCATAAAAAATTTTTCCATTGTTTCATATGTATCTTCCTTTCTCATACTAATGATTGTAATAGTCATCAATTTTGAATCATTTGAATGAAATTGCAACTATATTTAAATATTCTGAAACAATTTTATATTTTACCAATATTACCAATTTTACCAATCTCACCGGTAATTTTACGATAAAATTACCAAAATTATATTTTACCAGTAAATTTACATCTGTAACCATTTGTGTCTAATATTGTAAGGAAAGACATAATCATAATTAATATCCTAATTGAATGATCCCAGACACCTACTAACGGTAGCTCAAATTTGTATGAAAACAGAATAATTACCTATGATGAAATTTTTTAATTTAACGATCTTAAAAAATTGGAATTATTGCTATCGATGATTGCCCATTGGTGCGATTTTTTAATAGCTTCTGTACATGAAACAAAAACATATTTTAAAAAGTCCAGTGGCAGGTATATCCGCTAGAAAAAGGTAGATTTCTTGATCAGACAGATATGCATACAAGTAGAATCAATGTATCAAATTAGTTGAAATCAAATAACTAAGTAGAAACGGAATTATCCAACAAATTTCACAAAAGACATTTAATACATTAACCGAAACTACTTTATGCAATTTAGGAACAGCTTTGTTTAATTTAGTTAAAATTAGTCATAACATATTAAATCCACCAAAGATCAAATAAACGTCCAACAAAGATCAAAAGAACTACGTCACAACTACAATTATACCATCACACATGGTTTATAATCAAACATTATTGAACAATTTTAATTTAAAATCATCTTTGGGTGCTTTCCAAACGATGACTTACACCGCATTCACAGCGACATAGCAAATTAGTAGATAGTATATTATAATTTGCATCTTGGCATATTTAATATGAGTTTAAAACGTAGATTGTAATTTTAATCGTAAGTATTTGAATCGTTTGTAATGGTAGTAAGCCTAGATATCAAATTAGTTGCAAGATTTTAAAATAAAAAGTGTTTACAGCACAGATTTAAATAACATTTACTAATTTGCTATGTCGCTGTGAATGCGGTATTATTTGATACTTATTACTTATTTGCCGCCATATTGAAAATGTAAAAAATTCATTCTAGACAATAATGTCTATAATTATGGCAGTTTAAATTTGATTTATAAAAACGTTTGATCAAATTAGTGACAGATATTAACTAAATAAAATAAAAAGTATATTTGACATATCAGATTAGATTTTTATGGAAAAAGAGACACAAAAAAAGTCACCTCGCCAGCATACTTATTCGAATAAGTTTAGAATAAGTTACGTTCCACAAATAAGTCGTCGTTTGGAAAGCACCCTTTGTGTTGTATTTTTTTGTTCTTATTTAATCTTAAATACATGGTTTACTTAGTGAAAAAAAATAAACATACAAACAAAAGAGCATATGATAATTTTCCTATGGTATTAAATGGCTTGAGATTTGTCTACTGCAGACAGTGCATTATATTGCTTATAAAAATGGAAGCTTTTGGGTTAGAAAGCTGGAATTTTATGAGGCTATAGTTTAAAAGTTGTCTTAAAAGTTAAGATGAATTTAAATAACATAAACTCCAACATGATGAAATCATTGCCTTTTGCGTTTGTTTTCATTTCAACAGCCCTGGGGCCTCAACCCTTAGACCTGAACTATTTTTTTTTTAAATTTTGGGAAGATTTATATTGTATCTTTGTGTAAAAAGTTTTCAAATGTGAGCTTGGCCATTTTCAGCTAGATCAAGGACAAAAAAGCTTGGCAAATTTTTAAAACAGCTGATTTTGCAGGAACCTGAAACGGAATGTCGTCATTTGGATAAAAATGATAGAAATATGTTTAAATATTCAATATTTATAAATTTTATTAAAATATTATGATTTAAACGGAAGTTATAGCGTCCTAGATTATTCAACATTTTAGGCTCTAGCCGCTTAACTGGTACCCGGATATGGCCAGTTCACGAACTTGTCCAAGACATTATTTGCCGAAATACACACAAAATATTATTTTGGTGTAGGTCGAAAAATGCGACCGTGAGAACCTAATTCCGTTATATCTCATACTGTTATACATTATATATATATACATTTTTTTTTCATTTTGATTTTCCGTCTCCACTTATTATTCCGTCTCCGCTTATAGACGTTTGGCACCAAAATTTTTCCGAAATTCCGAGATGAAGCATATACCAATAGGTAGATTTTTATATGAAATCTACCTAATAGATTTTTATATGAAATCTACCTAAAAGAAGTTATGGTACTTTTTTTGGTTGTGTTATACAAGTGAGGACATTCAATACCGTTTTTTAACAATCGCAATACCAGTATTCGATGTTGCTATTGTAAAAACATTGATATTTACTGCTCTAGTCTCTCGCCTGGCTCATATTTATTTGTTTATAAAACAAATTTCAAACACTAACTTTTGCATTGAACAATGTTTCAATTTATTTAAAGGGGCTTTGTAAGAGCTAATTAAAAAAAGAAACTTAAATATATTAACCCTACACGACTGCACCCGCACCATAATCTAACTTTTCTAGATTTATTTTATTACTTTTCAAATACCCGGGTATTTCAAAAAATAAATACTTGACTACCCGGGTACTTGCAAGGTCGAGTAATTTAGAAAACCCTAGTAATCACTTAAAATGAACATTTTTTAAACAAATTTCCTTGGTTTGACACACTTCCGGGACAGCTATCGAACACATCGTCCTTTCGGCTCTTACTATTGAGTATACCTATTTTTAGAAACCAACATTTTTGAAATCCCTCCAGCCGTTTTCTAGATTTAATCGGTTGTGACGGCCGACCGGCCGCCCAGACGGGAGACTGACATTCATTTTTTTTGCTTTTGTCGAGAAATGCCAAAAAAAGTTCGGTAGATTGGAAAGTGTAAGAATTTCACTTTTGGCTCATGAATGTAATACTTAGGTCGTTCAGACCGAAGTAAATTGCTTTGCATCACCAAAATCTTAGTCCCTATGCACTTACTGATGCACATATATATTATTACTTGCTTAAAACTTATGATTCGAGATATTTGCATGAACTTTAATTATATTCTTTTTTCTTTTCAGGTAAGCGAATTCTAGTTCTTTTTCATTCAATGTTTTGAAGCATTTTGAATATCTGTGGTAAGATTTTCTAATTAAATATTATCTTTCGATATTACTTCGGTTTTGAAAAAACCTAAGTATTACATTCATGAGCTAAAAGTGAAATTCTTACCCCCACTTTTTTGGCATTTCTTGGTATTTTAGAACCTACCGATTCTGAAAAAGCAAAAAAAAGGTATGTCTGTCTGCCGGCCAGCCGGCCGGCCGTCATAACTGATGAAATTTAAAACACCACTGGACGGATTTCAAAAATTTTGGTTTCTGAAATAGGCTTACTCAATTGTAAGAGCCGAAAGGACGATGTATTCGATAACTGTACCGAAAGTGTATCAAAAAAATCGTCAAGTATGTCAAAACAAGGAAATTTACATATCTTTTGCTTAAAAAACGTTCATTTTAAGTGATTACGAATAGAAACATTGAATTTGGAGAAATCTTGATGGTTGGGATTGGTATGTGAGACCAAAATCTAGATTATTGCATATTGTCAAAAAGATAATGACAAGTGTGTCAAAAGAATGATTACATTTATTTTTTTAAGCCAATTTTTAAAAAAAAAAATTTTGCTGTTTGTATGACGTAAATGTGACATGGAAATTTTTGAATTTGTTATAGTTTTCAAAATGTTTTTGGAATTTTGAAAAAAGTTTGAATTTTTGATTTTGTAATAATTTTTGCAATATTTTTAGAATTTTGGAAAAAGTTTATTTCATTTATTTTTTACAATCTTTTTGGAATTTTGGAATAAATATGAATTTGTGATTTTGTTATATTTTCTCGAAACGCTAAATGGAGAGGTTTTTGACTAGTTAGCTGATTGTATCATCTTTTCACTAAATTATGTTAATTTATGATCTGTTATGATTTTTCGGCAACGTATTGATGTTTCGTGTTAGTTTTGTAATAAATTCCGAAACAGAGATAAAAAAATACATGTACTTTTACAAAGAGTTGTGTTTGATATACATCGACATCGCTGCCCAATCTCACAATCTTGATATCTCAGAGCTGTGAGATTTCAGCCCCTTCATATTTTATGTATTGATTTATACAAACAAAAACAAACCCAAACAAAGAGGGAACTGCAAACTTTTTAAAAACTTTAAAAAATTGCTTCTAAATAGCAAATAATATTAGCTCAACTGAAGGAAGAAAGTTAATTTACGCCAACACTCCTCTCGTCTAGCCTGTTTATAACTAGTAACCTTTAAATATTATCATTAAATTTAAATTTCTAATAAAAATTCGTTTTAAATATTACTACATTAGTAAACCTTCAAAAATAATATTATCAGTTTACAATAAGCTATAAAAGCTGTTTAGTGACTTTATTCATTCATGCAAGTTTCTAAGAACTGTAAAAAGTTTTCATTAAATAAATCACGTCAATACATATTGGTAAAATTATTAAATCCTCCAGTGCTAAACTGGAATATATGAAATTATGTAAAATTATTGCAAATATTTGGATTGTTTCACAAAACATATTAGATGCAAATTAATTCGTTTCACACCTTTGTTATAATAAATAAAACTAAATGTTAAAACATTGTATATTCGATTTTATTTATTTTAGAATTCGATAGTTTTGATGTTTTAACAAACTGCAAATGACCTTATAATAATCGTAAGTTTCTGCTATTATCTTGTCTGATCCTTTGAAATATACCATCAGAAAATAATTTTAATGTCAGCTTTGTTTTCTTTTAAATACCAACTAGAAGACATAAACAACTTGTACGTAGAGTTACAGTTTAATGATCTTAAAAGTTTAAACAAATCAACCATTTCAAGAATTCTTACCATTGTCCATTGAAATGCAAAACAGGCGATTTTTGTTAAAATCAAAGTTAACTTACAAGACAGCTAAGTTATTTATTTTATAGAAATAGATACACAGTATTCAACCCCAAGTTATTTGTTTTTGATGTTATGAAAGTGATTGTTATTATAAGTACTCGTATATGTAAGTAGAAAAAAAATAAATGTAATGCTAAATTTTTTAGTTAAAGTAGAGAAATAAATATACTTAAAATTGTTTTAAATCGTATTTCAAGGTTTCAATTATATGTTTTTGTTTTAATATTTATTTATGTATATGATCAATTGGTATTATAGTGTCTTGCTCTATCATAATATATTGCTTTCAATGCATCGAAAATGACCATAATATAAGATATTTTTACAGTTGTATTGCAAAGTTTTGTGATCTTGAATAATTAAAATCTAAGATATAAATTAAATGACGATAATTCAATTCATGGTTATGAACAAATTTTTGAAATGGTTTGATTACAATAAAAACAGCATATATATTTGTGTTTATGGTGCGTGTATAAGAGTGGCCCAAAAAAACAAATGCTTTTTTATCAGTCACGCATAAAAATATGTTAATTTAAACGTTTTAACATAATTCACCAAAAACCATGTCGGTTAAAAAATTAAAGACGTCGCTCAAGAATTTTAAAAATTTCTAAAGTGGCCAAAATTTTAACTAATTTTTAATTTTAATGTTTTTCAATTAATGTGCTGTATTATTATTGTTTTGTGGTTTTCTTCTTGTCTTGTAGTTCATTTTGTTCTTAAAAACGATAACTCCAAGAAAAAATAAACAATTCCCAAGACGGACTTTGAAATACGGCCAAGCACTGGCACATTAATGGTTAACAGTTCTTGGCTATTGTGTATTGGGCCAGTACTAGAACCATTTATCGGCCGTTCTATGGTTAACAGAAAAGAGCCAGTATATAGTACATAGTACATTTTAATGGCCAAGCATCGGCCCATGGAAGGTAACCAGTACTTGGCAATTGTTATTGGGCCATTAATGAAACCATATATCAGCTGATCTACAGTTTGTAGAAAATAGCCAGTACACTTTACATTAAATGGCCAATCAATGACCCGTAAATGGTTAACATTAATTGGCTATTGTTATTGCGCCAATACTGCAGCCATAAATTTGCCAATCTATGTCATTTGGTTAAATTTCACTAGAGTATTATCCGTTTTAGAAATATGTAGTTTGAAAAATTTCACATATATAGTTTAGTTATCTCTTCTCGGCTGAAAGACTTAGATAATATTGAAACGGTTTGTATATGTTTTAATTTTTTTTTTTCATTTCTATTTTATATTAATTATTTTGTAAATATTAAATAATTTATTTAAATTTACATATGAAGTTTTTGATTTTTTCAAATAATTTTTTTGGATTCTACAATATTAGTTATTATTTTTAAGTAGATTTCATATAAAAATCTACCTATTGCAACGTGCTTCATCTCGGAATTTCGGAAAAATTTTGGTGCCAAAACGACTATATATGATAAGCGGAGACGGAAAATCAAAATGAAAAAAATGTATATATGAGCAATTTCACGCAAGTTCAGCAAATTTTTGGGAAATTTTGACTTGACCCCTTTTAATTTTGATTATATTTTGTTTATAGATAGTCTTTCATAAATAAAAAATACAAGTTCTCTTAGAATTTTTTTTTCGACCAGAGGTCTTCACAGGGTGCCCCTCAATTTTTGTTATTTTGTGATGTGAGTGCATTTTGACGAGCGATAGTAGAAAAACAACTCAATCGATTTTCATAAATGATATGTATCGCTATATCGTTGAATAGGTATTAGAACATAGTTTTTAAAAATGTACATTGTTAATCTTTTGAAATAATTTCTAACGGTGTAACATAAGATAAGAACGGTGTAACATAAGAAAAGATGGCGCTACACCTTTTTTTTTAAAACTAAATTGAAGCTTATTTTATATTTAACAACTTGTGAAAGTTTAGTACTAGTATTATTTTTTGTTTTAAAAATAAAATTCATTGTGCATATGACTGTCGGGAATCAGTTTTTTTTTGTTCTGAAGGAAAATTATAAAAATGGCGTTATAAGCTAAGAGATTTTTATTTATGTTAAATATCAAATATTTTATTATTAAATGAACTTTTTAAAATTTTATAAAAATTATATATGTAGTACAATAAATAAAATAAATACAATTGTTAAAAATGATTTACTTATCTTACAAACAGAAGTTTCTTTTGAATAGGAAAACACTTCTGCAACTATTTTCTTTGTATTAGATTTCATAAAAAAATGAAATGTTTATTTATCACTTTTAGTAATCACTTTTAGTAATCTCGACTGCAAACAAAAAAGCCGTATAAATAACTAAATCTATTTAGGAGCTTTTGACTGGAGAAGTATTATGTTCGTATTATGTTATTATGGAATCATAAAGTAAAAGATTGTGTTTTAACATTAAATTACAAATATTTTATTATTGAATAAACTTTTTAAAGTATCATACAAATTATATATGTTGGTTAAAGAAAATAAATTTATTTATAAAATAAAATTATTTACTTATTTTACATTCAAAAGTTTCTTCTGAGTTGGAAAACATTTTTGCAATTATTGTCTTAGTATTTAATGGTACAAAAGAATGAAATTTTTGAGTTCCACTAATAGCAATCGCATTTTTATATCGATTTTGTAATTTTTCTTTTGTTAATTGATGTTCATTTTTATCGGCGTATCCAAAGTTCATGGTAGATTCCCATTTTAAAGCCCATTCGAAAAGATTTTTTGGCGTATCAATAATATCTCTGCTCCCCATAATATAACGGTGTGCAGCACGCTTCAGTGTACCACCAATCCCATCGCAAGGTCCCTTTCCATGGCTGGTAGCATGAAAATGGCATTCTGCATCAACCTTAATGTCTTTTTTATGGTGGTTTATTTTTGTATTGAGAAGGTGCACCGTCGGTGTTATAAATTATTTTCCTAATATTAGAATTTATATGCATTCTGATGAATTCAATAAGTTTTGTAATGAAAAGATGGACTGTAGTACTGTTGCGATATCCGAAATGAGTATAAAACTTCGGTGCTGTATATATTCACTTGCGGCAGTTTTAAAATAAATGACAAATGGATGAATAGTAGATTGTGAATTATTATAATGATAACCTTGAAACGAATCCTGAATTATGAAGGCGTAGTTTTCAGAAAAATCCCCTTGAACGAAGCACTCTCCTGGTTCTAATTTTTGTAGATTGCTGTTTGGCTATAAAGTTGTGTGGTATCAAAATTTGTAAACGGCAAACAAATTTTTTCATAAATTCTTCTACAGTTTCTATTAAAGTATCCAAATTGCATCGATCAGAGGTATTCCATTGTTGATATTTGACTTGAAGGATTCCTTTAACGTCAAAATCATTTAGTAATCTTTCTTCCAGTTGTTGAAGTTTTTTTGAACATTCATTGCACTTCAAAGTAAGATAATCTTCTGTTAATTCACCACATGAAACAAAGTCAATTAATGTTTTATAATTCTGGAAAGCAGCATCAGTAACCCAAGACATCTTAGAGTGTTGAATCATTAGTTTCATATTTTGATGTATGATACACACGCACACATTATGAACTCCTTGGGATAATTTTATACATTCTTGTGGTAGAAGGGACGTGAATTTAGTAAATCCCATTTGCACATCAGGAAACTTATTTTCAAATTCCACATAAGCTTCATTTAATGTACATAGCAATAAGCGCTTTTGTGAATTTATGCTGAAATTGCTCATATTTTCTTTACTGTACTTATATAATTTTTATAATATTTTAAAAAGTTTATTTAATAATAAAATATTTGATATTTAACATAAAAAAATCTCTTAGTTTATAACGCCATTTTTTAATTTTCCTTCAGAACAAAAAAAACTGATTCCCGACAGTCATATGCACAACGAATTTTATTTTTAAAACAAAAAACAACGCTAGTACTAAACTTTCAAAAGTTGTTAAATATAAAATAAGCTTCAATTTAGTTTAAAAAAAAAAAGCTGTAGCGCCATCTTTTCTTCAATTACGCCGTTTTTTCTTATGTTACATTATCAAAAATTATTTCAAAAAACTAACAGTGAACATTTTTAAAAACTTTGTTCTAATACCTATTCAACGACATATCATTTCGATTCAGTAGTTTTTCTACAATCGCTCGTCAAAATGCACTCACATCACAAAATAACAAAAAATTGAGGGGCACCCTGTGAAGACCCTTGGTCAAAAAAAAATTCTAAGAGAACTTGTATATTTTATTTATGAAAGACTATCTATAAACAAAACAAAATCAAAATTAAAAGGGGTCAAGTCAAAAATTCCCAAAAATTTGCTGAAATTGCTGAAAACTTGCGTGAAATTGCTCATGAGAAAGATTTTATCAGCTTTTGGAGTACATTGGATAATGGGTTTGGGGTCCACCATACAACAGGTGGTTTTTTTCCACAATGTTTTTAGGGTTCCGTTTTTTATACGGAACACTATTGGTGAGAGTAAAACGAGTTTTTCACATTATATCGATTATCTCGTAAACTATAAATGCTATGGACTTGAAATTTGGCATGTGTATAAAACTAATTTGTCCACATGAAATGACGAATACAAATAAAACTAAAGTGGTTTTCGTTTGGTTTACAGGGGTTCGATGTGAGACCTTTGAGAAAATAGATTTTTTTATAGATTCAAGTAGGGTATCATATGAAAGGGCTTCATTTCAGTATTTCTTAAAAATTTATTTTGGAATTTTACACCTCACCATTTTTTGTATAATTCTGAATAATGACGTTTTTTTCGTGTTTTCTTAACTCGATTAGCTCCGAACCTAACTGATCGAAAATTTTCAAATGTATTTGGAATGATAGAAAAATTAGTACAGTTTTAATAAAAAATATATAAAAGTGTCATATTCTCATAATTAGATTTATTAAGGGGGTGGAAATGAGGAGGGGTAAAAACACTATTTAAAATGTGATCAAGTGGGGTGTCATTTAAAAGAGCACCTAATTTAGAAATCATAGCAATTTTTTTTAGAATTTTGCAATGCACAGTTTTTGAGTTATTGTCAAAAACATACCGTTCCCCCCCCCCTTCGTTTCGACACTGATTGACAGAAAAATTTGGAAAAATTCACAGAGTTAGGAAATTCGGTAAATTTTGTATGAAAATTATACCGAAGTCTCAAATAATTATATTTCTGTGTGTTTAGGGGACCGGTGTAAAGAGGGTAAAAAAAAAACTTTTTTGACCCAAGCGAGTGGGGTGTCATTTGAAAGAGCACCTAATTTGAAATTTGTTGCAATTTTTTTTAGAATTTTTCGGTGCACAGTTTTTGAGTTATGGACAAAAAAGTGCAAAATTAAAACCGTTCCCCCCCCACTACGTTTCGACACTGATTGACAGAAAAATTTGAAAAAATTCACAGAGCTAGGCAATTTGGTAATTTTTGTATGAAAATTATACCGAAGTCTCAAATAATTATATTTCTGAGTGTTTAGGGGACCGGGGTAAAGAGGGTAAAAAAAAAACTTTTTTGACCCAAGCGAGTGGGGTGTCATTTGAAAGAACACCTAATTTAAAATTTGTTGCAATTTTTTTTATAATTTTGCGGTGCACAGTTTTTGAGTTATGGACAAAAAAGTGCAAAATTCAAACCGTTCCCTCCCCTACGTTTCGACACTGATTGACAGAAAAATTTGAAAAAATTCACAGAGCTAGGAAATTTGGTAAATTTTGTATGAAAATTATACCGAAGTCTCAAATAATTATTTTTCTGTGTGTTTAGGGCACCAGGGTAGAGAGGGTAAAAAAAAACTTTTTTTGACCCAAGCGAATGGAAAATCATTTGAAAGAGCACCTAATTTAAAAATCATTGCAATTTTTTTTATAATTTTGCGGTGCACAGTTTTTGAGTTATGATCAAAAATGTTCAAAATTCAGACCGTCCCCCCGTGTATCAAATATTTATTAATCGTTTTGAAAGGGTAGGAATGGTAAGGTGAAATAAAGCTTTTTTAACCCGAATAGCAATATTGAGTGGGACTGTCGTGTACATTTTTAGTCATGTCATCCTTTGTACTGATTCTTAGAGCAATTCTTAATTTTGCAACTCTTTTAGAGTGAATATAACCAGTTATCCAAAAGAAAGAACTTTATTTTTAAAATTATCACGGTCCTTTACTATCTATTGTTTATTGTATTGTATTGTATGCCATAAGTGGGCCCAAAAGGTGGCGTAAATTCTCAAGGTTCAAATCAGATTGATGTGATTTGTTAGTTTGTGTTAAGATCCACTATTGTAATCCATTCATAATTACTGGTTTAATAAATTTCTTGTATAACTTTAGAAAATGTTGAGTTTTAATTGAATGGTAAGATTATTTTAGGGTTAATAGTTGTTTAATATGCTATTGTTTAAGTCAAACATTGATCTTTTGTTAATTTTAAATATTGTTAAAATTATACGTTGTTTTTCAAGCACCGACTCAAATGTCGAACTTATGTAATCTAACACAAAAAAATTGTTGCTATAGAAAGAACTGAAAATTTTAGTAAAGCGATGCGCCTATAATTCTATGGAACACGAAAAATATAGCGAAGCTTCAAGTGATTTTATTTCTATGTGTTTAGGGGATGGGAGTGGGGAAGGGTGAAAAAATGTTTTTTGACCCGCATGAGTGGGATGTCATTTGATAGAGCACCAAAATTAAAAAACAATACAGTTTTTTTAGAATTTTGCGATGCACCGTTTTTGAATTATTCTCAAAAAAGTGCAACAAAAGGTTGGTCCCCCCCTATACGTTTCTTCGTTGATTGACAGAAAAATTTGAAAAAATTCATAGAGATAGGAAATTTGCTAAACCCTTAACGAAAAATATAGCGAAGCCTCAAGTAGTTTTAATTCTACGTGTTTAGGGGATAGGAGTGAAGAATCGTGAAAAAAAGGTTTTTTGGCTCGCATGAGTGTCATTTGAAAGAACACCAAAATTAAGAAACATTACAATTATTTTAGAATCTTGCGATGCACAGTTTTTGAATTATTATCAAAAAAAGTTCTATTTTTAGTGTTAACACCACTCCACCCCTAAATTTCGTCGTTGTTTAACAGAATTGAGTCGTTCCTTAGCTACCATAAATAGCTATGGATATCATTTAACCTAAAGTAATATTTTTTATATCATTTCGATCAATTTAGATGAGATTGACATTAACTATTGATATTTACGATGAACCTTTTAGTTTTTATGTGTCTATGGTCTGGCAATATAAACCCTTTACAACACAACTTTATGTAAATTATTTTGATATTGTTTTCTTTACATTCACGGAACCCTTGACGAGCGAATTTTATTCGCACTTGTCTGACTTTTTATGTTTGTTGGGAGCATAAAACATTCGTTCGTGAATGAATTTCGATCAATCTTAGGAAAAAGATGCAAACATGTATCAAAAGGAACTGATCATTTTTTAAGCGATAGTGAACAAAGTGGTGTGGGATCCTCGGAGCAACTGTTTTTTGAAAGCTCAATAACATCTGTACCTGATAATCGAATTGGAATAAACTTGGAACATAAACATTTAATACGGTTCACAACAGTTCTGCATCCCGATTTCCGGTTTTTCACATCCGGTAAAAAGTTTGTTTTTGTAATTTTTTGAATTTTTTTCAGTGTCTTTATTGACACTACAGCCTACATTAATGAAGTGATTATGGTGAAGCTTATGGAAAAGGTTTTAATCGGTATGAAAAAATAATAATTATCTTTTGGAACACATTGATAAAAGTAACGGGGGGTCTACCATACAACTACTGACTTTTCACACTTTGTTTTTAAAGTTTGTTGGGAGCATACAGGTTTCATTCATTAATCAATTTTGATGACACTTAAAAAAAATGGAGATTTGAATGATAAAGAACTGATTGGTTTTTGGACGGTATTGGGATAAGTGGTTGGGGGCCTCCCGAGCACCTGTTTATTTAAAACTTCAATAACATCAGTTATTAATAATTGATTTTGATTAAACTTGGTAGATATGCTTTAAGCATGATTTGTAACAGTTCTGCATTTTAACTTCCGGTTTGTCACTTCCGGGTAAAAAGTTTTTTTTTCGGTTTTTGTTTCTACTGTAGCCTACAACTACAGATCAATCTTCATGAAACTCTGGTAAAAGTTTTCAAGTAACATGAAAAGGTTCCATTAGCTTTTAGGTACATTGGGCAAAGGACTGGGGGTCCACCATACAACAGGTGGTTTTTTCACTATATGTTTTTAATGATTGTTTGGAGCATACAACATTCGTTCGTGAATGAATTTCGATGACACTTTGATAGAAGATGCAAATATGTAAGGCAGGGAACTAATCGGTTTTTGAGCGATATTGATCAAAGTGGTGGGGGGTCCCCAAGCACCTGCGTTTTTGAAAGCTTCATAACATCTGTACCTGATAATCGAATTGGATGAAACTTGGTACATAACCATTTAATACGGTTTAAATCAGTTCTACATCCCAACTTCCGGTTTGTCACTTCCGATGAACATTTTTTTTTTGTTTTTTTCGTACAACAGGCTTTTTCTCGTTTGTAGGGATACTACTGCTTTGTTTAATATTTTTATAATTAGAACTACGCGAAATCTTAAACATTGGTTAGCCATTAATTAAAGTATTTTATGGATATTAGCTCATTATAGGGCTGAAGTCAGCCTATGCATCAGCGTCGCAATACTTTTTTAGTCTAAAATAATTATTTTTGTAATGTTCGAAAGCACAGTTTTCGAATTATTTTCAAAAACGAAAAAAAAAATTCCTGTACGGTTATAAGAAATGTAATAATTAAATAAAAACTATAACGGCAGGGCGTCGTTTCTAATGCGTCGTTTTTAATTTATATCTAAAATTATGTTCGTGAGAAGAACCATTCTCGTAGAATAGTTTATACACGGCGCCCTCAGCGAGCGAGTTATATTCGCACTTGTCCGACTTTTTTATAATTCGTTTAAATTCGAAATTTGTTTTGTTAAGAGTAAATGTCAAACTAAGTTATAAATAGGAATAAATTTGACAACAATAGTTCATTGTCAGAGGTCTTTCACCGATATCGTTACCACTCCCGTAAAATAATTTTTTTAAAAGTGTGTGGAATGTTCGTTAATTGTGCATGTTACAAAATCCCCGTGCACAAATTGCGCATAGTACATGTGATGCACATTATGTGCACCATACCGTGCACATGTTGTAAAACGCCTTAGCACATATGTGCATTCAAACATGTTAGCATGTTTCACGTATGATAAAGAACGAAGCGAAACGAAATTTATTAAATGAAAAGAATAATAAACAAAGAATAAAAAAATGGAGAGTGAAAAAGTGGCTAACATTTTCTATAATGACTGGGTTTCATTTAATGTTTTATGAGATAATATGACTTTCGTCATTATTCATGAATTTTATTTTATTTTCATCTAAAATTATGTGCGAAAGAAATTTTTTGGTGAAGGTTAATGAAAACATTCACAAAAACAAAAGGGCACTCTGAATAATTGATTTTAGTGATTCCAAAAAATTATTATATTTATTTAATTATAAATTTTGATGTTCAATGTATACACCTTTTGGTATGTACAGAGTATTAAAAGTGTGTGTTCGGGATAACACATCGGGATAATTATACTGAGGAAGTTTCCAAAAAAGACCGAAATATTTAGAATTAAAAAAGTTATGATCCAACACGGATAAAAATAAAGCTATGATTGCAAGTCATAAGTTTTGTATAACATAATTATAAATGTATATTCCCGATAACCACTTCATATAATATTATTGCAATATCCATGACTTTAAGGCATACATTTTTATGAATACTAAGTCGTGGAATATAAAACGTTAGCATAAAATTTAAAAAAAAAACAAAACAGTGATTACTATTGATAAACAATGCATATTAAAAGTATAATTTTTCATGCCTGATAATCATTTAATATTTAAAACTGTGTATGTATAGAACTAGGAAGCATGAAATGTTATGAATAGTAAGGTATAAAATAATTCATCCCATACATCATCACTAAATAATAATGTTTGTTTTTCGGTTATTTTATATGATTTGTAGGCATTGAGTATTCTTTATAAGTACGATTTTTAATTTTTGTTTTTTCAACTTTCTTCGTGCATTAAAAAATTATTAAATTTATTAATTTAATAAAACTATTTTATTTTCTAACAACTTATTTCACTTCGTGAAGCTTCGTTTTGTTTCTTGTATATTACTTGGCATATCAAAAGGAAGTTATTGTCATTTCATTTCATTATTTTACAATACAAATCGGTTCGATTAAAAAAAGTCTAGCGACAGGTATATCCGCTTGAAAAAGGTAGATTTCTTGATCAGACAGATATGCATACAAGTAGAATCAATGTATCAAATTAGTTAAAATCAAAAAACTAAGTAGAAACGGAATTATGCAACAAATTTCAATTTCAACTACAATTATACCATCACACATAATTTATAATCAAACATTATCAAACAATTTTAATTCAAAATCATCTTTGTTGTTGTTTTTTTTTGTTCTTATTTAATCTTTTTCGAACGGTTACTTAGTGAAAAAACTAAAACCAAAAGAGAATTTGCTAATTTTCCTATGGTATTAAATGGCTTCAGATTTGTCTACAATAGGTGCATTAAATTGCTTATAAAAATGGAACCTTTTGGGTTAGAAAGCTGGAATTTGGTGAGGCTATAGTTTAAAAGTATGCTTAAAAGTTAAAATGAATTTAAATAACATAAACTGAAACACGATGAAAGCATTGCCTTTTGCGTTTGTTTTCATTTCAACAGCCCTGGGGCCTCTACCTTTAGACCTGAACTATTTTTTTTTTTAAATTTTGCAAAGATTTATATTGTATCTTTGTGTAAAAAAGTTTTTAAATGTGAGCTTGGCCATTTTCACTAGATCAAGGACAAAAAAATTTGGCAAATTTTTAAAACAGCTGATTTTGCAGGAAGCTGGAAAGTCAAAGTTGCCATTTGGATAATAATGATAGAAATATGTTCAAATATTCATAAATTAATATTTATAAATTTAATTAAAATATTATGATTCAAACGGAAGTTATAGCGCCCTAGATTATTCGACTTTTTAGGCTCTAGCCGCTAAACTGGTACTCGGATTTGGCCAGTTCACGAACTTGTCCAAGACATTATTTGCCGGAACATACACAAAAAGTTATTTTGGTGTAGATCGAAAAATGCGACTGTGAGAGTGCCGCCAAATCCCGTTATATCTTATTTCGTTATATATATGGGTATTTCTTTTATAAACCGATGGGTCATTCTTTTACATACCGAACAGATTAGGACAAAGTGTGACTAAGACATTTTTGATTCAGTTGAAAATTCTTTTACGGGTTCTATATAAACATAACGAAATAAAGCGGTTCTAATGAAAATAGAGCGGTTCTAAATGTCGAGAATTTTGTGATTTTTGTCTTGAAGACTTGTTTTCAAAGATTCATAACTTTGGTTCTGGCAAAGATAGATTTTTCTATTTTATTTGAAAGAATAGAGATGCAATTTAAAAAAAAAAGTGTTATTTATAAAAATTATTAACAAATTCCTATTGTTATAAACAAACAAAATTGTAAAATCAATTTTTAGCCATTATCTAAAATAAATAAAGAGTGTTTAGTGTAATCATCGTATTCTACGTTCAATTTTCAATAAGAAACGTATATTTAATTAATGAAGAAATAAGTTTTACTGTTACAAATAAGTTAATTTTTCCAGCGCCGGACGACAAAAATTTATAAAATTTTTCCTCGTCTCGCGCTCGATAAATTAGTTTATTTTTAACAGTAAAACTCATTCCTCCATTAATTAAATATCTACACGTTTCTTATTGAAAATTGAACGTAGAATACGATGATCATACTAAACACTCTTTATTTTTGTTAGATAATGACTAAAAATTGATTTTAACATTTTATTTGTTTATAACAATAGGAGTTTGTTAATAATTTTTATAAAAAACACTTTGTTTTTAAATTGCATCTCTATTCTTTCAAATAAAACAGATAAAAAGTGTCTTTCTTTGCCAGAACCAAAGCTATGAATCTTTGAAAACAAGTCTTCAAGCCAAAAATCACAAAATTCTCGACATTTAGAACCGCTCTATTTTCCCTTAAAAAAAATCCTCAAACAAGTATATCGTTATGTTTATATAGAACCGATATAGTATATCGTTGTTTATATAAAAAAATTTTCAGCTGAATCAAAAATGTCTTAGTCACATTTTGTCTTAATCTGTTCGGTATGTAAAAGAATGACCCATATATAGATTTTTTTGTCGTCCCGCGCTCGTTAAGTTAATTTATTTCTAGCAGTAAATATCATCTCTCCATTAAAAAAAAATCCTTTTTATAGGAAATTGAACGTTCGAACAATCATCGTATTGTATTAAAAATTAATTTCATAGGTGGGGCAATGGTTAAAATTTAATTTTAACATTTTATTTGTTTATAACAATAGGAGTTTGTTAATAAATTTAGTTGAAAATATTTATTTTTAAAAAATTCCATTTTTTAACTTGCGAATAAAAAAAGAAAAAGCTTTTATCTTCTATAAAACCGAAGTTATGAATTTTTGAAAATAAGTCTTCAAGCCAAAAATCACGAAATTCTCAAAATTTAGAACAGCTTCTATTTTCCATAAATAAAAAAAATCCTCGAACGTATATCTGTTTTTTCGATAAAAAACCCCTAAAAAAATTTCAACCAAATCAAAAATGGGTCGGTCAGATTTTGTCCAAATCTGTTCGGTTTATAAAAGAATTACCATACATATAAACTTTTTTTTTATTTTTATTTTCCGCCTCCGCATATCATATATCGTTTGTATGTCGTTTGCCACCAAAATTTTTCCGAAATTCTGAGATGAAGCACATTCCACCAATAGGTAGATTTTTATATCAAATCTACATAAAACCACAAAATAATTATATTACAATCAAACGGTAATAGAATCAAACGGTATTTATTTATATTCACTTTTAATTTATATTCTCTATTTATTAATAGTGAAGAAACTGTCAAAAGGTATTTTATAGTCAAAAATTATTGTTCTATATGCAACTTTATTTTGTGAACATAGATTTTATTTTCAGGGAAAGTTCAAAATATATTAGTAATAAATATTTACATACATTTATATTATTTATTTTCCTAAATTGTAAATTTCTAAGTAATTTTTATAAATTATAAATGTTTATTCCTGATAACCACTTTTTATAATATTATTGCAATATCCATGACTTGAAAGCATACATTTTTTTGAACTCGTGGAATATAAAAACCTCGCATAAAATATTAAAAGAAACGAAACTGTGATTACTAGTCACAAACAAATAAATAACAAAAATATAATTTTTCATGCCTAATGAGCATGAAATAGATCTGAGCATGAAATAGATCTAAATAAGCATGAAATAGATCATGCTCACACAATGAGCATGAAATAGATCTAAATAATGGATAGATTTTAAAATTCACTAGACTTTTTTGTGGAATTTGAGTTGTATATATTCAAACTACAAGCGAAGAATAATTTCATCCTGTTAGTTAGTGATCATTGGGTAGTTTCTGTAAACATAATCTTTAAAACGTATGGGTATGACTATTAAAAGAGTAAGTGGTGTGTTCCTTCATTCAAATGATAGATAAATATAAATATAAGATAATAGTAATATAATTAAAATATATGACAGGGTTTATTCAGTAGGGCCTCATCAAAAATGCTAGGAATATAAAAATAACCCTGGTTAAATAATTTATTATTCCTAAGCGACATAAATTTATGAATTAGAGGCATGTTTTTTTATAAAAACTAGTTATATTTTGTTCTCTAATAAGTATACAAATTTTGTACAACAAATTTTTTTTTGTTCCTTACTGGTCATGGTATGTACCCAATATTCATAAAATTATAAATAATATTCATAATAAGCTCCATAGTAAATTTTCAAAATAGTATTCCTTATAAGTATGTAATACACCTGACTTTTCATGGTTTAAAATCTACGTAATTTAAGCATTAAATATACCCTATTAAGCATAAAAAACCTAGATTTCTGTCCGTGCATAAGGTTTATTCTATACCTGCAAAGCTATGAACAGAAATACGTGTTCTATAATTTATTATTCCTAAGCGCCATAATTTTATAAATAAGAGGCATGATATTTTACAAAAAATATTGTTCCTTATAGTCATATTTTGCTATCTAATAAGTATAAAATATTTTTTCAACAAAGTTATTTCTCTATTCCTAATTAGTCATGCTACGTACCCTATATGTATAAAATTCATAGCGTAATATTCATAATAAGCACCTTAGTGATTTTTTGAACAAGTATACCTTATAAGTATATAATACACCTGGTTTATTCACGGTTGAGAATTAACGTAATTTAAGCATGGAATATAACCTATTAAGCATAAAAAAAAACTTGATTTCTATCTGTGAATGCTTGATGTTTTATTTGTAGTAAAAATTACCAATAAAACCAGTGACGATAAGATAATATTTATTTAATATTTTTTATTGTCATTCTTTAAGTCAGTTTACTAATATTTAAATATATTTTTTATAATATTAAGAAAATTGTGGAAAATTACTATTATTTTTTATATGTAAGCCAAATATTTCAATTTTTTTAATTTTTATTTTTTTTTTATTTAAATTGTATCGTTAAAAAATGCCGAAAAAATGGATACATACATTTTCAGAACTTCATTTGTCGTAATGATGTAACCAAAAATATTTGTCTGGGTTTAAATCCGCTCTTTAAATTCTATAAACCGGGTTGAAAGTCATAAAGTCACATGAGCAATGCACTTAAATACTCGCAAAAAGTGGACTTTACATAAAGTTACAAAAGATACCCAAATATTTTAAGTATACATAGAAAGATGATTTCAAATAATGGAGAGTAGTTTATAAATAAGATAGGAGAAAAAGAAAGGAGAATAGTTTTTCTTTAGGTCATTTAGTCAAGTTAAAGTAGAATAAACTATAATGGTTCTCCTTGCCAAATTTGGGTTGTAATGACACAGGTTTTTGGGACACACACATCATCCAAATCTAGTTGAATCTCAACTATCTGTGAAAAAAGTTCATTAAATTATAAAATATAAATCGTAATTTTAAAAATGACTCCATTAATTTTTCTCAAAAATGTTTGTTGTTTATGAAAAAAATCTAATAAAGAAAAAACCTATACTTTCCACAGCCGTGAACCAAAAATAAAACCCAGATAAAAACTTCCATTTTTAAAAATATTCATTCATATATTCATATAAGTTTTAAGTTAACTTGAAGGTTTTTTAATTTTTTAATGTTCACACCAAATTCATGTTTAGGGCAAAACCAAAAAATTTGTTTAGTCTAATTAACAACAAGTATAAAAAATTATTATTTACCACATGACATAGTTCTGAAGAAAAAAAAACATTCTTATATAATTATAAATTGTTCCGACCTTTAAATTCAAGATCGTTATGAATTTTAAAAAATAATTTAATTTAAATTTCTTAAAAAATTTCTTATGCACATCAAATTACCCTCGATTATAAATTAATAAAATGACGATTTTCTTGGAATGGCGTTTTTTCACAAAAGATTTAATATGAAAAGTATTTAGCTAAAGGACAATGTCAATCGATTCGTTGTAATTTAATAATGTTAAACTGATAATAAAATTAGTATTTTATTAATTTAAATTAACGGTACTTATTCATTTTAATTTTCCACTTATCTGTTATTAATAAATACCTGCATACATAATTGTTTTTCCAGAAACCTTTCCACCTCGATACCGTTTGTTACCGAAGCTAATTAGGGCATAAACTATAAATGTTGAAAAAATAAGTAGCTAAATTTTTTCTTTATCATGTAAATCGAATTTTATTTTTTGTTAATCGTGAATTAGATAGTCAAATCACATCTTAATATTTAAAGTAAAAAAAACACTTTATTTAACAATCATCGGAAATTACATAACTACTAACTTACTGCTGATTTGTACTTTATTTACCTATAGAAAAAAAACAATTATAACCGCATTGTTTCTGCATAACTTTTTTAATGTTAAGTTTAAAACAAACAAAAAGTCTTAAATTTCGATATGTTGTGGGAGCTTATTTGCGTATAAATTACCAAGAATAAATTAATTGAGTTATTATTCTTTGTGTTATCTGCAATAAAATATTGGAAATGAGTTTTTAACTAAAGAAATGCAACCTACATAAACGTTTGAAGTTTTTTTAAAAGTGATTAGCGTTTTTTTTTGAATATCAGTTTTGTTGTTTCATAATGAATCTAAGTGGCATGTTTTTGTTGATTTGTACTTTGAACGTCTATACTACTATAAATACGATTTTTTATAATTTGATTAATTGTTGGTGCGAACTATTAATCATTGCTATTGTGTATGTGTAGGCTAACCGTTTTTCAAAGGTTATCTCTATACTGTTCTGTCAATCCTTGTGTTTCTAATCCTTTCCCTTTCATTTTTAATGCTAACTTCATAGCATTAAAACTGTCATAGCTCGAAGTTTTATTTTGAGATAGTTATTTGTTTACACAGTAGATAATTAAAAGTTCTTGTCTAACATATACTTGACCATCCCGTTTTGAACAAGGTAAGAAAAACATTCGGTCTCAACAACAACAAACAAACAAGCATTATAATTTAGATTTGTGGTGGCTTGCTATTGAGAACTCAATTTAGTGCGTAGTTCCTTATATTGTGTCTTCAACATCTTTGTTATGAATGGTTTTTAGGCCCGTTTAATATGTAAGCTGGTCGATGTTACCGGTGACTTGTGTTTTCTAACATCATTTAAGAAACACCCCGCAGTCCACGTATGGTTTGCACCTTTTTGGAACGCCAAATATTGACAAAAAAATTCGGTCCCTAACAGGCTCATGCTTAAGGCATTGCACCTACAAAAAACTAACACAAAATTTCAGCTTCCGATATCAAACCCAAATTAAATTTCCTACAAAAAGTTTTGCTCTTTTCTTTTTTATTGCAGCTATCCAATTTGCGCGAAAACCTTGTTATTCCTATGTTAGTTACATAAGAGACAATCTCGTGTTGCGTCGTTCATTGGTTTGAATTTTAATCTAAGAAAAAACATGACTTTCAAAAGGTTTCGAAAACAATAAACAAAAAAGTCGGACAAGTGCGAATAAAATTCGCTAGTCAAGGGTTCCGTGAATGTAAAAGAACACAGTATCAAAAATAAATGACATAAAGCTATGTTGTAAAATGTAAAGTCTTTATATCGCCAGACTATGGACGCATAACAGAATAAATGTTTAATCGTAAACGTCAATAGTAAATGTCAATCACATCTACATTGATCAAAAATGTTACTTGAGGTTAAATCTTATCCATAGCTGTTTATGTTAGCTAAAGAAAGATTTAACCAGTATTTTAATGGTCTAAATTGGGAATATTTGTTTTATAAATCAGCGTCGAAATATAGGGTGCTATACACACACACACTTAAAATAGCACTTTTTTTATCAATAACTAAAAAACTGTGCATCGCAGAATTCTAAAAAATGTTGCAATGTTTCTTAAATTAAGTGTTCTTTCAAATGATACCCCACTCGTTTGGTTCCAAAAAAGTTTTTTGGAGGGGGGGGGACGGTCTGGAATTTACAAATTTTTTAGAATAACTCAAAAACTGTATACCGGAAAATTCTAAAAAAAATTACAATGTTTTGGATTTTTGGAACCAAGAATTTAGTGCTCTTTGAAATGATACCCCGCTCGCTTGAGTCAAAAAAAGTTGTTTTTTACTCTCCTTACACCCATCCCCTAAACACACAGAAATATATTTATTTAAGAGTTCGCTATAATTTTCGTTCAAAATATAGCAAACTTCCTGTCTCTATGAATTTTTTCAATTTTTTCTGTCTATCAGTGTCGAAACGTAGGGAGGAGGGGGAACGGTCTGGAATTTGCACATTTATTTGCACAATAACTCAAAAACTGTGTACCGCAAAATTCTAAAAAAAATGCAAAGTTTCTGAAATTCGGTGTTCTTTCAAATGACAGCGAGTAGGGCGCTTGGGTCAAAAAAGTTTTTTTTCACCCTTCCCCACCCCAATCCCTCAAAAGCACAAAAATAAAATTATTTGAGAGTTTGCTATATTTTTCGTTCAGAGTTTATCAAACTTCCTGTCTCAATGAATTTTTTCAAATTTTTCTGTTAATTAGGCTCGAAATGCAAAGGGGGGGACCAACTTTTTGTGTCACTTTATTGATAATAATTCAAAAACTATGCATTGCAAATCTAAAAAAATGGCAATATTTCTAAAATCAAGTGCTCTTTCAAATGACACCCCACATGACCTGGTTTTAAATTATGTTTTTACCCCTTAACATTCCCATCCCTTTAATAAATATAGTTATGAGTATCTGCCACTTTTCTATATTCTTCATTAAAAACCTACTCAATTTTCTATCATTTCAAATATATTTCAAGATTTTCGATGAAGTAGGGTCGGAGTTAGTTGGGGCAATAAAACATCCAGAAAACGTCATTTTTCGAAATTATACAAAAAATGGTGAGGTGTAAAATTCCAAAATATATTTTTAAATAATGCTGAAATAAAGCCCTTTCATATGATACCCTACTCGTCTCGATAAAAAAATGTATGTTTTCAAAGGCTTTACATCGTACCTCTTTAAAACAAACGAACACAACTTTATTTATTTTTTAACCCACCATCTTGTGTGGATAGGTTAGATTTATAAGCACCTCAAATTTTAAGTTCATCGGAGATAATCGAAATAATGTGAAAAACACGTTGTACTCTCACCAATAGTGTTCCGTATAAAAAACGGAACCCTAAAAACACCCTAATATATATAAAGAGCAATTCCACGTCACCGCAACAGCATTTGTTCTAGCATCCGGACTGACCCCCTCCGATTTCGATGAAATTTCATACACAGATAGCCAATGACAAAATAAAAATACAATTTCTTTCGAAAAATGAAATTTCGCTCTGGGGATGACACAGGGTGGCGGCAAAGTTTTACAGGTTGGCGAAACATTAGTATCTTTGGCTGACGATGGATAACGATTGACTAAACCGATTTAAGTCATTTATAGCTCATTAGAAAGGACATTGATAGACCTTATAAAACAAATTTTTTTAAATTTTTTAGCAATTTTTTAAAACTGTGTTAAACTTAAATAATATTTTCAAAGATAGCGCTGTTGAGGGTACTCTCACTTTTACCAAATTTGTTTTTCCAGAAAAAAATGTTTAATTAGTTTGTAATCTAAAACGAAAGTTTCTCAATGGCGTAATTTCTCGTTTTGAAAATAAAACTCTTGGATGGTGTCATCACGCCAGCGTTGTCTAGGTCTTCCCTTTCGACGAACACCAACTAGCTGTTGTTGGGACGATTTTTTTATCATTCTATCCAATAGAGCCCTTTCTACATGACCAAACCATCTAATCCGGTTGGATTTAATGAATCCGATTACATCGCAGCCTCCAAGAAGCTGTCTGATTTCATGATTCATTCGGATTCTATACTGATTTTCAGCAACTTTGCATGGACCATAAATTGTTTGAATGACCTTCCTCTCGAAAGTTGATAAAATTCTACAATCGGAGGAATTCAGTGTACAGCTTTCACTTCCAAATGCAAGCACAGGTTGGATTAATGCTTTGTAAAGTCAAAAGTGTGAGTTTGCACGACCGCGAAAGATGTTTTGATCGCAGAAGTTTTGAGTATGCGTAGAAAACTCTGTATGCGTCAGAGACACGGGCTTTGATATCTGCCTGCATGTCATTTGACGATGTTATTACAGACCCGAGGTATTTGAAGTGTTCCATGCAAAAAAGAGTTAAAATATATAAACAATAAATGAAAAGAAATGAAACTATTAATAATATAATAATTTGGTTAGCTATAGAATAATAATAATAATTATTATTAATTGTCAAGAAATGACATAGTTTTTCAGTTAAACGTAAATATTAAATACATACAGAGAAAAAAAACATTTTACGCTGCTACCTTGTTGTTACAAAATTTTTACATGTTTCAAGAAATAATTTTACCGACAAATTTTTTAATCTTAATTTCGACATCTTTTGCAGTTCATTGTAAATTTTAAGACTGATTTTGTGCAAATCTCTTTTTAAAAAATGGCAAACGATATTGATTATTTCGCGTATGGTATGTATGTACATCTCGGTTTAGTAATAACAAATTATGAAAATATACCGGGACTTCACCAGTATCTATTTTATATATCAACTTAAGTGTATTTAAGTGAATTTTTTGATTCACTGATAGTCATTGAAGTTCGTTCAACATTGAAATAACATTCTCTCTTCTTCCTTTTCGCAATATTACCCTCATAACTTTGTTTTGTGTTTTCTGTATGGTTGCTATTTGCGCATTATTCATTAAAAATAAAATAGACGAGCAGTAATCAATGTGTGGAGAGACAAGCGATTTGTAGTATACTATTTTTATGTCCTTTGGTAGGTTTTTACTTAGTCTTTTTAGCAGTCCAAGTTTTTTCGACATTTTCGATGTGATGTACTCCAAATACTTGTCAAACTTTAGTTTATCATCCACAATAACCCCAAAATATTTATACTCTGATGTTCTTTCAATATTCGCTCTATCAATAACCACATTTTGGTCAAAGGAGATTAAATTTTTAAATGTGATTGTCATGTACTTGGTTTTGCTAATATTAAGAGCGAGTTTATGATACTTTATCCATTTTGTTAACCATTCCAGGTCTTCATTTAGTTTTTGTTCTGCTTCTTCGATGGATGATGCAGCAATAGATAACAACGTGTGATCTGCAAACATATTGATGGTACAAAAGTTTATCACATCACCAATATTATTTATGTATAATATAAATAAAAGTGTGCCCAAAATTGATCCTTGTGGAACTCTTAAGTCGTTTGGCATATTGTTAGATAAACAGTTATTTATTCTAACTCTTTAAACTCGACTTGTCAGATACTCCTTGAACCATTCAAGTTCAACACCCTCAATACCATAGTTGTATAATTTTTCAATGAGAATATTCCTATCAATCGTTTCAAATGCTCTTTTGAAATCCAATAATACAACTAAAATTACTTTGCCATCATTAATTTCCTGT
Source organism: Diogma glabrata (assembly GCA_963693315.1). Taxonomy (NCBI): domain Eukaryota; kingdom Metazoa; phylum Arthropoda; class Insecta; order Diptera; family Cylindrotomidae; genus Diogma; species Diogma glabrata. The sequence continues at coordinate 428,380,438 of OY856186.1, read as the reverse complement.
TTCCATTTTATCAACATTAAATTTAAAGCAGTTCCGCATGAATGTTTTTAGCGAAATCCAGATTGCTGTTTCACCAAAATGTTGTTACTTTTTATATGAGTTTTTAATTGATTCTTCACAATTATTTCCAAAACCGCTTCCAATGTTGGTAAGATATTAATTGGTCGAAGGTCTTCTGGGAAAATTGGTTTTGTAATTTTTGAAATTGGTACTACAGTTGCTGTTTTCCATTTTTCTGGAAATTTGCCTTCTTTGAACAAAGAAATCTGTCGCAAAAAATATCACTACCCATAGCATCATATAAAACGCTTTTGTTAATATTATCAAGCCCTGCATTAGGTCCCTTATCACATTAATAACATCTATTTTTGATACAAGCTGAAATTTGAACTTACTTACAGTATTATCTGTTTGACTATTAAAATTTCCATCGATCACAAATATATTTTTGTTTATGTCTATTATACTATTTATAAAAAATGTGTTTAAATTATTGGCAAGTTTTAAGTTGTCACAAACAATTTGGTTTTCAAAAGTAATACTTAGTTTTGGCTTGTTTTTGCTCGTATTTAACGATTTTATTATTCTCCACAGCTCTTTTGTATTGTTTTGATTTTCTATAATCTTGTTTTTAATATTCAATGCGTTTTCTTTTCGTAAAGTTTGCTGATAAATATTTCTATTTCTTCTGTATTCATCCCAATCATCTACGTTATCTGTGATCACCGCTTTTGAGTTGCTTTCATTACGAAGTCTTTTGAGTATTTTTTGCTCATTTGAAAAAATCATATGGTTCTTTTTATTTGATACAATTTTAGAAACAAGCATGCTATCAATACTTATTTTTAAATACATGACCAATTTATCTGCTTTGACATTTAAGTCTTGACTATTTGAAAAATTTATTCCGTTAAGTTTATGCACAAGTTGTTCAGCATTGTAGTTACGCCATGATATTATATCATAATTTTCACTAAACGTTTCCGTTTTTTGTTTTTTAATACTTACTGTTAGAATATTGTGATCACTAATTTTTTTGAATTGGTTTTGGTTATTGTTTAACATTTAATCAATCATTGTCCGACTTTCTTTGGTAACTCTCATGTAATCATTCACAATCTGCAAAAGCTGTGCATTTTTAATAATTTTCATCAACTTCTCTCCATAGAATTTTTCATTAGGTCTATATTAAAGTCAATTCAGTAAATTATTTGTGATATAACATCACCCCGATGGAAAATCTCCCATCAAGAATAATACAAGAACTGAATCTAAAAAATTATGGTGCAAATTATGAAACTTTTTGCAATCTATACAATTTTAGAGCGATCTAGTTTCGAACCAATGAGAAAATTTTAAACTTTAAAAAAGTTTATCATTCTCATCAAATTTTTTGTTTTTACACTTCGCTAGAGTTGTAACCTAATTTTTGGTTTATATTCATTAGCGTTGACATTTTTTGGTAGAGTTTATCTAGTCGGCTAGCCCTGATGAGAATGATAAACTTTTTGAAAGTTTAAAATTTTCTCATTGGTTCGAAACTAGATCGCTCTAAAATTGTATGGATTGCAAAAAGTTTCATAATTTGCACCATAATTTTTTAGATTCAGTTCTTGTATTATTCTTGATGGGAGATTTTCCATCGGGGTGATGTTATATCACAAATAATTTACTGAATTAATTGTTGATTATGTGTCAATAGACACAAGCGAAGACTAGTCATCTTCTTCTCACCGATTCAAGTTTGTTATTCAATACTAGAATGTCTAGAGTATAACAAAACAGTGATCACCAGAGAAATTAATTGACTAAACCTCACCATATTCCTCACTCATTCCAAGAATTTTAATTCGCGGGCTCATTTCATTTGGTATTAATACATCATATTTTTCGTTTAAGTTCTCATTTATAATTTTTTCTAACCTCTCCACAACTTCAATGGTGTCAACTTGAAAGAGAACACCGCCATTTGACATGTTCCGTAGTTAAGGGTACTGGTATTTCCGTAGGGTCAATATGTATCCTAATATCATTCTTTGTCAGTTCTAAATCTTGTACGGTTTTTGGTTGCAGAACTACCGTTTGTTTTGGTTTATCATTAAGGACACATACTTCCGAGTTCCGACTCGCCTCCTGATTGAATTTGTTTTTCAGCAGTTTCATGAATCAATTAACTTTCTTTTACATGCAAATATTCATTGTTTTTCTTTAGAAGCTGTTTAATTTCATTAAGATTATGCGAATCTTCATCCGCTTGATTTTTATAAACGTTAATTTTATTTTCAAGATCACTGATTTTCACAATGAAATCTGCTGATTTTGTTCCTAGTAATTGTTTAATTTCATCTAAACTGTTATTAATATTTTCTATTTGGTGATTATTCTGAATATTTTCATCCTATTGACAATATCCACAAACAAATTTAGCATATTTGCACTCCTTGAACATTTTCAGATACTTTTCAAATTCCCATCCTACACCATTTGCATGATAAAGCTCCTGACAATTGCCGTAACACCTTACTGCTGTCCTTTCTCTCTGATCAACTAATCGTTCGCACTTTACGCAATTTGGCATGATTCACAAATATTTTTCTTGATTTAATTTGTGTATTTTAATTTTTATAATGTAAGACCAAGAAAACAACAATGGGTAAAAAAAACGAAGAGTATTGTTAAATAAAACATAAACATATAAAAAAAAAAATTTAAAAAAAATAGTACATTATTTAATTAGGAGCTAAAGTGATACTTTTTGTGTTGAGTCTATAGTTTGACGGCCGACCGCAGGGAGGTCGACAATTATAGATGAAACACAAAAAGTCACTTTAGCTCCGAATTAAATACACTATTTTTTCGGCAAACGTTTAAATTTTTTATAAATATGAAATTAATACATCAAACTTTTTATAATTATGAATTTGTATCGTCATGATTACTTCCAAAAAAGAGAAAAAACATTTAAATTTGTATGAATAAAATTTTTTTTTAACTACTAACTTGAGAAATCGTCATTATTTACTCGAATGCCCCAATGAGAAGTAATTTTTCTCAAGCTAGGTCAATAATAATAACAAACAATTACCTAGGTTAATAATGACAAATTTTCTTTTATTTTTGATTGAAATGAACAAAAAAACACAAATAAATAATAATTTCATTGCTTTGTTTCGTTTTATTTGTATGAAACTAAACTTCCAGGCTACTTGATATTTTAAGATATTTTTTAAATGAAATGAAAAATGTTTAATATTTAGAAGACTAATATAGACCTTGAACATTATATCCCTCGGCGCTACGCGCCCCAGGATCTAAAAGTTCTCGGTCAATAATAACCTACTTCTCAACCTTGTTATATAATGTACTATTTATCAAAGCAGCCTTTTCAAAATTTCATAATATGAGAATCAACTTATTTTTTGTTGTCATGGTTATACAATATGTTTGAAAAAATAACAAACTAACAAATAACAAATGCTTCTTTACAGCCTCCGTAATATAAAATAAAAATGGCGTTACTTTTGCTGTCGCTAGACTTTGCTTTTGCTCAGGCTAAAAAGTAAGACTTTAGCTAACTCCCTAGCGGCAGTAAAGTTAAACTTTACAGCCGTTTGCCGAAAAAATATTTTATTTGAAAAAAATAATTTTCCTTTTGACAAAAATAAAAACAAACCGTTTGCTTTGACTACTTTAATCAAAGTTAGAAGTCCTACTTAGATACAATAGTATTTTATTGTGTAAGTCATTTATCACAAATTTTATTTTTGAGTAACAGTTAACAATTTGCGAGGGAAAATAATTGTTTAATAACCCGACAAACATCATGTGCATGGTGCACGAATGTGCACATTAACTCATTGATAAAATGTAAATGCACAAGTGGTGCATATGCGTTTAAAATGTATCTGAAAATCTCATCTTCTGTACAAAACTGAATTTCCTAAAAACCTGGTTATGTACATGTCGTGAACATGTGTCTGAATAAAATATACATTGCTGCAAACCGTCTATCTACATAGTGTGAACATTTCGATCCATATTTGGTGCACATGAGTCTAAAATTTATGTGCATATATATGCTAAGGCGTTTACGACATGTGCACAGTATGGTGCACAACATGTGCATGATATTTGTTATGCCCAATTTTGTGCACGGCATGTTGTGTTATGCACAATTAATTCTTATTTCATGCATTTTTTATCATATTATTACGAACCAAATACTACATTTTATCGTTCCTACAAAGTAAAACGTATTAGTTTAAACTAAATTATTATAGAATTAATAGATAAAAAAAATAACACTAATAGAAGAAAAGGAATTGAATCTTATTTTTTTTTTTGTGCAATTCATTCCGTGTACTCATACGTATAAAAAAAAAATAAATAACTTATTTTTTCAATAATCAACAATTTCAACTTAGCGTTTTCTTTTGCTTATTTTTTTTAAAGTACGGCTGAAGTCCAAAAAATTGGTATAAATAAACGCAACTTGTTTTTAAAATAAATTATTTGTTTTTTGGTATAGAAATATAAACCAAGGTTGTTACTTAATAGTAATGATAGCGTGTCCCGTTTTGTAAATTTGAAAAAATGATAAGTCTAACAGATCCTTTAGGAAACGGTCTGAAATATAGATAGATTTATGAAACATTTAAATATTACTTGGCTATGGGTGTTAGATTAGAGGGTCAATTTGATTGTAATTCGACTTTTTAATCCTTTTTTTAGAATTAGAAATGTTTACCATTAACCACGCCTCGCGTCAAGTGATATTTACTATTGATGTTGCCTATTGTTCTAGCTCCACATTCCTAACTATTAATTTTTCTTCCTTAATATTCTATCAAATTGTAAAATTAAGCCATATAATAATAATGAGATTCTCGCTATTGTGAAGCTGGGAGAAAATTAACAGCAGCAGTTGTTAACGTCTTTGATTTTCAAATATGTGAAGTGTTCTCAGTTGTAGATCTATATAGTTGCGTTGCTCTTATTATCTTCGATCAATCAGTTTGCAGTCTATGATCAATCAGTTTATTTAGTCATATGCTATGACTAAATAAATTGAAAAATATGCTAGTCATATGCTATTTCGCCGGCTACTAGAAAACCACTACCGGTAAAAATTCCTAGTTTTTTCCCATCAACAATTAATAATAAGGAGATTAACATATTTTAAAACCTAACTTAACCATAAATCACTCCACTTGACTACAAAAAAAAACAAATATCTAGCACAATGTCATACAAAGCGCATAACAACCAAAAGCACAGTAAATAATAAAAATTAAAAAAAAACAAAATAAAATTATTAGCTAAATAACTTTTACTTAATCAACGCGTCTACTGTGCTTTGTAACATTTTGTCTATTTCAATACTATCAGTATCTTTTAATTAATGTGTTATACATATATCACATTTTATACAAAACTAAAATAAAATTTTAACGTCATAGTTGTTGCCCAACCATTAAAAATTTATACAAAAGTGAAAGTATAACGTTTGCTTGTTGATACAGTTCAGTTAGATTATCGATATTATATTGTATTATAATATGATTGAAAATTACTGTCTGTCTTATTATCAAATATATTAACACATAATAATATTGTACTTGTGTATCTATCCTAAACGTATTGGACGGTAAATCCGTTTAATAGTTTTTCTTGTGCTATGAAGATAATAAGTTTCACTTCTAAACCAGATACAAATTGAAAACATTTTATATTAGTTGTAATTACAACTTTAGTGTAAATAGTAATTAAATCGATTTAATGGTAGTTTTAACAGTTTTTAATTGAGATGATTATCAATTTTCTCTTGATTCAATCAAACGATCGATAGTCGTCACATATTTTTCGGCAAATTTCCATTAATCAAATATTTTATTACGGAAACCAATTCCAAAATTAGCCCAATAATCGCAATTCATAATTTAATTATTAAAACGCGACATACATACATTCCATCACTAAACTATTTTAATAATGATCAACAAACTGAACCACCAAATTACACAACTTTTATAGAAGTAAGTAAATACATTGTAGTTTGTACAGACTTACACAAAATTCAGTGTATTTAAATGTAAAGAAATAAAAAAGTTATATAACGGTTGGTAACGACTAAAAAAATGCGAATTAAAAAATAATATTATGATAATAAGCAAGACATAAACCTTTCAGCATGTAAACATTGAAATTGAATTATTTATTTATAGATTATAAAATAATAAGAAGAATTATGTAAGACGTTTTGGATTTAAAATTAAAAAAAAAATAATAGAAGTTGTTATCTTAATGCTAAGCAGTTTTCCTTGTGTAAAAGATATGTTACCAAATATTCATGTTGTATTAGGGTTTTCTTCTTAAAAGCTTCAGCCTTAACCTATTTAAGTAAATCTGGTTTTTTTCTATAAAACTTTGTTGGTTATGAAGTATGTGAAAAACTTTCCGGACTATAATATGTTGATATTCTTTCTCCATTTTTCTTGTAAATTTTTTCCAAAAATTATCAGTTGTAATCTCCCAAGGGCGGTGTTAATTCGAAATAATTGTTTGTCAAAAATTTCGAAAGCAAGTATATTGATAAAAGCACGAGGCCGTAGGCCGAGGGCTATTATCAATACCACTTACTTGAGGAATTTTCCAAAAAGTTATGAGAATTTATCAACGAACGAGGGAAATTTGTTTAGAAAATTTTTTGCCTTTTTTCATTTCTTTATATATTTTTTATGAGTTATACGGCGATATATCAGTTAATTATTTCAAAATTAGGCTGATTTTTATTTAGCGTATAGTTTTTTTTTTGTGACACATTAAAAATTAAACTTAAAAATAGGTAGACTCTTCTATGAAATCTACCTAAAACAAAACATGGATCTTCCAATATCGGCAAATTAACTTCTTTTTCTATCTCAGTTACAATAATTAATGCTGGGTTAGTCACATTCTCCGAATATAATACTTCGAAGTTTGATGTTTCAGAATCAATTATAGGCTTAAATGATTACAAGATGCATCGCAAAATAAAATTTGCAATTATATGTCAGAATCGTCCAGTTTGGACAACAATTCACCGAAAGAAAAAATCTTGCTTGATTCAAACATGTTGCATTGTTAATTGAAAATTAAGTGAAAATTGGGGAACTAAATACGTTAGTGATTGTATCAACCAACGCTCCGTATTTAAATTAACAATTTAACCGTTGTTGATATATTTTTTTATAAGTATCACAAACATATTTGATTTAACCATGTTTGTAGTTGAGTCAATTATGATTTAATTTTCAATTGACTACAAACGTGGTAAATTCAAAATTAGACTAAAAATAGTGATATTGAATACGTTTGTGATAGAATCAAGCAATACGCCGTATTAAATCTTTTGGTTTGGTACATCTTTGTTTTGTTTTTGCTGCTATCGATGTTTGTATGGGTTCGTTTTTTTCGTAAATATAATATTTGAAATTTTTTATATTAGAAGTATGTATTTCGCATCAATCCCGACAAACATTTTTATGCATACAGCTAGCGTTCGTATATTTACGTTCTAAATAGGAAATGTATGAGTGTGATTTTGTTTGTAAAGGATGCGTCCATTTTTTCGCCATTTTTTTAATGATACGATTTAAAAGACCAAAATTCATAAATCAAAAAATTTAAATATTTGAATTATGTGTAGAAAATTATACTAATTTTCCATAATTTTCTCATTATTATGAAAAATTAAATTAAAATATCGATAAATGGACATGAAACAAGACAAATAAAAAATATTAAAAATATATAATAATTTTTTTAAATCACCAAAATTAATTATAGAAAGGGCCTGTTTCATTAACGATATTTTTGTTATAACATTAACTGAAAAATTTCTTTCGCACATAATTTTATATGCAAATAATATGTAAATTATTTAAATCAATTAAACACATCTAAATTATTTCCTAAAGTAAAATGTTAAATAAAACCAGCCATGTTAAAATATATAAAAACTTTTTATTTTTCTATTCTTTTGTTTATTACTTTTCTTTATTTTGTTTATTAGTTTCTTTTATCCTAGTTTTTTATTTTAACAAACACAATAATTTTCAAACAAAAACATGAACAAACTGAACTGAAAAATATGAACAAGAAAAATTGATCACGCCGTGGTTGATTTAAATAATGATAATTGTTACGTTTTTTAAAATAAATTGACAATGCTACATTGGTTAAAATAATTACGTTCGTATTAGACGCAAAATCAAACAAGCTTTGTAGTTGATTTTACCAACGTTTTTTTTTCGGTGTTGAAATTCAATTAGAGCTCAATTATAATTCTTAGATTCTCCAACAAATTTTTTTTACCGTTGCCTCGTTATAGCAATATTCTAGAATCAAAACGATTTAATTTAAAAATCCTAACAATTCTTCTAAATTTTGTAGAAAAATACGTGAATCTTGACCAAGGGAATCTCTTATTTTGTCGCAAAATATATATAAACTATATGTAATAAATACATGACGAAAATAATTTAACAGAACAAAAATAAATTAACAAAAATTATATAAATTAAAATACATAAGCTTACATTATTAAATGTTGAACATTGATCCGCTGTAAATTAATATTTCACTTTTTCCAAACTATAATCTACCGTTGCCGATTAATTACAATATTGAGCCATCTCGCCACATAATTTAAAATCATTATCAGTTTCATTTTTATCCATACAAAATTTTGTAATGATTTCTACATAATTGTCAAGGACTTCAGGGGCCCTATTCCCGAACACATAAATGTGAATTTTGACAATATTGTGAAGTTTGTATTGCATAACATTCAACGGTAACGGTAACGATTTTTCGAAAAACGAGTTTTACAATATTGTCTAAATTTAATTTTGACAATATTGTGAAATTCGTTTTTGGTAAAATCGTTACCGTTGTATGTAATGAAATACAAACTTCACAATATTGTCAAAATTCACATTTATGTGTTCGGGAATAGAGCCCCAGCACTTGTAACCATTTTTGATATTGTAAATTTACCGTTTTATAAATTTTACTTATTAATTTTACTTATTAAACGAGGAATAATTGTATATTTGTAAATTTTTTCTCGAAAACGGCACTATAATTTTTCTGAAAATTGGCATACTACCATTTTCCGGTGTGAAAAAAACGATCTAGATAGGTCAGGACTTTAGAAAAAGTCGCCTATGGCCTTAATTAAGAAAAAACAATTTTCAAATGAATGACGTCACAAATACTTGGAATAGTTATAATAAATTTTGCTGAAGATGAGTACGTCTGTGCTCGAAATTTTAAAAAGCACATTACAATTTAATTTGACTGTCGATAGTATAAAATAGTCGGTATAAATCGTTATAAGTTTGTCAAAAAAATATTATCAAGTGTTTTCGAAGTGTGTCGAAAGAATGATTTTCATTTTTTTTTCGGATAAAAATAAAATTAAATATTTATATGACACAAAATGCAATTGAACATGAAAATTGGTCATGGAAATTTTTGATTTTGTTATAATTTTTGGAATAGTTTTAAAAATTTGAAAAAAGTTTGTATATTTGATTTTGTTATAATTTTTGGAATTAAGTTTGTATTTTTAGTTTTGTTATAATTTTTGCAATATTTTTATGAATTTTGAAAAAAAGTTTCAATTTTTGAATTTGTGAATTATGAATTTTTGTGTGTCAAAAGAATGATTTTCATTTTTTTTTGGATAAAAATAAAATTAAATATTTGTTTCACATAAAATGTAATTGAACATGAAAATTTTTGATTTTGTTATAATTTTTGGAATTTTGTAAAAAGTTTGTATTTTTAATTTTGTTATAATTTTTGGAATATTTTTGGAATTTTGTAAAAAGTTTGTATTTTTAATTTTGTTATAATTTTTGCAATTAAGTTTGTGATTTTGTTATACTTTTTGGAATATTTTTGGAATTTTGTAAAAAGTTTGTATTTTTAATTTGGTTATAATTTTTGGAATTAAGTTTGTATTTTTGATTTTGTTATAATTTTTGCAATATTCTTATGAATTTTGAAAAAAGTTTCAATTTTTGAATTTGTGAATTATGAATTTCTGCAATATTTTTAGAGTTTTAAGACAAGTTTCAATTTTTGAATTTGTGAATTATGAATTTTTACAATATTTTTGTGTGTCAAAAGAATGATTTTCATTTTTTTTAGGATAAAAATAAAATTAAATATTTGTTTCACATAAAATGTAATTGAACATGAAAATTGGCCATGGAAATTTTTGATTTTGTTATAATTTTTGAAATATTTTTGGAATTTTGTAAAAAGTTTGTATTTTTGATTTTGTTATGATTTTTGCAATATTTTTATGAATTTTGAAAAAAGTTTCAATTTTTGAATTTGTGAATTATGAATTTTTGGAATATTCTTAGAGTTTTGAAAAAACTTTCAATTTTTGAATTTGTGAATTATGAATTTTTGCAATATTTTTAGAGTTTTGAAAAAAGTTTCAATTTTTGGTTTTGTAAGAATTTTCGGAATATTTTTAGAATTTTGAAAAAAGTTTAAATTTTTGATTTTATTATAATTTTTGAATATTTTTGGAATTTCGAAAAAAATTTGTATTTTTGATTTTGTTATAATTTTTTTTGGAATATTTTTGGAATTTTGAAAAAAGTTTGTATTTTCGATTTTGTTATAACTTTTGCAATATTTTATTAAATTTTTGAATTATTAGTTCTTGCTATAATTTTAGAATTTTGAAAAAAGTTTCAATTTTTGATTTTTATAAAAATTTTCGGAATATTCTTAAAATTTTGAAAAAGTTTAAATTTTTGGTTTTATTATAATTTTTGGAATTTTGAAAAAAGTTTATATTTTTGATTTTGTTATAATTTTTGCAATATTTTAAGAATATTGGAAAAAGTTTCAATTTTTGATATTGTTATAATTTTTGGAATATTTTTAGAATTTTGGGAAAAAAAGATTAACTGTTTGATTTTATTATAATTTTTAGAATATTTTTGGAATATTGAAAGAAATTTGAATTTTTGATTTTGTAATACTTTCTCGAAACGCTAAATGGAAAGGTTTTTGAGTAGTTTACTGAGTGTGTCATCTTTTCAATAAGTTATATTAACATATGATCTGTTATAATTTTCCGTCAACGTATTGACGTTTCGTATTAGTTATGTAATAAATTTCTAAACAGCGATAAAAAATACTTGTACTTTTGTTAAAGTTTTATGTTTGATATACATCGCTGCCCAAAACTAAAAACAATGTCCTCATAAACGTTTTTTGCCAAAAACATCAAAATCCTTAACCCAGACCGAAGTATTGATATCGCAGAGCCTTGAGATTTAAGCCCCTTTTGACATTTAGTTTTTCAGCGGAAATTATTGCATAAACCAAAAAATATAACTTTTGTGAAAGAAAAATAAATAACAAGTAATAGCCAAGTAATAAAAAAATGAAAGTATGAAGTTGTTTTGCGAAAGAGATTAAAAAAACTCTTTCTTTTCACCGAGCTAAGCTCGGTCTCCTGGTACTTGCTTTAGCGTAATCATCCACTTTATCACATATCATTCCCGTTATTTCTGTTAAATAAATTACGAATCTTTGAAGTTGAACACTTTTGAAAACTGAATTTCCAGATTCATTTATACTTAATCCACTAACTTCAACAATCTTTTTTTTTAAATCAAATTCACTAATAGCTTCCAGCCATTGTTGTTTTACCAAAATGATACATTTAACTTCTTTTGATGTAAAACAATAAACTCCATATGGACTAATCAACAGAATCAATAATTATTTGAAATCTAATTTTTTGTTAACAAATCAATTTAATTTTATTGGCTCAACAAAAAAACATAACTTAATTCTCAACATTGAATAAAATAATTAAAATTAAATTAATCACATTATAACACAGACAATTTTTTTTCATTTTTTTTAATTAAAATTAAACTAAGGCCACAAGTAAAATGTGTTATTTATGTTATTATTGCTGCTTACACATCAGCCATGTTGACAAAAATGAGTTTGCAGAAATCTTTCAAACCAAATATTATCACAGCAGCGTTAAGTAACATTATTCACTAATTGGCAAAACAATTATAGCAGGGATGCTGCCAAAAACAATTTTAACATCAATGTGATCAATTCATAAATATTCACCTAAATAAATAAAAAATTTCATTCGTTTGATGACTAACCTATTCCCTTAAATTCTTCATCGCTAAACATGCAATATTAATTTTTACTATCGATTAATATACCCAAGAATAAAAAAAACATATATGTAAATGGCTCCAAGATGGTCAATCTAAAACTAATGACAGTTTCTTCGACTGATTCTGAGTTTTCTGACCGCAGTGTAACTGAGTAAATACAAAATATTTTTGAAGTGAATTCATCATCAATAAAATGGTTATGACACAAATACAATATTTGTTGTAATTTTTTTCCAGGAAGGATACAACAACAAAAATATTTGTGTTGTATTTGTTGTTGTACAATTTGGTTTTCGTCTTTTCTTGGATATGTGCAGTACAATAGTAAATAAAATTATATGTAATTTTTTTAAAGAACATTCCGGATAAAAGAATTTTGGAATACGATCAATTCTTTCAAAACGAACAGCATACTATATTTAAACAACTGTTATTTTGGACCAACCGATCACCACAACTAATATTTAGCATGCATACACTTATGTCAAATCGTTTTTTGTTTGTTTGTTTTCCTCTCTTTGTCTCTCTAGGAAACCGTTATTCCTTTCCATAAACATGCGTAGCTTTTACATTTAATTCAAAATTGTAAAATTATTGCGAGTTTTTTTTAAATCTATAAGAAAAAAATTCAACCACAAAAATATAATAGTTTCTCCCTACCTTGTATGACAAGAAAAAAAAACTGACATTTTGGATTTTATTATAACTAAACATATAATTGTTGATATTTTATCAATGAAAAATAAATTTGTCTATAATGAAAAGAGTTTGAAACTAAATTTTCATAATATACTTTGAAAATATTTACATAACTTAAATATTTGTTCGTATCTTTAGAAAATATTGCTTGTTATAAAATATTTTACCTAAATAATCACTGAGAATAACACAATAAATTTAAATTACTAATTACGAGAGTAATTTTTATTTATTTTATAAAAATTAGCACAACTATGAAAAAAGCGTTCAATATGTTTTGGCATTTTAAATTTAGAATTCTTTTTAATTATATAATTTAATAAAAAAAGTTTGTGGTTGTAAATAAAAACAAATTAAAAATGGAAAAAACAGGAACGGAACGGTGTATTGTGAACATTAAATCGTGTAAATGAAAGTAAAGAAAATTTAAATTGTAAATAAAAGTTTCACGTCGTATATTAAGTAGAAATATTTCGGGTGTAATTTTTCGACGGTGCAATTTCAATAATTAACTGTTTGAGCTGTTGAAGCTATTGAAAGACTATTCTAGCTCGGAAATATTGTTTGCTTGCAATAAGGATGTTGAATAAAGCAATAAGGATGTAAAGCAATAAGGATGTTGAACCGTTGTAAGGAAATTAGTTCAAGCAAAATCATTTTTGCTTTTTAGCTCGATCACTGTAGAATTATGTTGGTTAGAATTTTTTTTAATATAAAAAAGGCTTGACGTTTTGTTTGTAATTAAGTGACTTTTTGAGTCTAACCTTTTTTTTGTCATCGTTTCGGTCATTCGTCCGCCAAACTTTAGACTTTACAAAACGTACTTTTTACTACTACACACTTTTATTTAACTTGAGATCAGTTTTTTCAGCAGCATGCCTGTCTCTTCTCAAGTTTTAAAGACAAGGTTGGTTGTTCATCCTGTTTGTGCACATTTGTGAACTTTTGGGTAGATTTGAACTATTTTTAAATTTTAAAAAAATCTGTTGACTTATGAATTTGGTGTGAAAACACGTAATAATTTTGCTAATATTTAAAATATAATCTTTACCGAGGGCATAATATACGTTTCTGTTACTTTTATATTAAAAAATTGAACTAAATTATAAATTGATATAAAAATATAAACATTATAATAAGTACGAACAAAATAAAAAAACTTAATTTGTTCAGCATTTAATTTTTTCCTTCTTACGCCATTTTTGATAAAAAAGGTAAGGAAGTATTTATTAAAAATCAATATACTCTCATTCAATATTCAGTACTCAATACTCGCCATTTTTTTAAAAATAAAAAAGGCGTAGGAAGAAAACTATAGCAGTTATATATCAATCTGATGTTTAAATTTTATTTAATGAAAATATTTTATACAAAACAAATTTACTTTTTAGTTCGTTTCCAATGAAAGTGTGTTAATTAAAATAGTTTTTATTTAGTTTTTTTCGTTCAACAAAGAGTTCTTTTTTTTGTTTATTTATATTCAAAAAATTTAAACTCGAATTTTAACAGTCTATAAATCGGAGAATAAAAGTATAATTAGCGACGCTTAGATTTACATAATAAATTGAAATCATTTTTCTAATCACCTCGTGATAATTATAACCTCAGTTCTTACATTTTAAAAACAAACTTCTGCATAAATTTTTGTTGAAACCCAAAATATCTTATCTCTCCAGGCAATTATTTACAACATGTGAAACAGGTCTTCAAGGTAATATTTAAAAAAAAATGATAATTCAAAGTAGTTTAATGCATATTATTATATTGTGAAAACATAATGTGTTATATAATTAAAACCAAATAAATAAACTTATTGACATATTAACATATTATTGACATATTAACATAAGCATTGACCGATAAGCAAATAGCAATACAACAAAATAGATAAAATCTTAAAACGACTTTAAATTAAGTCAAATTGAAACAAAAGTATTATATTTGGTTTTATGTAATAATATATAAATAAATTTATAAATAATATTATCTTATTTGTTTAATAATTTTTATTATTTATTTATCTTTTCAGTAGCAAATGATTAAAAGGAGTAGACGTTGGCTGCTGTTGTTTGCAGGTAAAACTTTTTGTTAATACAAAACTTATAGCCAAACCTATAGACAACAAACTAAATTATATAATTAACATTAACCATAATATATTATATAATTTACAATCCGGATATCTTTTTTATTGTTAAATGTTAAAATGCATATTATTATTTATGAAGAAGAATTGCAAACAAATATCGCGGTGTAATAAATTTTATAATTTTTAATGTTTCCAAAAAAAAATTAATTTATTTATTCTTACTTTCACTGTCATCAAAATGAAGGAACTTATTTTTAATATGTGGACACACAAAAAATGTTTAATTAAATTTGATTAAAAAGACAAATTACAACATTAGGTATGGACTGTTGATAGGCGTGTCTGTTTTATTTTCAAATCTCATAAACCATGGTAACCGTTTTCTAGTGAGAAAATGGCGTATAGTCGTACAATAAGTGTTCCTCGACCACTCCTTACTTTTAAAATCTCAATCAGTTTTCTAGCCGAGTTTCACTTTGACTCAAGTATAATAGACAAAGATAAAATCAGATAAAAATATATTGTTTTATAATGGTGATCTTTGTGACTTTTTAAATTATTAATTATGTTGGTCCTCTCACATTCCTATCATTCAAAAAGTTAAATTAAGGTTCTGAAATAAGTCTTTTTGAAAATTATTCAAAAATTCTTTTCTCGTTAAAAATTATGTTTGAACTCTTTATTTGTTTTTAATTTATTTTATCTACTATCATTCTGTAATGTCGAACTTTATGACATTTGAAATAATTGCGTAAGGTCTTATTTTACCGCACTAATTATTGTTACAGCATTATTTTACGCAACTCAGTTAGTTGGCTGTGATCATGTGAACTTGATTTGAAGTTAAATCAATAAAATCGTTTGAAAGAGCCAACTAACTGAGTTTTTTATTATAATTATTTAACACAGACAATTAAGGTCCCGGAATTATTTTAAAATTATTATAAAATTATTTTAAAATTATTATACAACAATATTTGTATAATCAGAAATATTAATTCCGGATGATGTTGACGCCAAACAATTAATCGTACCATATCCATTACTATGAGCTTCTATTTCTTCATTAATAAACATAATTTTAATAGCGATGGTTTTCTTATTCTCGATGGATGTTTCTCCATAATCTTCCGCAACAGTAGTGGATTTCCATCCCCGTGTCTTTTAAAAATGTACATATAATAGTGCTAAAATTTTACTACCTTGGGTCCATTCAAATCATTGAAAATTTAAACATTGTCATTACAATGATGAAGTAACAAATAGGAGATTGCTAGATTCGAAACCTGACACCTTTGAAAGCTCAAAACATATTTCAGTTTTAAATTGTGAGCCTCGCTCGATCACATTGCAAGTATAAGAACACTGAAGCCAGATATCCACACACAAGATACATATGTATATGCATACAAAGTGAACAAAATTTGCTACAGTTGCATTATAACAATCTCTAGAACTATACAACTCTGATATGACAATCAGAGTTAAACAATATCGTTGTCTTTCTAAAGAACGCAATGGTTCAATTTTCTCCAGATATATCAAAACGTTTTTGGTGAATTTTTCGGAAAGACAAGACAAAGTGATACCTACGTCGTGAGAGCTATATACCAACGAACGATTGTTACATAAACGGTTATGCGACTAAAAAAAACATGGAACTAAATTAGAGGTAATAGTACATTATGATGCTAGGACGTAAAGCTAAAGATTTTGGACGTATGTGGAGTTTGAGGTGCTAGCCGAGATTTGCACTCACATTAAGTCCAAAATAGCTTACGTTCGTGCATCATATACTATTTTTTATTCGCCGCAAGCAAAATATTTTTAAAAAAATGTTTATTCTAAAATAAAATTATAAATTTGCATAAATTTTGAAATAAAAATATGTGGAACAAGTTACCTTTGACAAAATATTTATTATTTTTTCCAAATTATTGTATAACTAGACAAAAAATGATAACAACTATTTAAATTGGATTATGAAATTTTGAATTTAAAGGTTGCTTTGATAAAAAATTTTATTTTTTATAGAATTTAAACAAATACAAATGTTTTTTACTTTTTTGGACGTAGCTATGACAACAAAATATATGATGAAAAAGTGACACTTTATAGCTTGTAGTTGTGCTATAATGTAGATCAGAGTAAAGTTGAGTAGCATGTATTCAAGTAGTTGATCCTGGTTTTATTCCAAAATTAATTTGTTCCATTTTGATTTCAGATAATATTTATATCCTCTTTAATGTTTCTTTATCATCTTTTATGGCCAGAATATTAGTTTTGCTTTTTGAAGTACATATTAGTAGTTTTAACATAACCAAAGTTTTCAGAAGTTTAATAATTTTATTTTATTCATGAAATGCGTCACTTTATAAAACCATTGAACTAAGAATGTTTAGCGAATTGAACAATTTTAGAATTTATTTATTAATGCAATTTACATTTATGTTTAAGTTTTGGAATAATAACTTTTTTAATTAATGGAAAACAAAATACATTTAGGGAACTTTTTAATTAATCAGAAGAATGAATATAATGTGTTAACTTTTTTTAAAAAATTTGAAGGCTAAAACATCGCCTGCTAAATTTAAAATTTGAAATTTAAATGTTCGCCACAACTTTTAGGCCGCAAATCACAGTGCTAAAGTAACACTTTAATATATAGGCGAACAAAATAGTACAATATGATGCAAGGACGTAAAGCTAAAGTTTTTGGACGTATGTGGAGTTTGCGAATGGAGGCGCCAGCCGAGATTTGCACACACATTAAGTCCAAAATGGCTTACGTCCGTGCTTCATATACTATTTTTTATTCGCCGCAAGCAAAATATTTAAAAAAAAGTTGGTTAATCTAAAGGTTATTCTCCATTAGTTTTTTTTCTCGTCTTTTTTATTTTGTGAAATAGAAGATTTAAAAATATTTATAAGAGCGAAAGAAAAACAGATAAAGACTTTTTTATTTATTCCATGACTTGTTTTTACTTTCCATCCGTCCTTGCAAAAAGTTACACTTTAAGGTCGCAAATCACAATAATAAAGTAACACTTTAATATGTAGGCAAATAAAAACCTGTTTAAAGACTATATCAAATGAACCCAAGTCCCAATGCTATCATGAAAAAGCTAAGAGAATGTCAAGCCAAATTATATTATTCTTAGTGTAATGAATATATTACATAATTTAGAGTCCATCCAAAATAATTTCTTTTGAATTTTCAATTTATTTCCCTTCATTGTAGTCGTCGTGGTACATATTGCGGC
This sequence comes from Diogma glabrata, assembly GCA_963693315.1. Classification (NCBI taxonomy): domain Eukaryota; kingdom Metazoa; phylum Arthropoda; class Insecta; order Diptera; family Cylindrotomidae; genus Diogma; species Diogma glabrata. The sequence continues at coordinate 428,362,160 of OY856186.1, read as the reverse complement.
ATGAATATTATATCGATCATAATGTTACTTTTTTCCAACCTTACTTCTAATTGGCCTAGCTCACAATTCGATAAACGCAATTCCCAAATCTCTTCAGAGTTCGATCACTGATTAGTAAGCAAACACACCAGCAGCCAAATTCTGTAACTGTGAAGCGGTGAAGTGATAAAAATTTCTTCGTTTCTTTTCATTAAAAAACTTATCACTTCACCGCTTCACAATTACAGAATTTGGCTGCTGGTCTTATTAAGTATTCAACGCCTTAATTGTTCCACAACAACAGGAAAACAATACAGCAAACAATATTCCTGACTAGAATATTCTTTCAACAGCTTCAGAACTCCAAAGGTTTATAGTAGAAATTTCCAGTTCACAACGTTCATAATAATACACAAAATATTTACCTATTCAATAACACTTATAACTTTATTCACAAAAACTAATTTAGAAATCACTTTTATAATTTTAACTTCACTGTCACACGTTTAAAATAAAACCAATTTTCAATCTACAACAGACAATTGCTTATATGCTATTCTGCTTAATCTCTAGAAAATTCGAGGTCGCTTTTTAGAAACCTTGAGAAAATATTAGAATATTCGATTATTTAACGTTACGTTGATTTGATTGATAAAATCATTTATTTTACGTTGACCTTAATTCTAAGAATATGTACAACAACAACAACACTTTTCATTTCATTCATTTGTTGTTGAGTTTTGTTGTGATTTGATGTTACTGGAAGAAGCTGTAATCGTCTGGATTTTTCTGTAATCGTAACAATAATATAAGGGAAATGTTGCACTACATCCTATTACTACAGGTGCCCATAACTTCATTTTAATTCATTTGTTTAGTTATCGCTTTTAGAGCTCATTAAATACATCAAAAGATTAGCAGCCTTGTCTAACACAGCTGTGGTAGCACGGAGTTATGGTACTGGTTCCTCTCAAAAATTAGCACCATAAATAACTTCTTATTCTAAATAAATATTTTTAAATTATCTTCGTTCACATATCTTATTATGACGCAAATCTGTTGTTGACGTAAAAATTCATCGAAATAACCAAAAATTGGGCATCACCAATAGTCATCAAAATAGAATTTTAAAAAACAACGTTATGGTTATTTGTTTTTAAATGCATAAACCATATATTTGCAAAACTCCTATTAACCGGTTATAAGAATGGTAACATACCACAATTGAATATCCGTTGAATCAGAATCATCGAAAAAAATTCGATTTCTAAGAATTTTCGTTCACGAAGGCAAACAACAATAGACAGTAAGTAACACACTGATTGTGAAGATTTTGTGAATCATGACAAACAAAAATTTGTTAGTATCTTATGAACAAAAAATACGCATTTTAATGCCTGTATACAGACCCAATAAATATTTTTTTTGTACTTCCGTGACGTATTGATAGTATTATTATAAAGCTTTTAACGACATAATATGTCTCTTTATTCCATGGGTAATATAATTTTTAAATTATGTCATTCAGTGATATAATGGGATAATGAGAGTGACATAATGATTTCATTATATCCCGCGATAACAAAAACAATTGAAGGTTTATATAAAGTAATTTTAATTATTTTTTTATTTTTTGTTAATATTAATAGTAATGTTTACATTTGGACAATTATTTAAGTTCATAAAACGGTCAAGTAGATCAGAAGACTTGTTGGAACTGGTTGCATTTAGCTCCTCAGAAGATTGTATTGTATTGACCGAAGCATCCATGTTTGCGCACATTGCGAGGAAGTACTTGGCAAAGAAAACTCATTTCCAAAGCCTTTATCACTTTTATTATTTAGGGAGTTTATTTATCTTTTTATTCTTTTTATTATTCAGGGAGTTTTTAAGATACCCTTCTGCCACTGCAGTCGACTTTCAACCCCCGTGTCGCTTTAGTATATCAACATCTGCTCCTGAGTCAACTAACAATGACGCAGATGTTCATCGAAAGCAATGTTCTGTAAACGACAATGCATCAGGCAAATTTAAAAAATTTGCAATTAGTTGCGGCATTTTAAAAAAATGTTCTTCCCAACCAGTTAAGTTGTGCACTTTTCGTTAATAAAATTAACAAAAAATCTTGCATGTGGGATTTCTACTTTTCGAAGCGAGATATATTTTTTGCAAAGTTCGACATATTTTTAATCAGTATGAGGATTTTTAACAATGAAGCAATGGTCCAATTTATTTTTTGTGTTCTTTAGGCTGAACAGATATCACTAACTGATCAATTCAGAAGTTCGCACCCTCTGCATGCTCCTGCAACACCCACAATAAGAGCAACCTGGAAAAACACTTGCTCCAATGTGAGAATTTTAGATTTCTTTAGTAAAAAACCTTCATTTTGCCTTATCAAAAAAACAAGCAATTTTGGATACCTACGCTTATATCTATGTTATTTTTAATTTTTAGCATTGATTTTAGCATAGAATAATTTGCCCATAAGGATGAAGCTGCAAATGCATTTGATTTTTCTTTGAAAAATACAAGAAGGTTATTCTCATTGTAATTTTTAATGTTCTTTTCATCGCACCATATTTTAAACTTATTATACGTGCGTTCATAATTTTTCCGCAATTTTTCTGGAATTAATTCTTTCGAAATTTTTTCCGCTTCTTTATCCGCGTCAAACAACATCGCGTGTTTTAATTTTCAATTACAGTCAGATTTTATTATCTGATATGACATCAAACTTCGAATCCTTTATTCTTTTTTGTTATACTGTGATTTCTGTTTGAGAGCATACTCAGTTGTGTAGAATAACACAAATATAAAATAGATCTAGAGCAGGGTTCGCAACTGAATTTTATTGGCGTGCCAAAACAGTTTTTTTTTAATAATTGATATTTTTGGGTACCAATCCAATTATGAATGTAGTACATTTTGCTACAAGAGATGATAATTCTACAAGAGTTGCTTGGAAAATCTACAAGAATTGCTACAGTTAGTTGCTTTTTCGTGAGCGAAAATTTGTTCACGAGACAAACGATTTGCACTTAACTGCATACTTTGGCTACGGATGAGAATTTTATTTTTGCTTTCAAAATCTTCGAAAAGTGTTTCACCACAACTTAAAATATTTGATTTAATAAATCCGTAAATGATTTGCCATGTTTGGCAATATTTCTTGCTACTTTAAAACTTACGGTGGTAACATTATTAAAAGATTTAGGGCCAGTTGCACCATCTTCAGTTAAAGTTAAAGTTAGTTAACTGCAACTTAACTTTAACCGAAAGATATCTGAATGAAGTGCATACAAAATGCACTTAATATTTAGTTAACTGAAAATGATGAAACCTATTTCCTTCAGTTAAGTGGCAGTTATGTTAAATTTAACTTAACTTTAACTTAACTGAGGATGGTGAAACTGGCCCTTAGTAGTTTTATTTGATTGCGTTTCATGTTTATAAATCTTTTTTGAAATATGCTTTTGAATTAAATTAAATGATCAATGAATATCACATGTACAGTATTTTTTTCCGGGAATACATCTATTATATGAGAAGGAATTTCGGTAATATTATTGTAGTAATATATTACTGTAGTAATATTACTGTAGTACTTTATAATTGATAGTTATTATTATGAACAAAGTATGAAGGTGGTAGAAACAAACCGTCGTTCACAAAAACTTACCTCATAAGAATACATAAGAATTATCTTTGCAGCTCATCAGAATGCAAAAAATTCCTGCGGAAAACCTTTTAAAAATGATTTTATGTAATTGCAAAAAAGGATGTGGTGCATTATGTATCTGTTGAAAAGTTGGACTTATTTACAACGCAGCTTGTAGTTGAATGCTCCGGAAACACATGTCATAATAGTGCTCTGATTGTAGATCAAGAAAATGAGGAGATTGACAGTGATTATAGATCTCACGAGGATTCAATGTGCTAAACATTAATAAAAAAACATTTAAATTTCAAGTAGTTAAATTAAAAACAGAAAATAAATTTGTCGCCTGTAATAGCTTTTTTAATGTAATTATAATAGTGGGTGGTTTATAATGGTTGAGATATGTGATTGTGATCTTTATTACGATCTGTTAAGATTTAATTTGTAGTTTTAACAATAAGGGGTAACTTTGCCCCAAAAAATAAAAAACGCATATTGAAGGTTTTGAAATGGAGGGTGTGTTGAGCTTAATTTCAAATTTTCAGGCAAATCGATGCTGATTCAAACAATTAGGCGACTCCCTACTATTTTTACCGTCTTTTACTGAACTAACAGTAACATTTAACGTATTACAAAATATCTTAAAAAATCTTTTCTTTATTATGATTCCTAAAACGCGAATTTAAGGACAATTTTGGACACACTTTCAGAATTTTTGTCGTGCCAGACAAATTTTAAAACGTGCCAAGTCTGGCACGCGTGCCACGTATTTGCGATCACTGATCTAGAGTATATTTAAAACAGTATAATTATGTTATCTCGCTGTATAGGTTGAGAACTTTTCACTGATTTAATTTATTCGGAAGCACAAAAAATAGTGTATATACCACAGGATGTAGGCACCATTATATCACTCAGGTGATTATTTCCCTCGCTCCGCTCGTAAAAAAACTTAAATAAACTTCACCCACGTGATATAATGGTATTCCTAAATCCCTTAATATATAATATAGTTGGGATTATTGAGATCAATTAAACTCAAGTAAGTAAGGAAGTAATTGGAATTTTTTGCAATTCAAAGGTATGGTTTGAAGTTTCTCAGAAAAAAACTCCACTTTTCATATTTCGTGTTTCGGATGAATTTGAACCTTCCTCGTCAGTGCCCGGCTCCAATCCTTGGGAAGACATGCTATCGATTACGCCGTTGAGGTGATGACAATTTCGAAGTTGAAACTTCTTCATCGCACCTATTTATTCTTACTTAACTATCGTTTTTTTAAGAATCGGGCCGTCGCGGAAATTTTCAAATTTTTTTTTTACAAATTTGGTTTCAATCGATCGGGCTTGGCCGTCTCCCGCAAACTTTAGGAGATTGGGGTGGTAGGACCCACCCCCACCCCTATACAGCCTCTTTAAGTTTAGGAAAAAATATTTGTTTGTATGTCATGTTTGGTGTTGATTTCAATATGATCGACTGCATATGTACCATATTTCGGATTGTATCCCAAAAACAATAGATTTAGACAGGCACTTTGATGTCAATATATTGGCCATAGATCGTATTAAAAACTACATACGGGCACTGTCACATAACGCCAGCATCTGGTACCCAGATGGTTCTCGAACCAATATGGGCACGGGAGCAGGAGTATTTGGTCCTAGAACAAAACAAACGGTTGCCTTAGGCACCACAACAACCATATTTCAAGCCGAAATTTTTGCCATTGGCAGTTGCGCTTCGCTATGTGCTGAAATAAAATACCAAAATATTGAAATATATATTATCTCTGACAGTCAAGCAGCACTCTCAGCACTAAAATCAACGCGCTTTGATTCAAAACTATTAAAAATCTATTAAAATTAAAAATCTCCTGCAATAATGTAGTAACACTTGTGTGGGCACCTAGCCACACAGAAATAGAAGAAAATGCTATCGCTGACGCTTTAGCAAAGGTGCCAACAAGGTGCCAACAAAAAGCTTTTTGGACCGGAACCATGCTTCGGAAGTTCCAAGAGTTCGCTCAAAAGCACAATCCAAACATTGGAACAGGAACAAAATGCTAAATTATGGAGAACCAGAGAGGGACTAGTACACTCCAAGAAGTTTCTAGGTAACCTCCCTGTTTCACCCTTAAAAACAATCGACTTAAACAGAAAGTCTCTAAGAATTTTAACGAGGTGTGTTACTGGACATGGTTCTTTAAACCACCATCTCAACAAAATGGGCATTGTTGTTTCCGACAGGTGTAGATTCTGCTACTCGAACGCGGAAACGACGGAACACGTCATCTGCAGCTGTCCTGAACTCTCTTGGCACAGATATAACAAACTTTATCATAGCAGACTAGCACTTCCATTACCACAAAACGTCACTCCAATTGAGCTAATTAATTTTATGAAAAGTCTCAACTTGGATGACAGAATACAACCAGTAACGGCACAGACGACGACTGACTAATAACACAATCAGGGTAAGCACAATAGACCTTCAGGTCGCAGTGCTACTTGAACTGTAAGTCTCAAGGCTCTCCAATAAAAAAAAATCAATATAATCGGGGATGCTGAGTTCAATGATGATGATGAAAAGGGATGCCGGACTCGGGGTAGTCCAAAAAGGGGTGGAGGTTGGGGTGTCGGTTATAAAAAATATCGAAGATATCGTCATATTAAAGAAATTCATCATTTCAAACCGAAACGTACGAAATTTTATCGAATAAGTCGGAAATGGAAGTCGAGGAAAATGTAGCAGAAAACAATTCTTCAATGAAATCTTTGAAATGTTCAATTGAGCTTGAAAAACCATTAATAACGCAACTCACTAAATTCAGAGAAGAAAAACAAGTAAAATATGAAATTGATTCTACAAACTTATCCAATCGTGTTGAAAAAATGAAAAGACTAAATGTCGTAGAAGATCAGTAGATGCAAAATGTAGTGCTAAATGAGAATAAATCAAGCCTCCAGAAACGACAAAGAGATGCAGTAGAAGTAAAAGAACAACAAAATCAACTCATTGAACTGAAAGAATCGATAACAAACAACGCAAGTAAACTTAGAACTCGATCTCGAACCAAAAAAGAAATACTCCTTGATTAGTTTTTAAATAGAATAGCATTATCATTGAAATTTGAAATCAATCAACAAGCAATTACCGAAATAAATAGCAAAACATTTTCGTTCAATTTGTCAATACATAGTGTTTTTCATAGTAAAAATTTTTTATTACGTGGTTCTACATTTCAACATCGCCATTGGATTCAGCATTCTCGATTCATAGAAAAACCAATATTTATTATGTATATTTGAACATTACCCCAATTTTAGACCCCAACCCTTATCCTCTGGTTTCATCCCTAGAGCCCAAATACTAATTTCAGCATCACCATTGAATTCAGTGCTCTTGATTTAACCAAAATCAATACTCATAATATATATGTGAACATTTTCGGCTTTTAACCCCTAACTCCCACCGTTTAGTGACACCCTTATATTTTTGATCCCAATTTAAACATCACTGTTGGATTCAGCGTCCTCAAGTATGTTGAAATCAACACTAATGACGACAATTTTGATACTATTCATGACCAGACCTCCACCCCTTATTGAACTACCCTGAATCCGGTCACCATTTTTATCATCACCATTGAACTCAGCATCTTTGATAATGTTAAAATCGAAATAATGAAGATAATTTTGATACTATTCATGACCAGATCCCCAACCCTCATCCCTTATTGAACTATGCTGAGTCCGGTCAACATTTTACCATCACCATTGAATTCAGCATCCTCGATTTTGTAAAAATCGATAATAATGACAATAATTGGCGGTCGAACTGTCGAGATTACTCACTGTCATAGTAATAGAATGCAAAGAGATTTCTTTGTGCGTACATCGTACACATGGAATGCTTTGCCCGAAACAATAGTCTCGAGTGCTTTCAATCCACAAAGATTTAAAAAAAAGCGTCCACCTATACCTCAAGACGCATGTTGTTGTGCGACCTACGTCTTAAAAGGTATCTATGTGTTGTTGTGACACATTTTGTAATTCCTACTACACAACACTTCTTATTAAAAAAAAAAAAAAAAAATTTCGATACTTTGTGTAACCGACCCCCAACCCCCACCCCTTATTGAACTACCCTGAGTCCGGTCTACATTTTTATTATCACCATTGAACTCAGCATCCTTGATTATGTAAAAATCGATAATAATGACAATAATTTCGATACATTGTATAACCGACCCCCCCAACCCCCACCTATTATTAGACTACCCTGAGTCCGACCACAATTTTTATTATGACGATAATTTTGGTATTTTTTATGATTGACCCCCAACCTCCACCCCGTTTTGGACTAACCCGACCGCCCCAATCTCATAAAGTTTTTGGGAGACGGCCAAGCCTGATCGATTAATACCAAAATCACAAAATCGAGTCAAAAAAATTTCCAAAAACCACGTTTTCTGCCCGATTCTTAAAAAAACGATAGTTAAGTTGAATTTTTCCACTGCCATTAGACTCCATATTATGGAAATATTTTTACATTATATGGGATTTTTTGCATTAAATTTCTAGACAATATTTTGTGTGAATTCATGGAATGGGGAACATTTCTATTCTAATTAACATCCTAAGTCACGATTGTATAGTCATTATTGATTGTTTCCAATCAATGTGAAATTAATGTCTGAAACTTGGTCAATTAATTTAAATTCCCTTAATGTAGTCTAATGTTAATACATATAGGACTACAAATTGACCAGGTATCAGACATAAATTTCACATTGATTGGACTATACAATCGTGACTTAGTATGTTAATTAGAATAGAAATGTTCCCCATTCTATGAATTCACACAAAGTATTGTCTAAAAATTTAATGCAAAAAATCCCATATAATATAATATACTATTATCCCACACATGATTAAAAAATGTTTAGAATCCAAGAAACCAATATCGAAAACTCTCGAAAATAGTCTTAAAACAATTGTTCTATTCAAATTTAATTTGAAATTTTTAAAAATATGGTAACCATTAAAACAACCAAACTTCATGTAAAAATTCAGGCTGCTTTGATTTTTAAAAATATTTTTATTTTAATGCTTGAACATTTTTGTTTTAATGTATTTATTTTAAAAGAATAACAAAATGTTTGTGGGTTCGATACAAAAACTATTGTGTCTATCTATACTCATACTAAAGAACTTTGTTCAAATTTGGGTTTATAAAACCCCATAAGCAGTACCGCAATATACTATACTTTAACCAAACGCTTTCAGAGGCTCTTTAAACTAATTCACAAGATTGCATTGCGAAATATCAGAGATCTTACCCAAAATATCAGAGACTAAGATTAAATCACAAGCAATATGTGTGAAATTTTGGTGACACAAGCAATATGGGGGACACCGCTTACTGTTTCCAATAAAATCAACTCAACTAATTCAGGTTACTCTTGATTCTTTTTCAAACCATTGTAAACTAAATTTATAGCATGTAAACCATTTCAAAGATAAATCATTTTTAATAGAAAACCTCATCAACAGGTCACCTATCATTCTGTCTAAAATTATGAAACACCAGTTTGACGATCATTTATGTTTTATTTTTATAATTCTAATAAGTGCACAAATTATTAATATAATAAAAGTGAACTTTGAAAATTCAAAAACTATTAAATAATGTATTATATCATAGTAAAACATAACATAATTAATCATATGTACAGAAAGTAAGACAGACACCACTGCAACGTTTATTACAAATAATTATATTACATAAATTTGTCAAAATATCAACTGAATTGTTGTATAATAAAGAATTAACAAGATACATTTTTAGTTTTTTATACCAATATATCTATAAAAATCTAAACCATTTAAATACCAAATTTAATAATAATAAATCTTATCACTTTTTACACAGCATTATTTGGAATTATCGCACACACAAATGCAGTTAGAGCGTCATTAATATTTGGAAGAGCCAGAGCTAGAGACGCAGATAATTCAACAACAACAACCACAGCATCATCATCTTCTTCAAGTACAGAGGAAACAGTAAGTTACAATTTATATCCATGATATACAAAAAGTTAAATATTTTTCATTTATGCAAATAAATTGATTTCTGATCTAACAAAAATAGTTTGTTGAATGTACTTTAACTTTAATTATAAACAGTTATATAGTGCTGTGTTACAAATTTTATACTACTTTTACTTACAAGAACAATTTTTTTAATTTTTCTGGTCTAATGAAATAATTTAAAAGAATTTTGAGTAAAATTGGATAATAGTTCCTAGGTCCACGTCGATTTCATTTTTTTGTTCGGCAAGCTCCAAAAAATGTCGATTGCCAGGGCTTTTGTAAATTTTTTACCACCATTTTTTTTAACTATGTGGGGTGGAAATTTGTTTTAGAACACGAGGGTAACCTTGTCCGATAAATATTTGTCTCTTATTCTCGAGTCCAATAATTGACATTTTGACATGTTTGGGTTGTTGAACTCGACAATAGCATAGCAAAATAAATTGTGATAGCAAATTTACAAAGTCCCGGGCAATCGACATTTTTCGGAGAAAAATCGGTCGAATCGAGGAACGTGGCGGAACAAAAGTTTTTGGACTCATCAAGGACAGGCGTCTCACGAAGTATAAAATATGTGGTAATCATCAAATGAAATCGGCGTGGGACCAGGGACTATATAACGTGGGTCCCAAAGTAGCTGTTTATTTGAAACTCAATAACCTAAAGTTTTGCCATTCGAAATTTATAAAACTCTTTATATAAGTTTTAGAGTACAGATTTTCATACTTCTGTATCTGGGTTGTTATTTTCGGTAAAAAAATTTTTTTGATTGTTTAAGGTGTTCAGCCACGAACACTATACAGCATACATTTACAAAGCGATTTAGACAACGTTTTGGTAAAAGGTTTTAGTCACCTTGAGGTGAAATTTGGAAAGTTTTTAATGCATATTGTAATGGTCAAAACCACGACTGGTGAATGCTTATGTTTTATTTCTGGCCAAATTTATTAACCGCAAACCGATGCCGACGCAAAATTGCAAAAACCTTTCATTTTCGCCTTAACTGTAATAGAAATATTGACCACAATTATCAACCAAAATCCATAAGAGTTTGCTTATTTACAGATTTTCATATCAGTTTTTTTTATTTTTATATTGTTTTATTTATTTATATCTTTTTATTTAATTTTTGTTTATTTATTTGTTTGTTTATTTATTTATTTGTTTATTTATTTATTGTTTTATATATTTATTTATTTATTTTATTTATTTGTTTATTTATTTATTTATTTATTCACTTATTTATTTATTTGTTTATATATTTATTTTATTTATTTATTTTTTTTATTTATTTATTTATATGTTTATTTATTCAATTATTTAATTATTTATTTATTTGATGATTTATTTATTTGTTTGTTTATTTACTTATTTTTCTATTTATTTATTTATTTGTTATTTTATTTTGAAAATTATCTTGGTCTGCACTGTTTTTTACGCTGTTTTTCGATTGTGAGTGAAAAAAGAAGCACAATTAGAGGAAACACAGAAGTTTTTTTGATTTTTTCGTATTTGAATTTTTATTTGAAAATGGAAGAAACAGTTGGATTTGACTTTTGGACCTAAATGATCGAAATATTATTTTTTTGAGAAATTAAATAAAAATATAACCAGTGATATTAGATTTGTTGAAAAATAACGGAAATGATGTTTTAAAAAAATGGAAAGGTAAATTAACTGTCAAAGATGTCATAGTTAAATCATAGGTTATACTGTTAACTTTGTTAATTTTTTTTTTAGTATAATTATTGTTGTATGAAATCATAAAATGACAGGATGTTTTATTCAAAAGGGAAAGTTGCATGACGGTTCATCTCTCTGCTGGAAACCGGGGTGGCGTTTGAGGGACGCGATTAGTTTAATTGGCTTTTATTTCTAATTTTTTTTGTGAGTGAAATTAGTCACCAGAATTTACCCCAGCACGAGTTAGCGCTGGGTAAATATAGATTTTATGCGCGCGACCAACTGGTTCACGGTGTTCTAACAACAAATGGTGCCCAAAGTGGAGCCCAAACCAACTATTCTGAGATTAGGGGCCTCATGCAACGAGACATGACTGGTAGACATTTGCGGTGCTCTTACTACACCACAAAGTGGTGGGAGTCTATCAAACAAGTGTGGATTTTTTTCACTTTGTTTCTTATATCTGTTCGCTCACGATAGCTTTCGTTCATGAATCATAATCGATAAAAATTTATTGAAATACGAAAATTGCTATACAGCAAAAAACTGAATTTGGGCGATATTTTGGTTTGGACTGTAACGCGATGTAATATTAGTTTCGCTGAGTCTTCACAACTGTGTCTGGTACCACACTCACTTAAACCCTGCAACTAGGCTTCCGAATTCCAGTATTGTAGTTACTTTTATCTTTATTCTTCTATGTTAGTTAATACGAGCTACCTACTGCTACTATTTTATACTTCTTTGACGTGGATTCTTGGAGTGATTGTGCTTAGTCTACAAGCTTATATCTACGTTTCTTAATTTACCACTTCGTACATAATCTACAAGAGTTCTGATGAAAACCCTAACTCTTGGGAGAATCTAACTGTAGTGATCACAAACGTCAACATTTACACAAACTTATGAATCTAAACTTAACATTTTTGAAAGTAGAAGTTTTCGTTACATCTATGCTTCAATAAAAACAGGTTAAATGTACAGTATCTGATACAATGCTGAAATAATACAACTCCTGTGGAATAATTTTCGTTAATTTAAAAGTTTTATCTGCACAACACCTTAGGTTGTTTTTTATCGAAAAAACCAACACTAAAGCTAGGCATCGATATGGAAGCAACCAAAAATATACGTCAGTCTTAATGATTCGATAAAAAAAATGGTGGCAATAAATATTTATACCAAAGCTGTGAATCGTTGTCATTAGGAAAAATTTGTCGGTCCCGAAGAGATTATATATATGCAACATAACTAAATAAGAAACACCTTAAAGAAATAAACGGAATAAGTTATTATATACTTCAATTCATTAGCGTTATCGAGAAATTTTAAAAAACGTCTCAAGTTATAGGTCAATGACTCTTCACCATTCGGTAATCAGATAAAATTGAATGCATTAACTTCAAACATATTCGAACCCTTGTTTTATTCGTCGGATGATTAGTCCACACATATAAATGCTTCTCTAACAAACTAACAGATTGCAAAAGTAAATTAATAAAAACTACTGGATTTTAGAACAAAAGACTTTCATAAGCGACGAACCCAATAATTCAAAATTTTAATTCAAAAAATTAAAAATGTTCAAATCTGTCACATAGTTTCTGTTCTTTTAGTGAAGGATTTAGTCTTAACATAATTCAATAACAAATTAGATTTGTTTACAATTTTATAATATGTTATTAAAAAAATACAAGTTTGATTACATTTTTATATTTTAAATTAATTAAAATAACACAAAACTATACAAAAATTAGTTCAAAACAGTAACCATCGTAAAATTTATTGATTTTTTTTTCAATCTAAAAAAAAAGTCAAGGTCTCTTTGTACCCACAATCAATTCAAATCAATTCCTTTGTAATAAGTTTTATATTTTGTTTTAATTTTTATTCTTACGAATTTGTCACAATAAATAATGAAAATGTTATCCGGAAAAAAAATCTTAAGTAATCATAAACTTTAAATACTATAAAACATTAATCAAAAACTATTTCTAAAGTGGTTTTCCTCTAAATTTAAACATTCCAAGATATCGAACTTGTTTTGAGAATTAATGATTATTTAGCATAAAATCAATGCGATTAATTTTTCTTAATTTTATTTTAATGAACATATTACCAAAAAGTTGATGATACTGAAACCACTTTTAATTTAAATCGATAACAATCTATCAAGTGCAGTTAGCTAAGGATATATGTAGTAACAAAAAAAACTGAGATCTGAGTTGAAAATATTAAAGGTGAATTTTTGATTGTTTAGTTCTATATGCTTGTAATTCATCGTTCTCAAGATCAAGAACACCATAATATATTTATTATAAATTTCTGTTTGCATCAGAAATTATTAACAGAGGGTAATAAATTTAATAAAAAATAGTAACCAGATTTAACGTGAAACTTTAATTTTAAAGATCAACGAGATCTACTGCAATCGATAATCATTACAAATTGATTAAAAATTAAAGTTAAATGCTTACGGGAATGAAAATTAATTAAATTTTTCGTATACTGATACTTTATCAATACCACTGATTCGAATCCTTTAGTAGTATAGGCAAAATATCAATTAGAGAGGCGATAATTGTTTCGAGGTTGAAACTTGATCATCAGTTATTTACTTTAAGACCAATTTCTATATCGTCATTTTTATGGAATATTATCTATTGTATTATCTATTCTTATAGGTAGGGATAGGTTGTTCTCGCTACGTCGAAAGCAGCTCTGTTACGCGATTATACTTGCTTTTGTAATCAACGAACTTTTTATGGCACACATTTCAGCCTGAAAGACGCTAAGTTTGTGCCCATTGGTTCCATGTTTTGGTTCTCAGTCCAACTACTTCTTGAAGATAAAACTCAGTATTTTCCTAGCTATTCTATAAATCTGCAAGTGGAATGGAATTAATCCTATTAGGATCTTCATTGGCGCGGTAAGACATGTTCTCATTGTCGCCGTTATGCAGATACAGGCCATCCTTTGCACTTGCTTAACTCCGTCTTTCCAACAGTTGAGCTATGTTCTTCTGTTCCATGTGCATACTTTGTACGTGATTGGTGGTTCACTATTGTGGTAAAAATTCACCTTAGGATAACTAAACTGTCTGTCCATATTTTACCCGCCATGCTTTTGTATACCATCAGAACTGTTACGGCTTTGCTCACCACCGCTTTCATCTGGTTTCTCTGACGAAGCTTGCTATCTAGAACGATGATGTCATTCGCATGTCCACCATTAGACCACACATAAGGGGTGATAAGACTTGTTTTACAATCATCAGCCTTAGTTTCTTCTGCCCTAGTCCTCAGCTTCTCACACAACCAGTCTGGTGTGAGGTATTGTAAAAGAGTCCTTCAATGTCTGAAAAGGCACAGACAGCAACTTACTTGTTGTTTACTGCCTTCCCCAATTTTCTATTCAACTTTTTTTTTTAACGGCTTGGAGCAGACGGTCATCATAATTGGGACTTACAAGTAAAGCACGTTCAGTGGGTGATAAATAGCATGGAAAGTTTCGCAAGAAAATCAACGGTGCAAACTTTAGCATTTGGTTTTAGGATATAGACTCCAGTAGGGAAGATGATGACAGCAGTAATGAAGTCACGATGGATTGAGAACAATTCAATCAGGATGTCCGAGTGTCAAATATATAAAACAAAATAATTTTTTTAAATTTGAATAATTTGTCGTTTAATTGTAATTTTTTGATTTAATGGTAGAGGGCACTACTCTTGATTGAAGAGAACTTAAAAACAAAAATATGTTTTTGTTTTTTCTGTATAACATAAAATATTGAGCGTGTTCGGTACAGGTATATGATAAAAAAAATCATGTTAGGGTGTGTTTTTTTTCTATATCTGAGAGATCAGAGAGATATTTTAAACGTCAAAAAAATTATCTGTGTTTTTTTGCATTCTCGGATATATCTGATACATCTATTCCGTGTTTTTTTTCATTCTCAGATATATCTCGGATCATATATTTTCTCTCTGAAAACTTTTACAGATATATTTTTTTACCGACTGGAAGTCATCGCCTAAAGGATAAATTTAAAAAATTGTAGATAAAGTTTCGATTACAAACAAATTGAAATAAATTATTTAATAAAATTTAAATTTATTTAATAATTTTTTTTTGGTGAAAAAACTCAGAGAATATATTTTATATCTGACAGTTAATTATCGGAGGACAAAATTATACGATATATCTGATACAGATTTTATTTTATCGCTCCGATCTCTCCGATGTAGAAAAAAAAGACACCCTTAGTAAACGTGAAAGTTGCTTGCTACCAACTTCACTTCGTTGAATATTACGTCAAACCGGACCGAACAGCCAAAAAAACAAAATGGATTTATAAGTCAAACTTTAGACGTCACTCTTATTACATTTAATTTGGTCACAAACGATAAATTTATCCCGAAAACACAAAACTAATTTTATCAAGAATAGTTATCACAAAAATGTAAGCATAAATAAAACAAAACCAAAAGCGTAAACAACCAAATAAAATAGTTTTATTGACACTTAATTCAAAATATTTTTACATTTAAATGCAGGGAAAAATTTGATTCTTTTCGTGAAAAATGGCAGCGTTTATACTGTTTTTAGTACAGAAAAATCATAATTTTGTTATCACATTCCTAGTGTTCGGTACATACATTCCTAGTGTTCGGTACATACATTGTGAGAAAAAATATCATGATTTTTCTGTACTAAAAGTAGTATAAACTCGGCCATTTATCATGAAAAATATATTGAATTTAGGTGGCAGTAAAACTAATTTATTTTAGAAAATGAAAATTTATATTTTTAATAAAAGTTGTTAGAAAAATTATATTACTTTTAATTATTAAATTTTATAATTGATTAACTAATTTATTTTGGTTGTTTACGCTTTTTGTTTTGTTTTGTTTATGCTTACATTTTTGTGATAACTATTCTTGATAAAATTCGTTTGTGATCAAATTAATTCGTAGCCAACGAAAAACAATTTTTTAGCTGTATCGTCCAACTTTTTGCATTGATCCTTTGGAAAGTGAGCATACCCTGGTGAACCAATAATATTTTTAGTAGGTAGACGATTATTTATGTGATTAGCTGTAGTCACTGCCTCGCCCCAAAACTGTTTGTGTAAGCCAGAGCTCGCTAAGGGGCGTGGCGTTCTGGGGCACAGCAAATTGGGTTTTCATGCCCTTAGATTTGAAATACTTCCGCAGTATCCCGTCCATATACTCACCGCCTCTGTCCGATCTGATTATTTTCGGTACTTTGCCGTGGTGTTTTCATCGTTTCAACGAATTCAATCATTTTCTCAAATTCTCACGCACGTCGGATTTATGCTTTATCAAATAAATGTGAGAATACCTTGTATTATCATCAATCGGCGTAAGGATCTATCGGTGTCCTCTTGGTGTCAGTAACTGAATTTGAATTTGCTGTGTGTCGTTTTAAAATTAACAATGCCGTTACCCTTTATTGGCAAACATCTGTGTCGATATGAAAAAGCCGTGTTTTATTTCTCTGCATGATGAGTTTCCTGGGTGTGCCCAACCTATTAGAAAAGGTTAATGCAAATGGATTCACTTTATGAAAACTAACTAATAGAAATAAAACACATGCGACTCAGTTTAACTTTAACAAAATGGAATATGAACAAAATGTCTTAGTTTATTAAACGTCAAAAATATGGGCAAGGTTTACAATGTTGGAATTCTTTTATTCAATGTCTGGCTTACACTGTTGTATATCATTGCATATATTTATTATGTTCGATAACGAAATGAGTAAATAAGTTTTGATTTAATCAATTTTAAGAAATGTTGCACATACATTCAACAAAGTTTTATTGCTTTTTAACAAAAATGACTGCTTGGGTGGTTGATTCTCACAAACCTCAACGAACTGAAATAACTTTTGGACTTTTTTGAAAAAAAAAAAAGTTTTCATTAATGTTGATGTTGCAATCACGAACCAAAAAATGTTTAAAATAATAATTAAAAAAGAAATATTTAATTTAGAAATTACATTTTTTGTTCGAAATTTGGATAGTCAAGTACAAATTAAGTTATAAAGAAAGTTATACAAAAAAACAACTTTGAAATTAATATGCAAACACTAATATTTATTTTAAGCTATAAAACAAGATGACTCCTAAGCTATATATGTACAATAAGAAAATAAATTAAAAACAGAAAAATATTTTGTTCAGGAATAAATTTCACTGCGGTTCCTACACATAATAAAATTTATCAATAAACTAATAAACAAAAATTTATTTGTTTACTTTTAGGTAACAGAAATAATTTTATTAGAAACATCAAATTCAACAAAACCAAATTTAACAGGAATACCACAAATTGATTATATTTGGGATCCAAATTTACCAAGAGAATTAAATGGATTAGATTTATCAGATTATCCATTTTTAGTATCCGTACCACCACCCGAAGAAATTGATTTCAAATGTGATGGATTACATGATGGATTTTATGCATCGGTAGAATGGAAGTGTCAGGTGAGATATTTCATAATCTACAAATCAAAAATTAATGGACTTGACGAAGTCTATAATTTATGGTTTTATATATAAATTATTCCCATTTTACGTAAATTACCCTGAATTAAATTAACGATACATCCTCATCAAACGAAAGTTAAATTAACGCTAAAATTTAAATTCCATAAATATTGCATACACTCTAAGTCGAACAGAAAGGCAGTTTTCATGCTATACCCAAAAAACTAAAATATAAAACAACCCTCGGCAAAAAATTTCCGGTCCACTCATTTTCACGAGTTCATTGAAAAATGATCATGGAATAAAATCAATTTAAACATGTAACGATTTATAAATATTCTATCAATCCAAACAAAAGATTACATGATTTGTCTATTAGCAAATATCACTTTTGCTTTCAAAATAAATAAATATTCAATTTCATCTTTGACCTACTTAACGTCACCAAATTCATATAACCGGCACAAAAAGGTGCTAAAACTTAGAAATTAATAATTTCATAATATTAATATTTATCTTAAAAGTTATCATCGTCATCATAAGCAAACACATAGAGAAACTTGCTCTAATAATTTTAAATATTAAGATAAAAGTAAAACGTCTAATACTACAAGCTCTGATAATTTTATATTTTTTTTCTTATAACAAAATCGAAAACGTTTATAAATGTTTCTGATAAAATAAAATTACTTAAAGTTACTAATTTACGTCAATTTTCATTTCAGCTATATCATCACTGTCTCTTTGGAATCCGTTATGATTTCTTATGCGCTAATTTTACAGCATTTGATCAAAAAAATTTTATTTGTCATTATGTTTCGGAAGTGGATTGTAAGACATCACCAAAATATTTCTTCCGAAACAATGCATTATATGAAAATCCTACATCTCCACCAACAACCACAACATCAACAGAACGAACAACAACAATTGCAACATCGGCGCCAATATCTAGGCCATATAATAGACCAGGTCGTCCAATAAGACGACCGATGCGTCGACGACGACCACAAGTTGAATATTATTATGATGATGAAGAATATATAGATGACGATTATGAAGAGCCACCACCACCGCCACGTAGAAGAAAACAACGCCCACGAAACCGTAGACCAGAATATGATGACGATGAACGATATGATCGTCGAGAGTCTGGAACAAGAAATCGACAAGATGATGATGAATATGAAAGAAGACCCGCTTATGATCGACCACGAACACGAAAACCGGTAACTGAAGGAAGGAAATATAGTGATGATGCGGAAATGGACCGAAAACCAGATACAAATTCTAAAGATTATGATGACGTGGAAACGAAAAGAAAACCACAAACAAATTCAAGAGATTTTAGTGATGACGATAGGAATAGCAAACCAAGTGTAAAAACACAATCAAATGACAGAAATTATGAAGAGATTGATAAACGAAAACCTCAAAGTAACAGTCGAGATTATGATGATACTCGAAGCCGTGATGTTGAAGATCGCCCTGCAAGTAAAAAACGATACCAAGATGATGATCGAAAACCTAATAATCGCAGATCTCAATATGATGATCGCAGAAGAACTGATGATACATTTGAAACAGAAGATAGAAGATCGTTTACCAATGATCGTAGAAAATCGAATAATAATCGAAGGAATAGTAATGACGATTCTCAGAAACGACAATTTGCAAAAGATGATTATGATACAGAAACACCAAGGCAAAAAGCAAAAGAAGAAGTTATTCAAGTAAAACCATCAAGTTCGAGTTCTGGTTCATCAGTATTTGATCGTCCACGTGTTGCACCAAGAATACGTAGACCAGTTCCTATTAATGCTAGAGATAAATATGAATACACAACAATTAAAATTATCAAGCCACAGGTAGTTGATGACACAGAATACTATGAAGAATATGAAGATCCAGCTCCTGCATCAACATCTTTGCCACCAAAGCAAATAAAACCAGAAGTAACAGAGCCAACTCCTAAAGTAGAAGAAACTAAACGAGAATCATATTTTAAAGAAGAATTAAAATCCGAACCAAAATCTAGTAAACGACCAGTCGTTGCATTAACTGAAGAATATGATGATGATTATGTTGAACGTCCAAAAATTACCGGTAAACCAAACCGTGAGATTGCTAATAAAAATAGAGAAGATGAACGAACCGATATCTCGAAAGCGTCTTTTCGGGCCAATTTCCGTCCAAAAACGCCACAATCGGATTCGTATAAAACTTTACAGACAAAATACATGAAAGATGAAGATGTGTATGAAAAAAGTTTTTCAAAAGAAGAATTACCTCTGTATGATGATGAAGAAGATCTAGAACCAATTTATCCAACGGATATTATTGCAGCGAAAACTGATGTAAATAAAAAAGATAGGTTTAGTAGTTCAGTTGAAAGACAGGATACACCAATTCCTAAAATTGTTGAGAAAAGTCAAAATCTTAGAGAGGATTTAAATGGATATTCATCAAAAAGTGATGTTCGATCACCATCGAGAACACTATATGACCAACCAACAGAACGACAGAATTTCGATAAAGAAACACGAGCAAACGTAAGAATAGTGAAACGTCCATTCTTACCAAGTCGTGGCGGTAGTCCATATTTACCAAGAGGACTACAACCATTGGGGGGAAATAAAAATATTAATGAGGAAATAGCAACAATTCCAAAAGATAAATATCAAAAAATCCCACCCAGATCAACGGAACCACCTGTTTTTATTGAACCACCTAGAAATCCGTTAGATGTAATTTATGATAGCGAATATGATGTAACGTTAAACGATGCTCTTAATCCTACATTAAAACCATTGACACCAACACGTGGATCGCCAATAGGTGTCTCATTAGCCAATAAATACGAAAGAACACGACTACAATCATCGTTTGATGAATTATTATATGCCCCATCCCAAATCCGAAGAACGGCGGTGCAACCACCAAGTAAAATAGAGCCACAACGAAAAGCTCCAACAGTCGAATTATATGATGATTATGAATATTAATTAAATTAATTTTAATTTATAATTATTAGACAGAGGGACAGACATGACGATGAACAAAATATTTTTTTTTATTTTAAAATACTCAAAGAAGAATTATGAATGTGAAAAGGTGATACAAAATTTTTGTTTTATTTTGTATTATAGATAAAATTAAATTTGAAAAAATTTTGGAAAAAAATTATTTTTTTTAATGTGTAATAGTAATTATATATTATTAAAATTTTTATATATAATTTGATACAAAAAATATTTTCATATTTTGTTTTGGTTCCTTTTTATAAACGATTTTGATTTTATATATTAAAGTTATTTAAAGATAAAAAGCGAAAAATAGAACAAAGACGAAACTAAAATTATAAATTAATAAATTATAATAAAATAATATTGATAGTTTTCTTTTTTTGTATAACGAATGCAACAACAATTTTTATTTTTTAGTAAGCATAAAGTTTGATACGGTTGAGCACTACTCAATACGTCGACTTCATCTCAAGCTTAGTTTTTTTTAACGAGTTTTAAATTCCACAGTTTACAGAAGGATCATTAGTTACTTTATTTTTTGTGGTGGCGAACCTATGGCACGCGTGCCAGAGGTGGCACGTATGAAAAATTTGCAGGCATGTGAAAATTTGCTAGTGCAGCGTTTACGTTCGCAGATGCACGAGAACGAATTATGCCCTCAGAGAAAGATAAACATAAAGACATCACTTCTATAATACGCCTAATACGAAAGTGACAATTATATGTTTTGCGAGAATTTGGGCGCTTGAACACTGAAAATAAAGAAACTGAGAATAAAGAAACAAGCAGTCAATTATTCAGCAATTATAAGTTCGCGTACACCTGTGTCTATATCTCAGCCTTTAGTCGTAAGTCATTAATTAATCGATACAAGCATAATGTAATAGTCGTTCTTATAAAATCATAAAAAAATTGTGGAAGCTTTATTATTTTTATGTGTATATTGTGTGTTTTATTTCAACGTTGTATATGAAGGTAAGTAGTTAAGTTTAGGGATTAATTAAAAACTATTTAAAGTGCAGATAATGCAGTATATTTTTTATCAAACAAATTATTACATAGATCTATTTGTAACTGTCACTGGCCAGTGAAAATAACAAACGAAATCAGATTACTCAACAAGCACAGGTTTTCAAAGTTTGGTAAGATCAGGCAAGATAATAAGGCGCAGTATGTAAATTATAGTTGTATGCAAAACATCCTCAGTGTTACGACATTATCACACAAAACATAAATCGCTCTTTGAAAAAATTAAGAAAGAACAAGGAGAATTTCGTGCTCGAGTAGTTAAAAATAGAAATGTTCAATCTTCGGTGAAATATATTGGCGTTCGTTCAAATATTGCTGCGGCTAATTTTTACGCCTCGAATATTATTGTAAAACACCGGAAACTTTTTAGTTATGGTGAATATATGAAGGAAGCTTGGTGAAAATCCGCATTAGTTCTATTCGATGACTTTGAAAATAAAATTAAATTATTACTTTAGCTACAAAAACGGTAAAGGGTAGAATCTTCGAAATGACTGAAAAAGCCACTGATCAACCGAAAAGTAGACAAACAATCTTCAAGTTTAATTTCTCTCTGTCTTGATAAGAGCACCGACATAATGAAATCAGCTCGTTTAGTAATTTTTCTTCCTAATTCTTTCTTCTATATTGTGTGGGAAATAAAATCCAAGATGAATTGACACGTTTAACTTTTTTAGCAACAAGTAACAACAAAAGCGAGTAGACATTTGCATCGTTGTTGTAAATGTCCTTGCTGAAAGAGAAGATGATATTTCCAATATTGTATGAGTAACTAGTGACGGTGCTTGTATTAGAGAGTCCAGCTTTTATATGGAATTCAGGATAGAATGAAACAAATTTATTAAGTAAAGAACCGAATTAGGGCGATGATACATATAAAAGAAATGTCTTTCAGACGTAAAAAATTTAGCATCTAATTGGTTGAGGGGCGGTAACAATTTTTAAATTTTACGAAAATATTTTTGACTGAAAGACAGAAAAAATATCTTTAGGACATAAAAACATAACCTAAAAAGATATTTTTTGCTTGACAATTGAAACTGATTACTTGAAAAATGGATTTTAAAAGTAAGGTTTACCAATAATCAATTACAATTAACTTAATTTGATTATTTAATTACAATTAAAATAATCTGTTTACTTATTCATATAGATTTAGGCGATAATAGCAACAAAAAAATTTGGTCTAATTTTTGGTCTAAATTTTTGGTCTAAAACATAAAAGTTTCTGAACGTCCGTATTTAAATATTATTTAAATATAGTTAACTATAGTAAAGTTTCGGAACGTCCCCATATTAAAAAACAATGAACATTGCCATATGCAAAAAATTGGATTACTGTTTTTGATTAAATTTTTTGAATTTTTTTTATATGGAGCTTTATTTTTCTAAATGGCGTTATTGGCGTTAAGGCGATTTTTTGAATTTTTTATATTGAGTTTTAATTTCAAAATGGCGCTACAAGTTCGCGATTTTTTCTGTGCTAAAAAATGAATCAAGCTTTTATATCGGGGGTTTTGTGTCAATATTACCCACATAATTGGTGCGGTGTGTTTGATTTAACTAAAACAACTGAAAAAACAACAATTGCATTTAATTTTTCAGTTGTATTAGTTGCTTCAGTCAAATCGAATACGGCTATAATTAACACCAATTATCACCAAACCAATGTTTTTAAATTTAATCAAAAATAAAAATCCATTTTTATACATATGACGGTTCATTGTTTTTTGCATATGGCGTCATGGCGTCATGTTTGCAAACAATCGTGCTATGAGTATCGAGGGTTTTAGTTAAAGCCATACCACATGCAAAATATAAACGAACGAATTCGGTCGTTTTAAGTAAAATGTGCCACATGAACTTTTGTTCTACAAATTTATCGGCGATATTTACAACAACAACAACACTAAAAATTTCAGTTTGCAAAAAAAAATATGAATTGTTATATTGAATTTGAAATGAAAATGTTTATTATGAATGTTATTATATTTCTAAAATTTTAATTTAAAACAAACTCAACGTAAATTATAATCAATCACAAAAACATAAACTTTCAAAATGAAAAATACCACGATGTGGGGTTAAATCCGAACGATAAAAAAAATCGGTCATAATTCTACAAAAATCGTTCATAATTCTCCAAAAAATCAGTGGAGATTTATGAACGATTTTTTATTTCTATCGGCGGTAGAAATCGTGCAAAATATTTGTGGAAAATTCATCAATTAAAATTAATTTATTAATAGGCTTTGTTTATTTTAATCGATAGGTATTCTAATTTACCATACATTTGGCATAATATCCAAATAAAGCAAGTTTTCGATTAATCAAAAATTAGAAAATCGTTGCTCAATCCGGCAAAAATTTTTTTCATGTGGCAACGACTTTATGGTACAATACGATAAAACCTATGAAATAATTAAAAAGAAGGCAGTGTTAAGGACTGCCGACAGAAGTGAAAACTTAAATCTGTGAAATAGCTTTTTTGTCTGTCTTCCAATTATTGTAGCATTGCAAATTAAAATTTCAGAATGTTTAAATTAAAATCATTAAAATTATTCTGAGTTGCACATCTATCAGCATTCCAAGCAACTATTATATACATTTTTATATTTAAAATAATCAAAATATATCATAGAAAAATTTGCGTCTATCAACAACTTAGAGAGCATGTTGTTGTGGGACCTTGTTCTTAAAAGTTTTTTATATGTTGTTGTGACATACCTTGTAATTTCTACTACCAAACACATTTTATTTTAAAAAAAATAGCGTATCATCAAAGAATATTCCATAACTTAGAGTAAGGAATGGTATAGTTGATTGAAAATACTTCATCCGCCAGCACTCCTCAGATATCACTTTGGCTAATGAGATTGCACTGCTATTGCCAGTGGTATACGATATCACAAGATAACTCATATGCCAATAGCAGGGACTAAAGTACGCGTGGTTGTCACACCCATAGATCAACAATTTTAAATTTTACAAATCTTCCTGCGGAAAGCTAAGTAAATTAATTGGTATTAATGCGCATTGTTGCCGTTTGCAAATCACTATCGGCTAAGTGTCACCATTTTTAATTAGTTTATTTATCATGATTGCCATCCATGTTTAATCATACATAAGCTATGCTTCTTTATATAGAATTTATGCGATTTCCGTCTCGTAATTGTGAGCTTTAAATCGATATAATCGATGTTATCAAGTATCAAGTTACAAGTATTAAGTCTTCACTTAATTTTAGAAACATGTATTACATACAATTTCAAATCAACAATTTTGATATACAAATGTAATTGTTTCAGGTTATACTATCTTTCCTACGTTCAATATTTATTTAGCATGATGACTAGAATGCAAATTGCAAAAGACAGTAGCAATATAACTTTAAAAAACTGCATTATAGATCAATTTTTTAAAATCCGTAAAAAAAAATTTTTATTATTTTTATGAATTCATGAAAAAAAAATAATAATTTTAATGGTATTTAATAAGAATTAAAAAAAAACAATAAAAAAATGTATCTAGTCCAGAAATTGAGAACTCACGATCTACAGAACATGAGTCGAGCGCGATATCCACATCGCAATTTCAAACGTTAAGAAATAATGGATGTGTTTCATATTTAAAAATATTTTGCTGATTTAAAAATTGATAATGCGAATATATAGATTTTACTCCATAGAAAATTTTACAACGCGGCTAAAGAAGCTTTCACTTCAAAAATCATACTGTATAAAAGTATGAATGCTCATACCACATTCCCTTCCCCAAAGCTTCGTTCGTCCCTCAAGTTTCTTTCGTCCGCCTAATAATGTTATTTCTATAATAGCGATGCATTTTACAAGAATACCACCAGCATCTCGCACTAACTTTGAAGCAGTGTAAAATGTAGCCCGAAAAAAAGCTCATAAATTTGTTTGAATGCAATTTTAATTCAGTATATATGTACCTCCAGTGAGCAATATATCATTCACAATCAAAACCGTTTGACCTTTTTTTATACTATGCTTCTGGATTGCAATAGTTTCACGTTGTTGATCATGTGTGCGTTCTATTATTTCCCCAGGTAGTAAGCCTTTCTTTCGAATAGCCGCACATCCTGTCCCTAATTCAGCAGCAATAATAAAACCTAGCAAAAATCCTTTATCATTTAGTCCAACAACGACATCTATATCCGGACATGCCGATCGAATATAATTACATATACGAGATATTTAATTGCAGTACAAACCACTCTGTTTGAAAGATCTGAAAATATATCTCTTTTTTTTTGTTTACATATATTATTAGTTTAAAATATGAATAAGCAACCTGTCTACTATTCTTGGAAAATCTGGAATATGTTTAATGTTATTTTTGATTAATTCAATTGCTTTATCTTCGTCAAATGACATTTTAAATGTCTGTGGCGAGCGTTCATACTATTGGGCACAATATCCCAACGAATTTCGTTTCTACAGGAGAAAGTTTCTACACCTTTTCCATAGGAAGGCTACACTACGATTCTACCTCGATTCTCTACATAAAATTTTAAAGACTTTTGATTGGTTAATTTGGTTTGAATTACAAAAGAAAAACAAAAAAATGAAAAAAAAATAATAAGCACACAAAGAAAAATAATGTGGCAACAGAATTATTTTATTGTTTTAAGATTATTCATATAGTTTTATTGCTATGGAATTTTTTTGCTGGGGTTTCAACTGAAATTAGTTAAAAAAATTCATTTGTTATTGAAAATCTAGACGAAAATGTTCATATTTTTTCGGTGTCAAAAATAAAGTTTTATTTGATAGAGAATTATAGTGAAGTTATTTAAACGATAATCCATTTAATTAAAAACAATTTGTAGTGCGAAATTTAATATATATAGTGTTAAAACTTTAGAAAAGTATATATACATATTTCAAAACAATATTTCAAAATTAAAATTATATTTTAATAAAGTAAAATAATTAGTATTAATAAAGAAATTTCCTTTTAAATTTTCAGATGCCTGGAAAAAAAACTTATCCAACTTATGACGAATGTGTAAAAACGGTTAGAGATCAAGTTAAAGCTGCAAAACAACGCCATTTCAAAAAAAAGAAAACAAAATAAAAATTAATTTTTTCTTCCTTTTTTATATGTAAAAATTAATTTTTCCTTTTTTTATATGTTTATATTATCTTTTATTTTATTTTTTATTTTTATTCAAATAAATATTTACATGAAATGTAAAAGAAATTTAACCAAAAAAGTTTTTAATTATTCCAATGTTTTATGAATTTAATTTCGATTTATGCACTACAGAATCGTTGATGAAAACTAACAAAATTTCTATATTGAATCGTTAAGTAAAACCTCACTAACTAACAAAATTTCGCTATAGAGCGATTTTTCTGTTCCGGTGTTTACCGCAATGGCGCTGCAAAAGGGGGATAAGAGAAAAAATCACAAAACATTTATATAGGATTCCATACAAAACACAACTTGAATAATTTTAAAAGTTATCTAAGAAATTTCTCATTTTACCACAATTGAATAATTTTAATTTGATTATAAAGTATTATTGACTATATATTAAGCGTAATATATAAAATATTATTTTTAAATCTCTTAAAAAAGAAACATAAAAATGGCCAAAATTTCCCATACAAAGTTGTATGAAAAATTTAACCCATTTTCGTATTTGTTTTACAGACAGAAAAAATAATATATTTTACATATTATGCCTAATATATAGTCCATAATAGTTCATAAACAAATTTAAATTATTTCATTGTAGTAAAATGAGAAGTTTCATAGATAATTTTTAAAATTATTCAAGTTGTGTTTTGTATGAAATCCCATATAAAATTTTCTGAATTTATTCTCTTATCCCCTTTTTGCAGCGCCATTGCGGTAAACACCGGAACAGAAAAATCGCCCTATAGGGCGATTTTTCTGTTCCGGTGTTTACCGCAATGGCGCTGCAAAAGGGGGATAAGAGAAAATATTACAAAAATTTTATATGGGATTCCATACAAAACACAACTTGAATAATTTTAAAAGTTATCTAAGAAATTTCTCATTTTACCACAATTGAACAATTTTAATTTGATTATAAAGTATTATTGACTATAGATTAAGCGTAATATATACAATATTATTTTTAAGTTTCTCAAAAAAGAGACATAAAAATTACGAAAATTTCCCATACAAAGTTGTATGAAAAATTTAACCTATTTTCGTACTTGTTTTACGGACAGAAAAAATAAAATATTATATATATTATGCTTAATATATAGTCAATAATAGTTCATAAACAAATTTAAATTATTTCATTGTAGCGATATGATAAATTTCATAAGTAATTTTTAAAATTATTCAAGTTGTGTTTTGTATGAAATCCCATATAAAATTTTTTGAATTTATTCTCTAATCCCCTTTTTGCAGCGCCATTGCGGTAAACACCGGAACAGAAAAATCGCCCTATAGAATCGTTGGAGAATATTCCATATAGATTCAACTGGTAGTATTACATGATGAATCGCACTAGAGCATTCGTTCACGAATCTAGCGGACATTTTAATTTTTTTCATACAAATTTCTATTCCTTTTCCATCACGATTCTGCTGGTCAGAGAAGAAGTTTCTTCAACGATTCATGAACGATTCGATAGCATTTTATTCGCTGGGATATATAATTATTTCTACTCAAATAGTGGCGAACACTCTAACTATTCAATTATAACTACAATAACCGACATTGCAAGAGATTAAAAATCATAAGCGAAACATGTATTGTTTTTGTTTTTCTATTAACCCATACACATTAATTTATGTATCAATAATAATCAACAGCCTAAATTT
Organism: Diogma glabrata; assembly: GCA_963693315.1. Classification (NCBI taxonomy): domain Eukaryota; kingdom Metazoa; phylum Arthropoda; class Insecta; order Diptera; family Cylindrotomidae; genus Diogma; species Diogma glabrata. The sequence goes on along the minus strand of OY856186.1, from coordinate 428,333,334 downwards.
AATGAAAAAAGAACTATAGCGGATTTACTACATTATTCTTGGGACTAGAGCTTCCTCATCGTTACTTGGATTTACTGTAAATCAAATCTTCACCACTGTTACCACAATATTTCCATAGATATTAAAGTCAAAATCTAACTGTACGTTTACATTTAATAACGAGAAACAAATCTTTCAACAAAAACCATATTAACAATAAATGCTACCTCTATCATAAATATTAATTCGTATTTTATATGCAATTTAAACTTAAATTTACTTTTCCCTGAAATGGCTTAGTTTGTCTTTAAATGCTGAGCTGAGGTTTGGATTACAAATGGACGGTAAAAGTTGTTTAATTCTCATACTGTATGAAAGTATGAACATCACAATCAACTTTTTTTCTTCCTCCAAGGGCTAAAAGTTCAATGATTGCAATACATTTTATAAGGATTCCCCCTGCATCTTGAACTAGTTTTGCAGCTGCTTGAAATGTTCCTATAAAGAACAAAAACTAGGTATTGATGGAACTGGTAAACATAAGTTCAGATATCATATTTACCTCCAGTTGCCAATAAATCATCTACAATTAAAATTTTTTGACCTTTTTTAATACTATTTTCTTGTATCTCGATAGTATCAGTACCATATTCAAGGTCATATTTCTTTTCTATTACTTTTCCAGGTAATTTTCCTTTTTTACGTATAGCCGCACATCCAATTCCTAATTCTGCAGCAATCATGAAACTAAATAAAAATCCTCTTGCTTCTAATCCAACAATAACATCTATATCCGGGCATTCTCTTCGTATATAATTCAATAACAAATCTCTTATTGCAATACAAACTTCTCTATTTGAGAGAGCTGAAAATATATCTCTTTTGTTTTCAAAATATTAAAAAATTATATAACATATTTATTAAATAAAATATGATAAGCTAACCTGAAAAGAACTCCAGGTTTTGGAAAATCAGGAAAAGATTTAATATTACTTTTAATCAAAGCAATAGCGTTTGCTTCATCAAATGGCATTTTAATTGCGATTCAGTTGTAAGGCACAATTGCATTACGTACACCACGTGGGTGTTTATCAAATGCGTTTCAGTTAATCTGATAAATTATTTTAGCTTTTTAACTTACTCTACTTTTGCATTATCAACAGTTAAATTTTAACAGATTTAAAAATAATATAATTTTATCAACAAAACCGGAAAATTTTAAATGTTTGACATATAATAATTTTTTAATAGTTTAGCAACAGTCACATGCAACAAAAGTTGATTTTGGTGTTTTAGTACTATAGCAAAACCCCCGGTATAGAAGCAAAACCCCCGGTATAGAAGCCATCTACATTTTTTAGCACAATAAAAATCGTGAACTTGTAGCGCCATTTTGAAATTAAAACTCAATATAAAAAAAATTCACAAAATCGCCATAACGCTCATAACGCCATCTGGAAAAATAAAACTCCATATAAAAAAAATTCAAAAATATTTAATCAAAAACACTAATCCAATTTTTTGCATATGGCAATGTTCATTGTTTATTGCAAATGGCGTGAAAGTGTATGGCTATGATATATCGGGGGTTTTGATAGAAGCCATCTACATTTTTTAGCACAATAAAAATCGTGAACTTGTAGCGCCATTTTGAAATTAAAACTCAATATAGGGCGATTTTTCTGTTCTGGTGTTTACCGCAATGGCGCTGCAAAAGGGGGATAAGAGAAAAAATTCAAAAACTTTTATATGGGATTTCATACAAAACACAACTTGAATAATTTTAAAAATTATCTATGAAATTTCTCATTTTACCACAATTGAACAATTTTATTTTGCTTATGGAGTATTATTGACTATATTTCAAGCGTAATATATAAAATATTATTCTTAAGTCGCTCAAAAAAGAAACATAAAAATTGCCAAAATTTCCCATACAAAGTTGTATGAAAAATTTAACCTATTGTTATGTATGTAGCCGTCATACGTGAACTGCGTTCTTTATTGGTTGAATACAGTGCGATACATGAGTTGTTATACATTAGAATACATAAGAATTATATCTAAGAATACATAATATAACATCCTATCGATTTTTTTTTTTTTTTTTTTTTTTTTTTTTTTTTTTTTTTTTATGTTTATTTAGTATTTCATTAATAAAGTTATTATGTTTAATTAATATTTAAATTTAATTCATTACGTAATCTTTATATTTTTCAGGTAATTTTATATTTCTTGATGGTCGAGCTGTTGATGTTGAGGGTTGTGGTTCTTGGATGGATGATGACTCTGTTGGCGTTGTGTTTGTACTATTGTGTTCAATTGAAATTTCAGCATTTTCCTCCGAATTTATTTGGTTTTCAATATCTGGGTTATTAATAGGTTTAATATGACATCTGTTTCTACGATAGTGAGTTCCGCCACTTTCTATTATGTATGATTTATCATCATCTAAATTTTTAATAATTTTTCCTTCTTGCCATACTTTATCTTGAGGCATTTTTTTCATGAATACTTCTTGTCCGTATATTAATCTTGGTAACGTTCGTGTAGCTCTATCATAATACATTTTAGATTTTCTTTTGTTAAGTTCAATTTCTTGTTTTACATTTTCTACGATTTTACTTTTTAGTTGACTTTTTGAGAATGGTAGAATATTTCTTGTATTACGATTAAATAATCTTCTAACGGGACTTGATTTTATTTTGTTTGGCGTATTTCGCCATTGTAACAAACAAATGTAGAAATCGGTTTTACTTTCTACACTTTTCTTCATTAACTTTTTTACCGTTTTTACCGTTGCTTCAACTTTGCCATTACCTTGCTGATGGTATGGACTGCTGCTGGTATGCATAAAATTCCATTGTTCTGCAAATATTTTCATTTGTTGATTATCAAATGTTTTCGGATTATCCGTGACACACACTTCTGGAATACCATATCTGGAAAAGTTTCTTTTACAAATTTTTATTATTGTTTCTGATTTTAAATCGGATAGTTCATCTATTTCGAAAAAATCTGAGTATTGATCAACTGTCAGTAGAAATTTTCTTTGTCTTCCATTGATTATTATTTCAAATATATCCATATTTATTCTTTGGAATGGATAATCTGGTATCTTGTGAGTTTGCATTGGTTCATTTGGTTGATTATCAGAATATTTTATGCAAATTCTACAACTTTTAATCATGTTTTGTATTTCAGCATTCATGTTTGGCCAGTAAACTACTTCTCTTGCTAGATTAATTGTAGATTGTATTCCTACATGATTGATGTGTAGTTTGTTTAAAATTTCTAGTCTTAATGATTTAGGAATTATTACTCTAGAACCTTTGAATAAAATTCCTTGACTAATTGTAAGTTCATCCCGATAGTTGTAGTATTTTTTTGTTAATAAATTTAAATTGCTAGACTTATCTGGCCAACCTTGACTTACTAATTTTATGACTTGTTGAATTTCATCATCTTTATGTGTTTCAATTTTTATTTTGCCTAATGTTTCACTATTTATTCTGAGATCGGATGTATCAATTTCATCTATATCTTTATACATGGCATCATCTTTAATAGTATAGATATCATAATCTTTTAGAAATTCGTCATCATGTAATGGTGCACGAGATATGCAATCTGCGATTAGCATTTCTTTACCTTTAGTGTATTTAAGAGCAAAATTGTATCTCTGTAAATACAGCATCATTTTTTGAATGCGTTTTGGAGCTTTTAATATAGATTTTTTAAAAATTGATATTAGTGGTTTGTGATCAGTTTCTATTATTATTCTGGATCTTCCACAAACGTATTGATCAAATCTTTTTAAAGCAAATAACACCGCTAAGGTTTCTTTTTCGATCGCTGCATAACTCAATTCTGCGCCTTTTAATACTCTAGAAGCAAATGCAATCGGGTGATTTTGTTGCATTATTGTACAGCCTATAGCATAAGAAGATGCATCTGTTTGAATAGTTATTATATCCGCTGGATTGTAATATTTTAACACTGGTACTGTTGTTATTATTTTCTTTAAATTGTTTAATTCTTGTTGATGTTCATCAGTCCACTCGAATACGTTACTTTTCGCTAAATTTCTCATATTATTTGTTTTTATTGAAAAATTTTCTATAAATTTCGATACATAAGTAAACATACCTAGTATTCTTAATATTTCTTTATTGTTTTTCGGAGAATCCATATTTTTAATGCAAGATATTTTTTCTGGATCTGGTTTCAACCCGTCTTTTGAAATAATATGTCCAAAGTATTTTACTTCTGGTTGACATAGTTTTAGCTTTGATGGATTTAATTTTAAATTCACTTTACGTAATCTTACTAACAAACTTTCTAGATTTATATCATGGTCTTTTATTGCTTCTTCTAGAGTTGTACCTCTTCCGAAAACTATTATGTCATCTGCTATTACTTCAACACATTCTAAACCTTCTAAAATTTCATGTTGTCGTTTTTGGTATATTTCCATGGCAGGACTGATTCCGAAAGGTAATCTTAACCAACGATATCTACCGAATGGCGTATAAAAGGTTGTTGTTTTGCTACTTTTTTCGTTTAATTGTAATTGCCAGAAACCATGTTTAGCGTCTAATGTTGAAAAAACTTTTGCATTGTGTAATCTTGGTAAAATTTCTTCAATTTTTGGCATTATGTAGTCAACACTTTTAATAGCCTTATTTAATTCGCATGGATCGAGACATATTCGTAAATTATTATTTCTTTTTACTATTAAAATATTACTCACCCAATCTGTATGATCATTTTCTTTTATAATTATACCTTGTTGTTCCATTTCATCAAGTTTTTTAGCTAATTCACTTCTTAAATTTACAGAAATTCTTCTTGGTTGTGCTATTATTGGATACACATCTGGATCAAGTTCAAAATTAACTTCACCTTCAATTTTTCCGATTCCAGTAAACACATCGCTATATTTCTCGATTAGACGATTTGATGAAATTGTTATTTGATTTATAATTTCAATTATATTTAATTTTACACTTGTTTCAGCTGATATAATTGTATTAGTTTCAATATCCACTAAAATCATTGTTAACATATTAAGTTTATTTTTATGTTGACAGTATAAAATTGCTTCGCCCACCGGTTTTATTTTATTACCACCAAATGAATTGAGAATTATAGTAGAATTATTTATACTTAGATCATCACCAACGATATTTTTATAAACATTATAATATTCATAACATTACAGCTAGCGCCTGTATCAATTTGACATTTCGTTGATTTAAAATTGTTTGTATTTATTGATGAAAACAACAGATTTAAAATTATTTCTTTTTCATTCTTTAGTCACAATATATTATTTTCGTACTCTTCTTCAATAGTATTAATTTGTTTTGTGGATTTACATTTAGTTTCCAGATGATTATGTATACCACATAAATTACATAGATGTTTCCATGCCGGACATTTTTTAAATTCATGTGTTTTCCCACATCTTTGACAGTTTTGTATTACTTTTGTGTTTTCGTTCGATTTATTTTCTTTCTTTTTATTTTTATTCCAATAATTTCGATTATTTTGGTGTTTTACTGCAATTTTATTAATTTCTTCATTATTTGGCGATTCGAGATTTTTAAGTTGAATTTCCGATTGTTCCGTCATTCTACACATATTTATAATTTCGTTTAAGTTGCAATTATCTTTCTCCCATAATCTATGTTTGAGATTTTGGTTATGTACACCCACAATAATTCTATCTATTAACAATTCTTCTTCCATGTTATTATACTGACATGTTTTGATAGATTCTTTTAATCTGTTGATAAATTTATCAATAGATTCGTCTTCTTTTTGGTATGAAGAATTGAATATTGCGCGTTCGTATCGTACGTTTATTTTCGGGATTAAGTTTTCTGTAATTTTATCTAGTAGAATTTCGGCAGTTGTTATTTCACTGGTTTCTAAATTCATATTTGTATATTTTTGTAAGCATTCATCGCCTATTATTGCTAAAAGAGTGCTCTTTTTTTCGTCTTCTGTGGCATGTCTTAAACCACTAGAAATTAAATAGTTTTTCCAACACATTTTAAAAAAATTTGTGTTCCTTTTTATGTCACCCTCTGTGTCTAAAGGTTTAGGAAAAGGTATTTGTGCAGATGGTGTATACATACTTCTATCTTTATTTGCATTATTAGTTATTATTTTATTGTTTTTAATTTCATCTTGCAATGATTCAATTTTTAATTTCATTTCAGCCAATACTTTTTTTGTTTCAGGATCCATTTTGTTTTTTTTTATATTTCTTTCAATGTGTGAGTGAATGTTCTGGAATTTATGAGATATAATTCGATTAAAAATGGCTTCTTTGCGTTCACTGTATAATTTTAATTTTGTGAACTTTATTTGTTATTTCCTCGAGTTCACTATAATATTTTTATTGTTATTGTTACGGCATTCACATTTAAAACAGTTGTTTGGCATAAATATAATTAATTTTGTATTTAAATATTTCTTTTTATTTAATATAACCTGACACCATGTTATGTATGTAGCCGTCATACGTGAACTGCGTTCTTTATTGGTTGAATACAGTGCGATACATGAGTTGTTATACATTAGAATACATAAGAATTATATCTAAGAATACATAATATAACACCTATTTTCGTATTTGTTTTACGGACAGAAGAAAGGAACATATTTTATATATTAAGCTTAATATATAGTCAATAATAGTTCATAAACAAATTTAAATTATTTAATTGTAGTAAATTGAGAAATTTCATAGATAACTTTTAAGATTATTCAAATTGTGTTTTGTATGGAGTTCCATATAAAATTTTTGTGATTTTTTCTCTTATCCCCTTTTTGCAGCGCCATTGCGGTAAACACCGGAACAGAAAAATCGCCCTATAAAAAAAATTCAAAAAATCGCCATAACGCTCATAACGCCATCTGGAAAAATAAAACTCCATATAAAAAAAATTCAAAAATATTTAATCAAAAACACTAATCCAATTTTTTGCATATGGCAATGTTCATTGTTTATTGCAAATGGCGTGAAATGGTATGGCTATGATATATAGTCAAAACCCCCGGTATAGAAGCCATCTACATTTTTTAGCACAATAAAAATCGTGAACTTGTAGCGCCATTTTGAAATTAAAACTCAATATAAAAAAAATTCAAAAAATCGCCATAACGCTCATAACGCCATCTGGAAAAATAAAACTCCATATAAAAAAAATTCAAAAATATTTAATCAAAAACACTAATCCAATTTTTTGCATATGGCAATGTTCATTGTTTATTGCAAATGGCGTGAAAGTGTATGGCTACGATATATCGGGGGTTTTGCTATAGTGATAGCATGTACTAAGAAATTTGCAGCAATTATATCTATAGCTTCTAACGTCTAGGTCTAGTTGTAATGTCATTTTTTTTAATTTTTGCAAGACAAAGTTGAGAAATTATTTTATCAAATTAAATGTTTTCATAAATAAATTACTTCTAAATTGCAAAATTAGTAAAAAAAAACGATATATTGTGATAGTACAAAATTAAATATACTAAACATTTAAAACTGATGGTTATTAATACATATAACAAAATGAAAGACCTAACATGGCATCATGGCAAATCTAATTCAACTGTACATAAAAAGTAAAAATTTTATTATATAAATAAATTATCAATCTTTTTATTTTAAGGTAATGGAACATAACGCATTTCTTAAGAGAATTAAAAAAACATTGTATTATGGATCAATACCCAAATACCAAAGTATAAGTAGGCCAATGGCTGAATACGCAGCAGGCATTTTTAGTGAAACGCATAAGGGTTATTCTTTGAATCGGTTAAAAGTTGTTACAGCGGGAAATGTTAATGTTACCCCATGTTCGTTGATTTTAGCTATTATATATTTAGATAGATTGAATGATACCGATCCCAACTACGCAAAACGAATAACACCTACAGAATTATTTCTAGTATCAATGGTCTGTTTATATTTTATATTATTGCTTGGAGTTGTGTAATAATTATTTACAATTTTTAGATGGTTTCAACAAAATTTTACTGTGGCTATGATGAAGATGTTTATTTGAGTGAATGGGCTGAATATGGCAATATATCTGTTGACGCATTGAGAAAAATTGAACTTGATTTCCTAAATGCCCTGGTAAGAAATTAAACAGAATTTTTTATTGTGTTATAGTATTTACAATATTACAACAATACAGATTCCTTTTCCAACCAAAGTAATTGATATAGAGTGAAATATTATCATTTATTGAAGTAACTGAGTTTTTCAGACAGGCTTTTTTTCCTTTTAATATGATCGTTTCAACGTAAGTGAATGGAAATTGTGACATCCAATCAGTGTTTTAATGGAATTAAAATTAACCACAGTTTGTTCTCTCAACTCACTTTTCTGGTCTTCGTTTACATCTAGCGTCTAAGACTGGATTTATTCGTTCGACCTTTGGAGGCTTATAGTTTATATTATCTCGTATCTATATGCATATACTTATAGTAGTTGTTTTAACTAATTGGTTTGTTATAGTTGGCCGCTACTAATAAGGATCGAAAAGTGCTTGAAGATGTTGCGTATGTAATCAAGAGTTCCACTATTATTCTCACAAAGTTTTTATGTACGATTAATTTATTCGTCACAATACTCCCCTTTTAGTGCTATCGGAGCTGGAACGATATAAAAGAAATAAGGAAAAAAGATTTTTTATTAAAATCGCTACCAAAAGAGGAAAAAGTTTATTTTAGGAGCAGACCTTAATGAACACGTAGGCTTCCAAAACCAAGGTGACAAGCGTTGGCATGGTGGTTATGGATTTGGCGTAAGAAACGAGCAAGGTGATGAAATTGTAGGATTGGCTAAGGCTCATGATATGGTGATAGTAAATCCATTCTTCAAAAAGAAACCAAAACATCTCGTCACATACAGTAGTGGTGGAAGAGAAACTCAAATCGATTATCATTTATGTACTAGTGACGTCAGAAAATATATAAAAGATTGCAAGGTAATTTTGGGAGAAGATGCTGTAGATCAACATAGACTTTTACTAACAGAAGTAAGACTCAAAAATAATAATAATAACAAGGATACTGCAGTTAGAGCTAAAAAAATCAAATGGTATAAACTAGAAACAACAGATGCCGAAGAGTTTTTGGAAGAAATTATAAAGAGTGGATTAATGACATCATAAATAAAGAAAATGAACTCAACGCTGATGAAATGTGGCAAGTTTTTGCAGATGGAACTTTAATAAGAGCAAAAGATTTACTGGGTGTCTCAAAAGGACGTTTAAATATTAACAAAGAAGCTTGGTTCTGGAAAGGTGTTTCAATTAAAACTGCTGTTAAAGAAAAGAAAGCAGCTTTTAAAGAATGGTCAAACTGTGATCCAGCTTTGATTGATAAAAAAGAACGTTTGAGGAAATATAAGAATGAAAGCAAGAAAAAAGCATCAAAAGAAGTAGCTAAATCAAAAGCAGTGGAATGTCAGAAGTTTTATGATGATTTGGATTCTCTTGATGGTGCGGGTATGATATTTAAAATAGCAGCTCAGCAAAGAAATAACAACAAATCAGTCTCATCGCCTAAATTTATCGAGAGCGAAGATGGAATCCTGCTAACAGAGGAAGAACATATTACTAAAAGATGGAAGAAGTACTTTGAAAATTTGTTGAACGAAGAAAATCCAAGAACAGTGACTCCTAACATTATAACGAATGATGAAGACATTAGTTACATTACTGAAGAAGCAGTTAAGCAAATGAAACGAGGTAAGGCCGTTGGACCAGATGGAATTTCATCCGAATTTTGGAAAACAGTGGGAATGATGGGAATCCTTTTTCTATGTATTTTGTTCAATAAAATTAAAAAAGGAGATAAAATGCCATTGAATTTTCGTGAAAGTTTTCTATTACCGTTCTTTAAAAACAAGGGCGATTCACGTAAATGTAACAACTATAGAGATATCAAATTGTTATCACATACAATGAAAATATGGGAGCGAATAATAAACAACAGATTATTAAAAGTTGTATCAACTAAAATTCATGAAAATCAATGTGGATTTATGCCGGGAAAGTCAACAGCAGACGCTATCCAAGCTATGTGTATTTTGATAGAAAAATGTAGAAATGCAGCCAAAGCTTACAAATGATTTTCATTGATTTAGAGAAGGCATTTGACCGAGTGCCTCGTGATTTGATCTGGTCCGCTCTAAGAAGTCACCAAGTTCCAGAGAAATACGCTAAAATCATAATGGACATGTACTATCAAATTACTACAAAAATGTACGATGTACAGCTGGCACATCAAAATCGTTTTTGGTTAAAGTAGGAGTGCATCTTATAGGCGTTCTCAGTCCTCTGCTCTTTAATCTGGTGCTAAATTACCTTACAAAAGACATGATGGACAATATTATGTTAAGTATCTTATTTGCTGATGATGGAGCACTGGCACATGATTGTGTCAATAAATTGCAAGATTGTTTTAATCAATGGTTCAAAAAATTGGAAGCGAACGGTTTAAAAATAAGTCAAGAAAAAACTGAGTATTTGTTCCTGCCTTTTAATGATTTTGACGCACCTTGTCCAGACATAATGATTGATGGTTCTTCTGTTATGCCTAAATGTACGAGCTTTAAATATTTGGGTTCTATACTTTCAAAGAATGGTATTTGCAATGAGGATGTGAATCATAGAATAAGTGTGGGTTGGTTGAAGTGGCAGCAAAACTCTTCAGTGCTTTGCGATAAAAAATTGCACCTAAACTAAAAGGAAAAATACACACTACCATTGTTAGACCTGCACTTACATATGGTGCAAAATGTTGGACTATGTACGACAAGTTCATACAAGATCTTACAACTGCTGAAATGAAAATGTGTAGAATGTCTCTAGGTGTAACAAAGTTGGATCATATTGAAAATGCCAAGAAAAGAGGATCTCTGCAGATAAAAGAATCAATTGCTGAAAAAGTAAAACTAGAAAGAACTAATTGGTTTGAAGAAGTCTATAATCAAAATGAGCAACTTGTTACTAAGAAAGTAATGAGCATCAATATTCCATATATTAGAAAACGAGGTAGACCAAAACATGATTGGTTAGGACAGATGTATAATCAACAAAGAAAGTATGGATTAACTCAAACTGAACGTGAAGAACGACAAAATTCAAGAATCACTGCGATTCAAGAGAAGAGATTAATATAATATTTTAAATATAGTATATAAAATAAATTATATAATGTTTTATGTATGTTGCTAACTCTGGAGGTTTATAAACCAAAAAAAAACAGGAAATTTTTTTTTTAATATTAGTCATAAAAAGTAAAGCAAGGAAGAAAAAGAAGGAAAAAAGATTTTAGTATAACAGAGCATACGAAAAATGAGCGGCCGTTCTAGTAGTTCGAGTAGAAGCAGCGGAAGTGTGAATGTTTGTCTTTTGTCGCGACTAATGACTCTTTAAGGATCTTTGGATTTACGAACTAAGTCAGTGCCTAAAAAGACATGAGCGCAAGAATCCAGGGCTTTGAAAACGAAAACTTTTCAGAAGTGTGCCTTGATGCATTAATGGTACGAAGGTGACCGAAGTGTTGTTTCAACTGGGAAAGAAGATCAGATTGTGAAATAAACTTTGTTCCTTTGCTGAAAAAATCTCTAGGAAAACGTAATTGCGTTAAAAAAAACGAACACTTAAAAAATGAAATGAAATCTAATTATCTCAAACTTAAGATTCTTCCATTTTCCTCACTTCTTCCTATTCCAATATTGTTTTTATTTTTATTTTAACTAATTAACTTGAAAAATTAATTCCTAATATAAGTTCTCTTTTGCAGAACTGGGAAGCTTATGTGTCTAATAAAGAATTTTTTGATAAACTGAAATCAATAGAATTTATATTAGCCAAACGTGAAAGTTGTGTACGAGGATGGTTGACGTACACAGAAATGGTGACATTATTTCCATCATTTGAAATATTAAAAGAATTTTTTTATTACAACATAGTGCTGTTAATTAGTTATACAATTGGTTTTATAACAATAGCTAGTGCTTTTATATTAGCAAGTCATGTACCTGGAAATTCCTTATACACAAAAATATCATCAACCTCAAAGCTTAATACAACAAATAATACAAGTAGTAATAATAGTGTAAATATTACAAACGATAATGGTTACATAGATTCATCAAATATTATGTTAACGAATGAGAATTCTATTATTTTAGACGAAATAACAAACGTAAAAGAAATCGTTTATAATTTTGATATAACAACTGGTGACAGTGGTATTAATTTAGATTATTGCAGTACAAAAATAGATAGAAATATTGGTAATAACCTTAAAGGTTATTATAATTCGAATAAATCAAATAATTATATAAAAGATTTTATGAAATTTAGTAAGATTATATTATCTGAACGAATGGATTATAATAAAAATCGAATAAATTATAATCGTCGAGGTAGTCATCTGATTAATTTATGGTTTCAGAGACACTTTATTTGAAAAATGAATATTATAATTATTTAATCGCACAATCGATTAAATTTTACGTATTATTTCTAATTGTTCATATTTTGTTTGTGTTATTAAAACAAAAACTTAAACGACTAAAATTATCAAATTTAATGTATTGAAAGTTCGAGACAATCATCTCTTTTATTAAAAAAAATAATTAGCTAAACAAATCCATGATTTAATTCAGTTGTATGTTTCGCTACCTAAACTTCAAAAATATATAATTTATATATAGAAAGCAATAACACGATTTCGTTTTCATCAATTATTTATTATAATTTTATTTTTCTAAAAAAATGTTTGTTTAATTAATAAAGATATGATTTTAAAAAAAACAGTTATGTGTTGCATTTTACTTTGCAGTTACAGCTATCAGTATGATTTCTTTTCTTTCTCGTTTGATATTAGGATTAAAACCGTACTTCGCATATTGCCGTCGTGAACAGTGGTATCCCGATCAGAATAGTTAAAAAATTGCCTTATGATATCATTTCTTAAATCTGCTAAGTTTTCTGTATGCAGTTACAACGTAAAAAAGGTAATGCTTGATGGACACATAAAAATTTGGGCGCCACTGTCAGTTTTATATGATTTGTCTACGTCCACAGGGTAATACTTGAGGTTTTATAAATGCTTTCGAGCGAAATTAGTTGGAACTAGACTGAAAATATATTCCATCATCATTTTGCTGTTGATAATACCACGAAATCACATATGGAATAGACTTGCTTTACTAGTTCTCAGAGCTTCTCAAGATGGAAGGGTCTATGCCCCAAAAGTACTCGGAACCCAGTTCCAACCAAGGACCATCACAAAAATTTCGACGAAAAGTGCTACTCCATCGCTCCATTTTTTGGAAGCAGTTGTCACTGGCCTCACTGCTTCAGATCCCTCTCGTCATGGCTGGTATTGAAAGAAATCCAGAACCAACCAAAACATGGCATTGTGCAATATGCAAAAAAATTTTAAGGGCAAACACTACATCCGTCTAGTGTAATAGTTGTAAAGAATGTTGTCATTTCAAGAACTCCTCAGGCCTTCCAACACATAAGCAATGGGCCAAAAACTACATAGTGCCATGTTGCCATGCATCAAGTCAACATACAAACACGAGCGCGCAACAGAACAAAATGCGAATAAATATAAACACACATCCGGAAACGCCAAGTGATGTGAAAATAATGCAGCTAAATTGTAACGGTCTCATAAACAAAATCGATGATATCATAAACTTTATGTATAAAAATAATATTCTAGTCGCGGTTTTACAAGAAACCAAATTAAATGTTAGATTAGATTATTGATAGTATCTGTGATTATAGAATTATAAGACTGGATAGAGGGAAGAACAAATGTGGTGGCCTTGCTTTTATCATACACAAAACCATTATCTACCGTATAACCACATTACCAGCAGTACTGGGAACTGATAAACACCTAGAACAACTATGTATTACAATAAAATCCAGAAATACGGAGATAAATCTAGTCAATATTTATATTCCAGCAGTAAGCAGCTGTGATACAGGTTATGAACCGTCCATAGGACATTTATTTTATACCAAAGACTGTCTAATTCTCGGCGATATGAATGCGCAGCACGATCTATAGCACTCACACTTGAACACTGATTCAAAAGACGAAAACATTGCAGATCAAATTGACGCCTCCAACTTTGGAGTCCTCAATGAACCACAACCAACAAGAGTAACAAATAACTCATACTCTTCTCCAGATGTCTCACTTGCCAGCATGTCACTAATGCCAATCGCTGAATGGAGAACCGAAATTGCATTGGGATCAGACTTGAGACCATATGCCGATCATAATCACAAACGAAATGAAATCCGAGAAGAAAACATATATTAATTTTAACAAAGCTGACTGGGATAATTTTACCAATTTTACTGAATTGGAATTCAGTAAGCAAATTTTACCAATTGACGCCCTCTCTGGGGAAAGAAAATTCAGAGAAATTTTTAACAAAGCTAGATCTCGCTTCATTCCAGCCGGCAGAATACAAAATATTAAACCAAACGTCCCACAAGAAGCTTGTTGAACTTTCCTCCCAAAGAGATGACATCCGTAAGGCAGATCCAACTGGTTCCGGGCCTGAACAAGCAGATAAATAAGCTAGTAATGGAACACAAACGTAACAAATGGAAAGATTTAGTGAGTAAGTCAAACTTTGGCACAAATAAAAGTTTGTGGAAGGTGATTAAGGGTTTAACACATCGACGTCAAACGGGTAACAACTGCATGATCTCCTTCGATGATATCCCAACCGAAAACCATAGAAAATGCGCAACAAAATTCAACACACAGTTTACAGAAAAGCAAAGTAAACATGAAAAAGAAACTAGGTCAGTATACTATTAAGACATATGCGCAAACTCAATACTGAAAATTTCGAGGATATCATATTTTCCGAAGGGGATGTTGAAAACGCAATAAAGAAATCCAAACCATCTAAAGCTACCAGACGGCATCTCAGCCATCATGCTGAAACACATTGGACCCAAAGGGTTGAACTTTCTCACTACCATACTCAACACATCTCTAAATACGCTCCAGATACCAAATATCTGGAAAACGGCTAGAATAAGTCCCATTTTGAAACCTGGCAAGCCTAAAAAAAAGGGAAAATCCTATAGACCGATCTCTCTCCTCTCATCGGTTGCAAAATTGATAGAAGCACTACTGCTACCTCGGCTAACTGGATCTTGCAAATTGGCGTCCAATCAACATGGCTTTAGGAAAGCACATAATACAACCACCGCTCTTCATAGAATTCAAAATCAAATCAGCGATGGTCTAAACCAAAAACAACCCTGTGCCAGAACAATTTTTGTTGCACTTGACATGTCAAAAGCTTTCGACACAGTGTCACACGCTGCACTACTGAACGACACATTCAATACTAATCTGCCAGGTCTAATAAAGCGCTGGTTGTGCAACTACCTAAGAGGCCGGAAAACATACGTTGAGTTCCGTAACTCTAGATCTAAGATGAGGGTGCTCAGACAAGGAGTTCCACAAGGTGGATGTGGACACTCTTCACCTCATGGACGAAGGAGGTAAATACAACACTTAGCATCTGCATTGACAACATACTAATTCCTACCGTCAAAAATCCAAAACTGCTGGGGGTAACATCCGATCCACTACTTAAATTCAACGCTCATGCTCAACAAGTGAACACAAAACTTAAAAACAGGAATAACGCATTAAAAGCTCTAGCAGATAGTTCGTGGAGTAAAGATAAAAATACTATAATAAAAGCTTATAAAGCAAAAGAAAAGCCTTTCATAAATTACGCTGCTCCCATATGGACACCCCAAGTCGCTGACACCCACTGAAATAAGTTACAAATAACACAGAACGCAGCCTTGCGTACGGCAACTGAATGTCATTTGATGGCCCACCGAGATCATCTACACGAGGAATGTAACATATTGCCGGTCCGTGAGCATAACGAAATGCTTACCAAACAATATCTTTGGGCATATCATAAAGAGCAACATCCCTGCAATGATACCTCATACATGACAACACCACCTAGAGACATAAGAAGGACTGCGAAATGCTTCCTACAAGATGTTAAAAACAATCAAGTCATCGGTAACATTGACGAGTCTACATATAAGACGGGGCTAAACAAGATACATAGCAAAGCTGTTAAAGACACAATAAAGAACTATGCCCCGAATCGATTTCTTAACAGCAAGCCACCACAAGTCGCTGCCGAAGAATAGCATCACATCTCGTCGCTACAACAACAACAAGTTCTCAGATTGTAGGACAACCACACAATTTATGTTAAAAAGGCGAATTCGAATCACCCAACCAATTGCATCAAGTGACTTTTAGAAAAACGGAAAAGATAATTATTATTCAATTTACTCAAAATTGTTGAATTTCAATGTTCATCGATCAAAAGGTATTTCCAAGAAACACAAAAAAACGAGTTTGGTTTTGGATTAATTTTTGTTAAAATAGCCGCACCTTAAAAAAACAAGTATTTTGCTTATATGTTCTTTAGTTTACCTCAACTCATTTGCCGCTGTCTACCTTCGTTATTTTTAAGATGAGCCTAGAGAACTCATACCTTACCTTAACACGATCAAAGCCTTAAACTCCGGTAGCTGTCTTGATTTACTCAGACCACCTTCCCAGAAAAACAATTATGAACGGGCTAAAATCTCAAGGCTCTGAGATATCAAGACTTTGGTCTGGGTTAAGAATTTTTATATAGTTTTTGGCAAAAGGCTTTTATGAGGACATTAATTTTAGTTTTCGGCAGCGATGTATATTAAACAAAAACTTATTTGTAAAAGCGCAAGAAAAGAAATTAAAACAAAATCTAAAACCAAGTTACAACTTTTTTCAAATTTCCAAAAATAATAACAAAATCAAAAATTTAAACATTTCAAAATTCTAAAAATATTCCAAAAATTATTACAAAATCAAAAATTGAAGTTTTTTTCAAAATTCTAAAAATATTGCAAAAATTTTATCAAAATCAAAAATTCAAACTTTTCCAAAATTATAAAAATGTTGCAAAAATTGAAAACTTTTTCAAAAATTCAAAAAAATATTTCAAAAATTACAAATAAATTTAAAATTCAAACTTATTTTCCAACTGTTCCTGTTATTCAGAAGTCATGGAATCTGGAATAACACAAAAAGTACTCTTTTTGTTAGAAAACGACATTTAATCTGCTTGATATTTTCCAACTGTTAAGTTGGACTAGGAGTTGAATCTGTATAGAACCATATTCCATGTCCAATTTTATGTTCAATTACATACGTCATACAAATAATTAATTTTGTTTTTCAAAAAATTGGGTAAAAAGATAAATAAAAATAAATGAAAATCATTCTTTTGACACACTTAACGGTATTTTTTGACACTCTTATAACACAATAATCAAGGTCCTGGTCTCACATACTAATGCCGACCATCAAGATTTTTCCACATTCATAATTGTTCGTTATCACTTAAAATAAACGTTTTTTAGGCAAACAAAATACAATTTTTCGACAATCGAGATTCAACTCGTCCTATTAAATTAACCTATTTAATTGGAAACAAAAACTTTTGAAATCGCTCCAGACATACTTTTTTTTGCTTTTTTAGAACCTGCAGTAGGTCCTAAAACGTCGAGAAATGCCAAAAAAGTGGGGGAAGAATTTCACTTTTGTATCGAGAATGCAATACTAAGGTTTTTCAAACCGGAGTAAAATATGTATTTTTCAAAACCTCCGATATTCTAAGATATCGGGGGTTTTGATTTTTCCTATACCTTGTATCTAACCTTATCTTTATCTATCTAACTTAGCTACGGTTATCTATAACTTTCTTGTTTTTGAGGACTCTGTTTTTATGGTGAGCGCAATTGAGCCATTTATCTTAAACAACGTTTTTTGGCAGTTACAACTTTTTTAAAAACAAAATAATGTAATCGTAATTTTTACAGTAACAGAAGTTGCTCAGATAAAGAAGTAAAGATAATTCAATTATTTAATTATTTTTATTGAAGGAACTTGAAGACTAAAAAATAAATGACTTGTTCGATTTTCAAGAGTTTTAAGGACAAAACTGAGAAACAAAGGTAAAACTACAAAAAATTTTTCATAATTTTAAGGTGAGCGCAAGTAAACCTTATCTTAAAACAACATTATGACAATTGTTTTACTTATAAAGTTAGATAAGTCAAAATATAAATTCTGTTTATAAATAAGAAAATCTAACATAAAATTTATGTCGTTTTCTTTTTGCCAGAGCAGAAAAAGTGATTTTCTTAAAATTTTTTTTTCACAAAACAAATATGAAAAGTTTGATCTAATTCTGTAGTTGTGTTTGTGAACAATCGTTTAATGTTTTTGTTAATTAATACTATTTAATTCAATAATTTTTTGTTACTATTGAATTTAAAACGATTTAAACAAAACATTTATTTAAACAAATAACTATTTCACTTTAAAAAAATAATAATAAATAAATGGTGTCTTGTTTGTTTATTAATTTTACAGATTTGCAACTTGATCTACCAAAAAATCTAGATTCAGAAAAAATATTTTCAGATCAAAAAAAGAGCAATTTTTTGTGCAAAAAGAATACGAAATGCAAAAAAAAGTGATCTGACAGCTGCTTTTTTTGCTCTTAGATCACTTTTTTTGTCAAAAAGAAAACGACATTAAATTAATTATATATATTCAAATCTGTTTCGGTTTGTTTTATTTAGATAAAGATAAAATCGAAATTATTAAATTTTATTATAATTTCAGTAGACAAAAATGTCACCAAGAAATAAGAAATATAAACATATATTTAGTGAAGAAGATGAGGCCAACCTCATCAAATTTGTAAAATCAAACGAGTTGATCTACAACGTTCAGCACCCTAAATATCGCAACAGTTCAATGAAACAGCGTTTGTGGTCGCAATTCGCACAGACAATTGAAAAAGACGGTAAGTACTATGAAAATAGTTTGAATATTTTTTAATCAAAATTTAGCGTTATATGTAAGTGGAAGCTGCTACTATTCCATTTGGAAAAATAATGAAGTATATTGACCTAATTTCAAATGGATTATTCGATCGACGCAACTGACAATTGGTTCGGCATTGGAATAAAATAAGGAAAATCCTGTTTGTATTTGAAATATGTCGGCCGTTTGTTTGTAAATATTTTACCAGAACGTATTTTTTGTTTATGAATCCAATTCAAAACAGTATGAACGATATGTATTCATCTATCGGTTTAGAATGAGATATAGGTTATGATAATCACCCATAAACACCAATGTAAGGATTCGAGTGAAGCATATAACACGTCAAGTCAATTCGATATAGCAACCCCAATGTTTGTCGTAATGATTCGCTCCTTGATAAATATCTAAAATTACTAAATTTGTAAACTATTGATTTTCATTTTAGTTGAAGTTTGTTTGAAAAAATGGTCAAATATACGGGACTTTTACAAAAAAAATCAAAATAGAATGGGGGCTGGATGTTCAGCGAAAATTAAAACACGACTTGAAAATTTATCTTTCCTACGTAATGTTGTTGTGGTCGTAAAAGAGTGAGCGTTGAAGATCCCTTATATATTACCAAATATTTATGCTTGTAAATTTTCAGAAAACCATTTTTATACAATAATCCTGGAAAGAAAAAAACTCCGATATCTCTAGATGAAAATGTATGTGATATTAGGTTTGAAGATATTCCTGCTACAACACAGATAAAAGAAGAAGATTTGTTTGTCACATCAAGGCCAAGCTCTAGCGCCAGCTATACAAACATTTTTAACGAAAACCTCAATCTCGTTTCGAATTCCGAGCTGACCACTGGATCGGATTTGCAAAAAATAGCATCCACATCAAGTGGTAGGAGCCAACCTCAACGATTCAGTAATGCCCTTGAGACTGTTGCTGAAAGAGACTTATCTGAACCGAATGAATTGTTAAAATTTTTAATAATGCAGCGAGAATCTACAAAGAAACCGGTATTAAATCCTTTGCAACACTTATTTATGTGCTTTGCTAAAACGGTCGAAACGTTTCCGAAATCGGATCAAATCGACATGAAACAAATTATTTTTAACACAATTATGGAACGAGAAAAAAAACTTTTACTTCATCAGCGACAAGAAAGATGATATACAAATATGACAATGTTTCTTTCTTCCATTTAAATATAAAATATTATAATAAAATGTATTAAGCATTTTGTTAATCAGTTTCCTTTATACGTAAATAATTAAAAAACATTGTTACTAGTTGATTTTCCATATCCACACCATAAATGTGAGCGAATTCTTTGTTTTTCATCGAATGACACGAAAAAAAAAACTGTAAATGTCTTATTTGTTTGATATTATCAAAAAATGAACAAAACTACTTACAAATTTTGTATTATACCTGTCGCGTGGCCATTTGAAGCAATCTGTATTTTGGTTCTGACTCTAATAACTCATGAATATCAGTTATCAAACCGATGGAGGGTATTGCTGATGTACTGCTATATTGCTATACTCATATTGTGACTTGGATTCTCATGTGACAATTTAGCTAAACACAATTCTCATCGCAGCTTCAATTTGTCTCTGTCAGTGATATCAACAGTAGGATATTAAATTATTTGAGAATTTCTTTTACTGCAAAAAAGAATTAAAATATTGAATTTAAACCAAGGAATATGCAAACGCTATCCTATCATAATAAAGCAAGACTATGATATGTGTGGCCAGTGGCGGATTATCATAGAGGCGGAAGAGGCGGCCGCCTCGGGCCCCACATGCACAGGGGGCCCCACGCTACAAATAGTATTGATATTTTATAGGTATTCAAATATCAGATGACTGCGTTCATTCAACCAAAGTTTTTAAACCTTAAGATTTTTTTAATATTATCCCACATGTAAAAGTGTTAGGTTGTCAATTTGTATTACTTTTTTTCATGTATGTATTTATTTTAATAATTCTAATTTGATAGTTTTATAATTTTTTAATGTACAAATTCGTTTTCCAATTTGTATAGTAAAAAACATTTTGTTTTGAAAAGTTCCACTGTTACGAATGAATATTAATACTAAAACTTTATTTGCAATGGGCTGTTATTATATTAATCGCAAAATTATTGATAAAAACAAAATCCAGATAAGTATTTTTTGGATATTTGAAGTATATTTGATTTTATGTTTTCTTCAATGATTTTGGATTTCTTTTAAGACCTACAATTTATTGAAAGCATTAAACTGAAAACCTCAATTTTAAGCATATAATTGTACATATTTTAGATTAATTTCATATATAACTAAATAAATGAAAACTTTTTAACGTGTAGAATTGAAATCTATTATTGTATGCTTAAAATCCATGTATTTTTTATACAATACATGCTAAATTCATCATTTGGATTAACGTTTGAAAAGGGTTTCCATATGACATGATTGATATAGTATAGGTGTTTTAGCTTTAGTTGTATATTTCATTTTATCAACGTTGATTGGAAAAAAGATTGTCTAAAAAATTTGTTTGAAAAATTTGAAAAAAAGATTGTTTGTAACTGGACGTATTGATACTCAAATAGCTCGTGAAATTGAAGTACAACAAAAATGCTGGCGGAAGTTTTAAAAAGAGTTGCAGCTACAGTAAAGCTATTAGTTACTTTGGGTTTAGCATTTCGTTGTCATCGAGAAGATATTGATTCGAACAGAAAAGGAAATTTTATGACATGCATTGAGTACCTATCCCAATTTGATGATTTTCTTAAAAATCATTTGGAGAGGTACAGCCATCCTGGAAAAGGTACTGTAAGTTATTTATCACATACCACATGCGAAGAATTTATAAATTTAATGGGAACTGAAGTAAAAGAACACCTAATTCAAGAAATTCAGGACTCTTTATATTATTCAATTATTGTTGATTCTACGCCAGACGTGAACCACACTGACCAACTAAGTTTTATATTAAGGTACATTGATAAAGTGGGCGATGCGAGAGAACGATTTTTGGATTTTTACAAATTGAAAATCACAATTCAGAATATCTTGCTCAACTTATTTTGAAAACTTTAAACAATTTGTCTTTGGATATTAAAAATTGTCGCGGTCAAACATATATGGCCGGAAAATATAATGGTTTACCAGCCAGAATTAAAACTCTAAGTGAGACCGCCATTTTTGTTCCTTGTACAAGTCATACGCTTAATTTAATTGGAAATTATGCTGCAGATGCCTATTCTACTGCGGTGTATTATTTTAACTTTATCCAAAATATATATGTATTCTTTTCTTCATCTACTCACAGATGGAAGTTGCTTATTGATAATTTTTCCGATCCTAATTCCAAACATATTAAAAAATTAAGTGACACAAGTGACAAGATGGTCTGCAAGAGCTGATGCAGTATCCGCCTTGCGGTTTAATTACAAAAATATTAAAAGCATTCTTATCCAAATTAGCGAAAATGAAGACGAAAAACCGATTACTAAAGTTGAGGTTAAAAAATTAGCTAGCTCTTTCGATGAATATGAATTGCCTTATTAACCGTTCTATGGGATATATTATTGCAAAGAATCAATAGTACTAGAAAATCATTTCAAAATATTCAAACGAACTTATTACAAGGAGTAAAACTGTTTAATTCTTTGTCACAATTTATATGGGATGTTCGGAATGATTTTGAGATCATAGAAAAGCAAGCAAACTTATTAACAGACAATATTAGCTACAACGAAGGACGAAAAAGAAAACGCAAAATTATGTATGATAAATCATCTGCAAATGATACACAGTTAGTAGGACGAGAATTGTTTATTATATGATCTGTGTCTCATATCTCACAATATGATCTGTGATAGACTTGCCACTGAAATGTCTACCAGAACGTCCATATATGAAACTGTTTTAAATAATTTTAAATTATTTTTTGATCAAAATATATCCACTTGTCAACGTGTATTTTAGAATTGTCAAATACATATGCGAGGGATATAGAAGTACAATATTTTAAAGACGAAGTACATCATTTTTTTAAATATATAAAAGAAGAGAACATCACTTGTCCATTTAAGATGTACAAGGTAATCATTGATGGCCTGCAATCTTCATTTCCCAATGTGGAAACTATTTTAAAAATATTTCTTACATTGCCGATATGCAACGCAAGTGGGGAACGATCTTTCTCCGTTCTGAAGCGGATAAAAAATTATTTAAGAAATAGTCTTAATCAAACTCATTTGCAAAATTTTTGGTAAAATCTTAGGCCCCAAAATTTTGTTCCGCCTCAGGCCCCTTAAAGGCATAATCCGCCACTGTGTGTGGCTCTGTTAATACTTTTTTTCCAACTACGCCCGATACAAATTTGCAAAATCGCCACTTTCATTTTGTTGTTTAACAGCAAGCTTTATTTTAAATCTGCCCACAAATTTTACAAACGAGAATTAATGATTTACGACTAAAATCACTGTATTTGTTTACAAAATAGCTTTTTTCTATTTTGCGTCTAAAATAAAGTCATTTCGATACCCAAATGCGTATCGAAATGGCCTTCATTACGATACGCAAAGTTTTGTCTTTCAAGGTTGGTCATATTGGTCATACAAACGTTAGTGAACATTAAAACGAATAATTATGTAAATAAAATTAATAAGAATATCTGAATTAGTGTTAGATATTTTAATTAATTAAAATAATTAGTAATAATAAAAAAATTTCAAATTGACTATTTTTTATTAAAATATACATTTTTTAAAATTTCAAGTCAAAAAATGCAAAGTAGAAAAAATAGTATAAAAAACTCGTTTCATAAGTCGTTTTATCGCACTTATCCTTTAGAAAACTTCCCGCTGCGCGGGTCGTTTTCTAAACAGATTGCGTGCGATAAAATCGTCGATTATGAAACTAGTTTCTTAATATACTATTACAATATTGCAACAAAAACTTTATTCAACAACTTTTATTTGAAATAATATTACAATGAAGTTTGATCCAATATTTTATTTAACGATGTACACTGTTAATTGAGGTCATCGAATTCGTTTCAAAACTTTTGACAGCGGCGAAGTAGTTTTTCGCAAATAAATAGTACATTTGTCAAATTGTCAAGTCATTTCGTCATTCCTTGAAATCAAAGTTATTTAAAATAAATACAATTCAACTTAAAATGAATTGGTTTGCTGGTAATATTGCAGAAGCTGTTAATTTATCTAAATTACGAAATTCAGTGTTTGTTGTGTATGTTGAAGGTAGTTATTTTTGTTGTTTTTTAAAAAACACGTCATTATTTCCAGAAAGTTGTTTTATATTTGAACTTTTTATATGTATTGTGTTATTATTTAGGAACTGATGATGTGTCTGGAAGGATAACAGGATATTTAAATGATGAAAAAATTCGAAGGTATTTAGAAAGTAAACATTTTGTCGCAATTAAAATACAAAGTGGAAGTGAGGCTTATATGCAATTTGCACAAATATGTAAGTAATGAATCTTAGACCATAATCGTGAAAATCATTGTTATTTTCTTTTTTAGATCAATTAGTTCCCCTTCCTTCGTTATTTTTTATCGGAAAAAACGGTTCGCCGATTACGATAGTGACTGGTGCTGTATCCGGCTTAAATGAATTGGAAGAAAAGATTCAATCTGTTCTTCTATCAATAAATGCAACCATCGAATCTGGTACGAGCAGCTCAATATCTGCAGTAACATCAAATTTTATTGCTAATGAAACAACTAGTTCTGCGCCTGTGACAAGCCAGTCTGTGACACCACCACCAAATGTTTCAGTCCCAACAAATCAACCTTCGTCATCTTCAAAACCAACGGAAGAACCTGAAACGGAAATTGTATGTGATGGTGATGTGTGCTATAAAAAGCCTGTACAAACTAAAAAAGAGGCAGAACCAAAACCAGAAATCGACGTATCAAAAGAAAATGAAGATGCAAAAAAGAAATTGGAAGAAAAAATAGAACTTGCTAAGAAATTGATCGAAAAGACCCGAAAAGAAAAGGAAATTGAAGAAAAAGAAGTAAGTGTTTAATATTTTTTCTTGCACCTTTCTCTCTGTCTGACTCTGCTTCGAAACAAAACAAAAATGTAGTTGCCAATAATCCAGCCGGTTGCATATTTCTTGATCCTGTGTTGGACGCCGCTGTATATACTTTGATGATCTCGCTCTTTTTCTTCTGAATTTTCTACATTTCCTCGAACTGTGACCCACATGAATGTGACTTGCCACATAACCAGCATCCGGTTCAGTCACTTCGACCACTCTCTCGTGGTCTTGGTTTGTATTTGTTATCATCAGCCAACTCTCCCCGCCGTATTTTAATAGACCGCTTACTTGTTTTCATTTGTGAAAACACAAATAATTTTTTCAACGAATATTGCTTTTAGCGATAACATCACAGCTTTCTGTGGTTCAGGAATTCAAGATCATGAAAACCATCAGTAAACGCTTCGATTATCATTTTCTGCATAAAATTGGAGTATTTGAGTGTGGCAAATGCTAAAGCCGTTTTCGCTGCCAAGGTATAGTCCTGTGGGCTTTCTCCATTCCGCTGCAAGCGACCTTTTAACTTAATACTGTACAACTCCCTTTAATGGTCGCCGCTTTTTTTTCGTTCTATTGTATTCATCACTTCTTCATAACTTTTACGGTGCTTTTCTGGCACCTCTGCTTCAACTGCTTTTCCTTAAGCGTAATTATCAATGCAGCAAAACGATTTTCACTGTTCCTAACATACTAATCTGCTGATGTCTCGAATTGGCACTATCTCCATCTATTAATTGATGTTGAAACTTTGTTGATCAAATTCTTGATACAACGCTTCTTTGTTAGCCATATTTGCATTGATCTGGTTGATTGCTGCTATCAATTGAGTGAAATTGAAGCTTAGAGCCAGAGGTGGTAGTGCGTTGAGTTTTGGTGTTGAGTTTTTGTTTCCACAACAGAACTTTTCCTCAGCTGCTATTGAATTAGTATTTGCTGTAACTATTCCGAACTGGTAGAAGAATTGATCGTATTCTAAAATTCTTTTGTCCGGACGATTCAAAATGAGGTTTTCGCAAATGCTTAGAAGTTATTTGAGTTCTTTCAAACAACAACAGAATGCGCCACAGATTTAATTTTTAACCACATGTTAGATCAATGGTTTTAAAAAAATAACAAATAATGTTTATTCGTCCTTCACTGTACCTTTTCTAGAAAAAAAATGCAAAGTAACAACAAATACAATACAAATATTCTTGTGAGTCTTCCTAGAAAACAAATAGTGTATTTGTTTCACAATCATTTAATGGTGATGATTATAAATTTCTTTCTTGAGTAAAATTTTATGTTGTATTTCGTTACGATGAAAAACTATCAAAATATCCATGAAAATTAGTCTTTTGACACTTAACGATATTTTGAGGATGGAAGTTGATGGTGACATTATGTGCCCTAAGTTCTGCACTATACTAATATGTGAATTCAGCACATTACTCCATACAATCTTTGTTTTTTACGTTCCTAGGCTGAAAGACAACGTGAAGTTCGTCGCCGTAAGGAAGGTCAACAATTCCGCGACTTAAAACAGGAAATGAAACAAAAAGAACTACTTGAACTGAAAGAAAGCTATAAAAAAGAAAAACAACAAGACCAAGCAGCACGTCGTCGTATCCTAGATCAAATTGAACAAGATCGTTTGGAACGTGCAGAAAAGTTTGTACCAATTCCTTCAATAAATAATGAAAAAGATACAGAGAAGCCATCAACATCACAATCAACTTCCACCTCTAGCAGTACATTATCCAAAATACAGTTTAGAAAACCAGGAGGTGAAACGGAAATGCATATATTTGATGTTTCAGATATATTTAAAGTTGTTCGAGATTATGTACAACAAAATATTGTACCAAATACTGGAATCAATGAATTTATATTAGCAACAACATTTCCAAAACGAGAATTTTCCGAAAATGATTATCAAACTACGTTGAAAGATTTGGGGTTGTTTCCTTCATCTGTTCTGTTGATCATACCGATAGGAAAAACAAAACAAAGCCCATCAGATGTTGTGTCAAATGCATCGAGATCGATTTATGATTTAGTTTATTCGATTGTTTGGAATATATTTACGCCATTTATTGCTGTTTATGCTTATGCTAGAAATTATTGGTATAATCGAAATAATACAGATACAGGTGGACAGAAAAGAGCGAATGAAGATCAACCCTCACCGAATGATGCGTGAGTAGAATTATAGGTTTAACATATATTTAAATAACAAAATTTACCATTTATTTTCAAGCGCGAAACGTAGAAACTTAAGCGTGTTCGAAAAATCGACGCTCACAAAATCACCGAAAGAGGATAAAACTGGAGCATATCGACGAGTGGGAGATTCAAACATACATCGATTACATGAAACACAAGATTCCGATGATGAGAATAATACATGGAATGGCAACTCAACCCAACAGCAATAAGTATTTTGGTTTTTTTTTCAATGCTAAATAGATCCTAAAAATAGATGTCACTCCAACATATTCCGTTTATCTTACCTTTTACAAATTAATATAATTTTATCTATTTTAACTTAAATTGTTATCACAAACAGAAAAATATATATGAAAATTTAAAGCAAAGAATATATGGTTTATTTATTCTTTATATATTTTAAACAAAGAAAAATATTAAAGTGAAAATAATTATAAAAAGAAAATGAAAACAACAATTTTTTAATGACTTGAACCGCAACATTTTAATTAAAAATTATGAATAACAAAACAAAATAAGAAAATCATAAAAACTATAAATGTTTTTATATTTTTTTATTTAGATTTTAATCTATTTGAACGCTTGTATATGCTGCTTCTTAAATGTATGAATAAAGTTTAATGAATTTAAACTTTTTTGGTAGCTTCATTAACAAAAATGATAACTGATAAGAACGTTTTAAATTTGAGCTAAAGATTTATCTTTGAAGATGGTTTTACTGTTTTTGGAAGTGATTTACTTTTGGTAATGAAATGTATGAAATTATGTAGCACAAGAAATAACGTTAGTAATAAACTAAAATGAAATTTAAATTAATATTATTAATCGAATCGGTTTTTGCATTTGTCGAACAAATTATTTGATTGTTTGGAAAAATATAAATACGAGACATCTATAAAATCTTTGACCATCTTAGAAAATTCATCCCAGTTACCCGTTATTTCATCCAAAGTTTTTAAATTTTTCAACATATACTCGTGCGATCTTAAAACCTTCCCCTTTAAATGCTCTGTCGCATAATCAACAAACAAATCAACATAATCTCACTCTCGATAATCAACAAAAATATGAGGAGCACCAATCACCAGCGACATTAAAGGCTGTCCAGCGAAGCTGTCCTATTTCAACGAGGACCTTTGATGACAACATCAGGATCCGTAGAAGACTTCATGAATTTAAAAGAAAACGTTACCAGAATTTCAATATTGGAAAACTTTAAGTTGAGAAAATGGCAAGTAAGGCAAAATTTAGAAGAGATCGATTTTGTGGCGATATTATAACCAATATTAAGCAAATCGCAGAGAATCTTAAATCAAGTATGTTAGCTACTCAGCCTAATGGTTGAAATCAAGGGAACTCTTTCAGATACCAGCAAAGCCTTATATCTACCTTGCTTGTTGGCGCCGATCGAATTCGACTTATGATCGAGTTTCAGACATTATGAATGCTGGAAATTGGATGGGACGATCAAGTACCACAAATTGAACAATGAAAACAGCAAAATCTCTGAAATCTGAATCTGAAATCGCGTTTAGACAAGTTGGATGTAGGGTAGAAAACGTTTACCGGCTCGAGGGACCAAAATTTTATCGGGTCATTCTTTGATGGGAAACGACCATGGTCGATAAATGAGATTTGTTTTTCTTTGCAATAATTTACAATACATCCAAATAAAACAAATTATAATTTGTATAACTATAATAATAATTTGATTAAGAATTTTAATTTGTAATTGATGCCGTTCAGTTGAAGGTTTGTTTTAAAGGAAAACCCAGCTTTCAAGACTGTTATCTTTCTTAACATCATCTTCTGGCAAAATTGTTAAACTATGTATAATCTAATTAAATATAAATTAAATGAGAATGTGAACGGCATCACTCGATATAAACGGTATATAATGCGTTGAAAAAATACACGATAAAGTTTTTGATTACACTGTTAAAAATATCAAGAAATACATTTTTTTCAGAATAAATATGATCATGATATTCGAACAAAAACGATGTTGTTTATGGTGCTTCGTGCGAAATGCAAATAAAACATACAAATTTAAAAAAATGTACATACCTAAAATTATAAAAATAAACCTATTTTGTCAATCATTCTTTTGTAACATTATCAAAATTATCAACTATAATAAAGAAATGAAAAACGAAACTTCTCGTAACATTTCTTAAATATTATTTTAAAAATATTTTGCATTATTTGAAATTTGAATTTAATCCAATGAAAATGATATATCACATTTCATTTACACTGATAATTTCCCTTGGGCAATCATCACGAATATTTAATTTTTTTTACAAAAATATGTTTTATAGAGTTATAAATTAATAAATGCCTTAAAAGTTTAAGTTAAAGGATAAATATTTCAATTATTTAAGTTAAGTTGGTAAACATTTTTCTAAACAAATTTCCCTTGACCGGCTAGAACTTCACATAATTTTTGGGAAATTCCTCAATCAAGCGACATTGATAAAAACCCTCAGCCTACGGTCTTGGCTATTACCAATCTATACATACTTTCGAAATGTTTGCCAAAACTTATTTCGAATTATCGCCGCCCTTGGGAAATTATTACTGATAATTTAGTGATAACAAACATTTTTTTAATATACTCATGCATACATTGAAAAATTCATTATCATGTTGAAATAGTTATTTACAAATCGAGGGCGGAAACTGGAAAGAAGAACATTACGCCCGCGTTTCATATTGAAGTCCAACGCAAAGCGAGGGTTTTTATTGAATCAGGGATATATAATCTTTTTTTCAGCATTAGTGTATGTACAACGATTTACGCTGCACAACTGCGCCTGCGCAACTGAATTGAAAATAAATCAGTTTTTGAATTATTAAACTTGCTAGACATTTTAAAAATTCGAGAAAAAACTTAAACATGCCATGATTTTCACTATAAACTTCATACAATTCATTTATGCACAAACGAATCGTAAAACACATTTTTCTACTTCAAGCTACGAAAATATCATTTTAATATATAGTAAAACCTATGTGAAAGGGAAACTTTTTCTAAGTAGTGACTGAAAATGTTTTCAGTCACTAGGACTGAAAGTAAATAAGTTTCGGTGGTCGCCTACAAGTGGTGGTTATTTGAAGGATTGAATATTTGATTGAATATTTGAGATTGAATTTGATTTAAGGTTTCTGTTGTTGTTTCGGTTGCTGTGTTTATTTCTGTCAATATCGCAGTATTTTGTAGGGATTGAATATTTTGAATATTGTGATCGAATCGAATCGAAACTAATCATTATATCAATTGTGTGTAATTAATTAATTAAACTAATAATGAGTGTGTTTTTTTTCTATATCGAAGAATTCGGAGCGATAAAATAAAATTTGTATCAGATATATCGTATAATTTTTTCCTCCGATAATTAACTGTCAGATATAAAGTATATTCTCTGAGTTCTTTCCGCCAAAAAAAAAAATAAAAAAAAATTTATTAAATAAATAAATAAATTTTATTAAAAAATTTATTGTTATTTGTTTTTAATTGAAACTTTACCTACAATTTTTAAAATTTATACTTTAAACGATGACTTCCAGTCGGTAAAAAAAATATCTGTAATATCTGTAAAAGTTTTTAGAGAAAATATATGAACTATTTTCATTATTCATATTGTCAAATTCGTCTACTAAAAACTTACAAAACGACATATCTAAATTTGACTGTGTAAAAAAAAAAAAAGGTTGTATTTATATATAACATTTTTACCAGTGTAAAATAATGTTATTATTGTGTTCGCCTGTTATTATTCCATCTGTAGGCGAACACAATAATAACTTTATTTTACACTGGTAAAAATGCTATATATAAATACAATCTTATTTATTTTTTACACAGTCAAATTTAGATATGTCGTTTTGTAAGTTTTTAGTAGATGAATTTGTAAATATTATCATTTGTATTTACAAGCGTAGAAAAAATAGCGTTTTCTACGCGTGGTAAAAACGTTTTTGCGTTCCTAAACTTATTCCACTCGACACTATCGCGTCTCGTGGACAAACCGTTCAGTCACGCAAAAAGAGACGTTTTCACCACTTGTATAAAAATCTACTATTTACATCCTCGTTATCGTGGCTGAAAGTTTTGCGCTCGTAAAATCAAATCCCGCTGCTATATAAAACATTAGTGTATTTTTCAAGGTTGGCAAATATCATGATATTTATATAAATATCAATATATCCGATATATATCAGATATATATCCGATATATATCATGTTCTGATATTTATTTTTGAATAAGTTGTTTATCTTAAATATTATTCAATATATGGCCCTTTTCACACTTGTATGCAGTGCAGCGCATCACTTCCTCGTTTCTTGCCTCTTTGCCTATAAACTAAATTCAAATATGACAACTCCAATTGAGTTTATCGGCAATTTATCAAGCCTATTCGTCTATCTTCAATTGCAAAAGTCCAAATGACGAATACGCTTAATTACTTTGCTTTTGGCTTGTTTATTTGGCCAAATTGCACCATCAATACCTATACAAGATTGTACAACTGGTCCAGTAATGGTCCATTGCTGGCGACCGGCTGCAATGATAGAGTTCTGGCAACCATAACAAGAAGATAAACATCATGTAACTGTATGATAACTTCGAACAATAAATAGCTGCCATGCAATGGCCCATACAAGGTTATACAACTGGTCCAGCAATGGTCAATTACTGGCGACCAGTAATTCAACAATGGCCGGGTACTGGCAACTATGATTCGATCATTAACATAATTTTACTTGTTGATAACTGCGGACAATAAATGGCTGCCATTTATTTGCCGGAGAGAAAAACAGCAATGGCCCATACAAGGGTGTACAGCTGACCCAGTAACAGACCAATAATGATGACCAGTATTGCAGCAATGACCGAATACTGGCAACAATGGCAGGGTCATAAAAAAAAATAAAATATCATACGTAAATTTTAATAAATTCAATACAAAATAATTAAAATAAAGTAAAAGTGTTCAGATAAAAATATTTAAAACTTATACCAATTTTAACATAACATATCAGTCTTTCAGCAGAGATGCGGTAATTAAACTATAGGTGTAATTTTTCAAACTATAAGTATATAAATAATTAAAAAAATAATTTTTGAACTTTTCGTGAAAATTATAATTACTACAATAATTAATTAAAAAACGTTTTCTCCTTTTTTATTTTCACCAACGAAAATTGTATTTAAACATTACAAAAAAATTTTAACATTTTGTAATGTTTAAATACAATTTTCGTTGGTGAAAATAAAAAAGGAGAAAACGTTTTTTAATTAATTATTATAAGTATATGTCTAAAATGGATAACACTCTAGCGTATTTTAATAAAAAATGACAAAGATCGGCCAATTTATGGTCCAGTGCTGGTCCAATAAGAATAGCCAATTGATGTTAACCATTAACGTACCATTACTTAGCCATTTAAAGTAAACTGGTAATTTTCTATAAACCGTAGATCGGATGATTCATGGTTCCAGTAATGGCCCAATAACAAAACAATAGCAATGCATTGTTTACCATTCATGGGCTAGTTATTTCAAAGTCAACCATTCAAAAGTAACTAAATATTTCTGTTATTGTTATTATTTCTGTTATAGTTTCTGCTATTTTCTGTTAACCATAGATCAGCCGATGAATGATTTTAGTACTGGCCTAATAACAAAAGTCAAGTCCTGTTAACTATTAATAGTGCTTGGTCGTTTTCAAATTCTGGAGTCCCCTGCTTGGGTAGTCATTCCATTCCACCACACCATTGGTGGTGTATTTCTGAACTTAGAATGAAGTACATATTATGAAAATGGTGTGGATTCAGTTAAAAGCGCCATTACAAATGGAATGAAGACTGAAATAATTATATATAAATAAGGAAATATATGCTTCTTCTCTTTGGTGGTGGTTGTAACGTTTACTTACCTAAAAATCGATGGCCAAGCATAAATCTTCTTCGATAAAGCTTCTTAACTTCGAAAGGCTGCTCTAGTTTAAAATCGACTTCCAGTTTCTCAAGCAGGATTTGCCTGACCCTGAAATACGGTCAAGCACTGGCCCATTAATGGTAAACAGTACTTTGCTATTGTTATTGGGCCAGTACTAGAAACATTCTTCGACCGATCTATGGTTTACACTTTACAGAATAGAGTCAGTATATAGTTACCTTTGAATGGCCAAGCACTGGCCAATTAATGGTAAACAATACTTGGCTATTGTTATTGGGCCATTACTGCAACCATAAATCGACCGATATTAGGTTTATAGAAAATAACCAGTACACTTTAGTTTAAATGGCCAAGCATTAGCTCGTTAATGGCTAACATTAATTGGCTATTATTATTAGCGCAGTACTACAGTCATGAATTGGCCGATCGATGTCAGTTGGTTAAAATTCACTAGACTCAAATTCATTTTAGAAATACATATTTGAACATTTTTTATCTATAGTTACTATTCGCTTCTCAACTAAAAGACTATGGTAATATGGTTGGTATAAGTTTTATAATGTTTTTCATTAGACATTTTTATTTTATTTTAAATTATGAAATCCATTTGTATTTAATTTATTTAAATTTGCCGATGATACCATTGGCCATTGCTGCAATGCTGGCCCCACTATTCAACCTTGTATAGGCCATTGGTTTTTTTCTCTGACCTATGAATGGCAGCCGATTATTGCCCTAAGTTATCATCCAGTATAATTATGTAAATGGCCAAGGCATGGTTTGCCAGTACTCTGCCATTGCTGCGTTACTGGTTCCCATTAATGGACCATTACTGAACCAGTTGAACAACCTTGTATAGGTTATGCGAAATTTCAACTAAAACGGCAATAGTCGTTTTATCTCTTTGAGTCTGTCTAAAGCGGCTGCTTTTGTCTTTAGATAACAAGGCATATGTTTAGCATTTATTGCAATATTTATCATAAGATTAGTTTTGTCAGAATCTATGTTCTTTATGGTCTTGGCATAGCTGAACCAGGTTACCTCGATTTGGCATGCGTTTTGCAAGCAGTGCTGCGACTATTAACAGATTTTCTAACTTTAAGGTAGGAATAATTAATTATTTATTTTTTTATAAATATCATGATATATATCAGGGAATAAATATCGTGATATATATCAATGATACATATCGGATATATATCATTGATATTGTAACGACTCTTCGTTGGTTCTTTTAGATTATTGAACAAACACGACAGTAAAAGACAGATCTTTAGTTAACAGAATCTCAAACTTTATTTGTCATCAAATTACAGCAGCTTCCGTTTTTCCTTACAATAAATTCCAGGGTCTCCAATTTATGTACACTAAACTTCGCCGCTTTTCCACAATTTGAATCAATAATATTCGGAATGGTAAAATCTGTATTTACTATTCCACTAAGTTCAGATTCTTTCTCTATTAGTACCCAGGCTCAGATACCACCGATTATTCCTTAAACTTGCGAATATTTATAAACACTTTTAATTGCAAAAGTAAAACTGACTATCTGATATTTTTGTTTGCTTATTTATATCGAAAAATAAATAAATCGAAACTTCTATAATCCACTAGAAATCAATACTACGTAGTCCGTACATCTGAAACAGGCCACACCTGTTTTCATTCAAACTTGCATTTGTATTAGCGAACTCAAATTTAATTTATGCAAAATGTATTAGGTAACTCCTTTTAATTCATTAATGTAAATATTTGTATAACAAATTTAATTTACATTAATTTATGCAATACGATTTGCAATACAAGTAAAAGATTGAAAAAGGAGTTAACTTTCAATTCATGAATGAGTAAATAAAGTTAACCCATTCTGGACGAAGTTTATTACATTGCCCTCCATTTAGTTTTGTTCGTCCCGAACAATATCAGAGATCGCATTGGTGCTGTTACCTTGGTACGGTGCCAACCTTTGCAGATGTATCACTTTCATCTTGGTACGGGGTCCCTTTTGTATGCGGTAGATGACATCATTAATTCGTTTGATTATTTTATATGGGCCTTCCCAATCTGGCTGCAGCTTGGGTGATCTTCCCTTAGTTCTTCTGGGGTTGTATAGCCATACCAATTCTCCTTCTTGAAAACCGCCACTATTTGCATTTATGTCGTACCTGGTTTTCATTTTGTCACTGGCAATCTTAATGTGGTCTCGAACCTGCTGATGGATTTTATTCATCTTCTCCCTTAGTTGACCCACATAATCTGTTTTCGTGGATACCAGACCTCCAGGGATGCCAAACTCGATGTCACTAGGAAGATGTAGGTCTCTTCCGAACATGATATTCGCTGGCGTTTCACTTGTCGTATCGTGCACTGCGCTACGATAAGCCATCAAGAATAACGGAAGATCCTTGTCCCAATTTCTTTGGTTGGCTTCTACTACCTTTGACAAATGTTCTTCCATGGTTCGGTTGAATCGTTCTACCATGCCATCCGACTGTGGGTTCATAGGTGTAGTTCGTGTTTTTCTAATGCCGAGTGTTCTGCACAGCTCTTCCATCAGTTGAGATTCAAAATTCCTTCCCTGGTCGGTATGCAACTCGAGCGGTGTTCCATATCTGCAAACCCATTCATTGACTAATGTTTCCGCGACCGTAACTGCTTCTTGGTTCGGTATTGCATATGCTTCCGGCCATTTTGTAAAGTAATCAATGACCACCATGATGTATTTGTTACCTTTTGTAGTTTCCGGAAATGGCCCCGCGATGTCTATAGCAATTCTCTCCATTGGGGCGCCCACATTGTACTGTTGCATCTCTCCTCGAGTTCTAGCTTTTGGTCCTTTGCTCGCTGCACAAGTATCGCATCGCCGACACCATTGCTCCACGTCTGTTCGATACCTTACCCAATAAAACCTCTCCCTTACTTTGGCTAGGGTTTTATTGACTCCCAGGTGTCCTCCAGAAATACTTCCGTGCAGCTTTCCCAGTACCTCTTCCACTCGACTTGATGGCAACACCAGTTGTTCTAACACTTTCTTTCCATCAGCGGACTCCCATTTTCTTTTAAGTATCCCGTTGTCCATAAATAGTGAGTCCCATTGCGCCCAGTAGCATTTCACCTCCGTACTTAAAGGTGCGACCTCTTTCCACTCCGGTCGCCTTCCCTCAGTTTTCCATTTCAATATTGGAGCCATAGCTGGATCCTTTAGCTGCTCTCTTTTAAATGCCTCGGTACACCAATCGTGAGGAGTTTGCAACTTAATTTGCTTCACTGTCATTGCCTCTTTTCTTTCAGTCCTGCTACATGACTTGCGCTCCTCAACACAGGGTCTTCTTGAAAGATCTTCAGCGTTACAATGTATCCTTCGCTTCCGGTGCTCGACGCGGCAATCTCCTTCCTTTTTGACATCCACTTGCTTGTTTGAAAGGTTCATCAACCGGCCTGGAACTATTCCTTCTTTTGCTATTACTCGAGTTTTGCATTCTTGTCTGATGTGCCCTAACTGCCCACAATTCCAGCATCTTACTTTGCTAGATCTTCTTCGTTGATTTCGTTCAGGCTTATCCACCAACTTTCTGACATGCATGATCACTTCATCAAGCGCTGCTTTTATAGGTTCTTCAGTAACTTCCATCTGACGTACTCTATCTGAACCGTACGCTCTTTTTCCAGCTTCCATTTGCAGGGCCAATGCTAAGACTTCTGCAGGTAGCTTCTTTCCGCTTAGATAAAGCTGGTTTCTCATTTGCACATCACGAAGAGCATTGATGAATGTATCAGCTGCCAGTTCGTCTCGGTGTTCAGCGTTATAATTCGGATATGATAGATTAACCAGTCTCACAATGTCAGCCTCTAATTCTTGCAAGGTTTCGCTGACTCCTTGTTTCCGTGTTTTGAGCTGCATGCGATGGAGAGCTTGCATATGACTTTCCCCGTATCTTACTTCTAAGGCCTCCATAATCTTGCTGTAACCACGCTCTGTCGCTGATAGTGTCTGCAAAATTTCAGCAGCAGGTCCCTTCAATGCTAATATAAGTGCGTTTACTTTTTGCTGGTGATCAACCCCAGTTGTTGCTATCTCAAATTGCAAATATCTGATACGATGTAGATCCATCAAATGCGGGTGTTTTCACTCTAGCTGGGGCTGAAGTAATTGATGGATTGCTCATGTTACCTGACTTCAATTGTGCTATTTCTTGACGGAA
Source organism: Diogma glabrata (assembly GCA_963693315.1). Classification (NCBI taxonomy): domain Eukaryota; kingdom Metazoa; phylum Arthropoda; class Insecta; order Diptera; family Cylindrotomidae; genus Diogma; species Diogma glabrata. The sequence continues at coordinate 428,295,891 of OY856186.1, read as the reverse complement.
TTCACTCGAAAGATTGCGTAATTTCTCTTCATGTTCTTCGGTAACTTTCCGCAGCTCCCTTTCCATGTTGTTGATTTTACCCTCTGCACTGGATATACGTGACTCGATTACTTCACGTAGACTTTCTTGCTTTGCCATCATATCAGCAAATTGTTGTCGCTGCTCTACTTTTTGTTCTGCTGCCTGTTTCTCTTGTCGAGCCATCATATCAGCAAGTTGTTGTTGTTGCTCTACTTTTTGTTCTGCTGCTAGAACTTTTTGTTCTGCTGCCTGTTTCTCTTGTCGAGCCATCATATCAGCAAGTTGTTGTTGTTGCTCTACTTTTTGTTCTGCTGCCAGTTTCTCTTGTCGGGCCATCAGATTGTTTCCTTGTTTGGCCATCATATCAGCAAATTGTTGTTGTTGCTGTGCCATCATTTCTTTCATCAACATCATCATCGGATCAATTGCTGGGGCATTCTGGACAGGAGCTTCCTCCGGCTCTACCTCTATGACCTCTGTGCTTTGGCCTGCTTCTTCTAAAACTTTACGCAGCCGAAATGCAAGTTCTGCCTTCGTTCCATGGATTGGAGCGTTCCTTTTCTTCAACTCATCCTTCAGCTGGGTCTGGCTGAGATCACTAATATTTACTGTCTTGACCATTGTTTCAATAATCCCACTTCTGACACCACTGTAACGACTCTTCGTTGGTTCTTTTAGATTATTGAACAAACACGACAGTAAAAGACAGATCTTTAGTTAACAGAATCTCAAACTTTATTTGTCATCAAATTACAGCAGCTTCCGTTTTTCCTTACAATAAATTCCAGGGTCTCCAATTTATGTACACTAAACTTCGCCGCTTTTCCACAATTTGAATCAATAATATTCGGAATGGTAAAATCTGTATTTACTATTCCACTAAGTTCAGATTCTTTCTCTATTAGTACCCAGGCTCAGATACCACCGATTATTCCTTAAACTTGCGAATATTTATAAACACTTTTAATTGCAAAAGTAAAACTGACTATCTGATATTTTTGTTTGCTTATTTATATCGAAAAATAAATAAATCGAAACTTCTATAATCCACTAGAAATCAATACTACGTAGTCCGTACATCTGAAATAGGCCACACCTGTTTTCATTCAAACTTGCATTTGTATTAGCGAACTCAAATTTAATTTATGCAAAATGTATTAGGTAACTCCTTTTAATTCATTAATGTAAATATTTGTATAACAAATTTAATTTACATTAATTTATGCAATACGATTTGCAATACAAGTAAAAGATTGAAAAAGGAGTTAACTTTCAATTCATGAATGAGTAAATAAAGTTAACCCATTCTGGACGAAGTTTATTACAATATATATCATGCCAACCTTGGTATTTTTCTACTTTGCCGCCCGTGAAATAATTAAAATAATCATAAAATTAGAACAAACAAATCAATTATTGTGTGAAGTTTATAATGAAAATCATGGCATGTTAAGTTTTTTTCCAAATTTTCACAATGTCTAGCGAGCTTATAAAAATTAAAAACTGATTTATTTTACCATTCAGTTGTGCTTTTATGTGCGTAAAACGTGGTAAGGGTGACCCCCACGGTGTGAATAAAAACGATGTTTATTTAAATAATTATGTAGCGCAATTTACTAGCTTCAACTTTAAATAACATTCTTTTAAAAATATTGCAATTAAAAGCAATTTATTTTGAAAAAATATTCTATAAATAGTATATTACATATCTAGAGTTGTAAATAGCATCTTACATGCGAGGGAAAGTTTTGCGCACGAGACGCGTAGCGTCGAGTGCAGTATCTTCACGAGCATGGAAAATGCTTTACAACTCGAGATTTGTTATATACTTTTTCTACGACTTTGTTTTAATGCCCAAGCCCCAAACGCATATAATTACTTGAAAAAATTAACTACTAATTATAAATTAAATACAAATAGTTTACAAATTGTGGTAGGCTTTGCATTATTCTGTGTCAAAATGAATTGAAATATTTAATTTTTAAAAATCAAATTTTTCTTTAAATAAAAATTTTTACGCACAAATGAGTCGTAAAACACATTTTACATCCTAGTTATCATGATGGAAAGTAGAACTTTACGGCCATAAAATAAAAGCTTTTTGCTGTATAAAACGTTGATATATTCTTCTACTTTACCGACCGTAAAATAATCGCACGTAAAATAATTAAAATAATCATATAAAATTAGAACAATCAAATAAATTATTGTATGAAGTTTATAGTGTAACTGAAAATCATGACATGTTGAGTTTATTTTTCAAAATGTCTAGCGAGGTTAAAAAATTCAAAAAATGATTTATTCTACCATTAAGTTGTGCATTTGTGCGTAAAACGTGCAGGTATACATACAGTCAGGCTGAAAAGAAGATTACGCCCTTGTTTCAATAAAAGCACTCGCTTCGCGTCGGGCTTCAATATGAACCACAGGCGTAATCTTCTTTCAGCCCTCGATATGCAGCAAATAACTAATATAATAGGGCCGTCGGGACCTCATATGAAAACGTAAGGTTGCTTTGCTTTTGCAAAATACTTTTATATGTGTGTATTTAATAATTTTAGTTTGAATAAATTCATGGTGCATTTCAATAAAAAAACTATTATGTGTTACCAGTACTAAGAGGATCTTCGTATATTTGAATTCAATTACTTTCATTTGATGAAACTTAAGTCTACTTATGAGTCGAACTTACTGTATAAAAAGGATATAGTAAAAATTCTGCTATATTATGAGAATATTAACATTTGGATGTAAAGATTGTTCATTTTAAAACCAATTGGAGATCATTGGACGAATTGTTTTGTTCTCAAGCCACACTTGGATTTCTAAATAAGCCCTTTTAGTGTGACCATTCAAAGAATCAACTGTTAAAACAAGGGATGCTAGCTTAACAGTAATAGTAATACGTTTAATAGACGTCGCATCTGATCGATGCCATTTAATTTTTAAGCATATGAGTGTGTGCGACTCATTTGGTAGCCACAGTTATTACTGCTTTCGGTTGTTATATATTCATTTCGGTTGTTATATATTCATTTCGGTTGTTATATATTCAAATTTGGTTTTCGGACTATTTGAATGATCTACTTCAAAACTTGTTCTAAATTCAAAATTTCGTTCAAAAGTTCTTCGTCGACTTTAGCTTTACCAGTCAAAAATCAAAATCTTTAGCTAATATATCTATGTCTTCTACTACACATAATAACCTTTTGTAATCTCGCTCGAATCATCATTAATGACTATTTTGAATTCGTACATAGCTTCCATATTTTCTTGATAACGTTTTATAGATTGGTTTTGCAATTTGTCAATAAAATATGTCATAAATCTTCTTTTATTTTTATATTGTGATAAAAACTTTTCTTGACTTTCGAAATTTTTCACCTTATGTATTTTTTGCGAATTTCTTCTTTAGTTTTTGAGTTATTGTGAAAAATAGATTTTTTCAAAAATTTAAAATATCATTTCAAAAATGAAAATATGGAGGAGCTGAAATCTCAAGCTCTGAGATATCAAGACTCCGGTTTTGGTTAAGGATTTTGATATAGTTTTCGGCAAAAAAGTTTTATGAGGACATGGTTTTTAGTTTTGGGCAAAGATGACTATCAAACATAACTCTTTGTTAAAGAACATGTATTTTTTTATCTCTGCTTAGAAATTTATTACAAAACTAACACGAAACATCAATATGTTGCCGAAAAATCATAACAGATCATAAATTAACATAATTTAGTGGAAAGTTGATACAATCAGCAAACTACTCAAAAGCCTCTCCATTTAGCGTTTCGAGAAAATATTACAAAATCACAAATTCATATTTCTTTCAAAATTCCAAAAATATTGTAAAAATTAAATAAAATCAAACTTTTTTCAAAATTCTAAAAATATTCCAAAAATTATTACAAAATCAAAGATTAAAATTTTTTCAAAAATTCTGAAAATATTGCAAAAATTATAACAATATCAAAACTCTTTTCAAAATTCCAAAAACTATAATAAAATCAAAAATTTTAAATTTTTTAAATTCTAAAAATATTCCAAAAATTCTTACAAAATCAAAAATTGAATCTTTTTTCAAAATTCCAAAAATATTTAAAAAACTATAACAAATTCAAAAATTTCCATGTCACATTTACGTCATACAAACAGCTAAATTTTTTTTTCCAAAAAATTGGCTAAAAAATAAATGAAATCATTTTTTTGACATACTTAAAATGCATTAAAATTCTCAATAATAATAAAATCATGATCATTACATTTCATTCCATCCAAATAAATAATTTTATTATTTTCTAAAATAAGAAATGAAAATCATTCTTTGTACACACTTGACATTATTTCTTTGACAAACTTATGCCATAATTCTCTATGATAATAATAAAATTTCATGTCATACAAATAATTAATTTTATTTTTTCCAAAAAATTGGGTAAAAAATAAATCAAAATCTTTCTTTTGACACACTTGACAACTTTTTTTGACAAACTTATAATGCAATAATCTAGTTTTTGGTCTCATGTACCGATCCCGACCATCAAAATTTCTTCAAATTCAATGGTTCTATTCGTAACCCCTTAAAATTAATGTTTTTTAAGCAAAAAATATGCAAATTTCCTTGTTTTGACAAACTTGACGATTTTTTTGACACACTTCCGGTACAGTTATCGAACACATCTTCCTTCCGGCTCTTCCTATTGAGTAAACCTATTTTTAGAAAAAAAATTTTTGAAATCTGTTCATCGGATTTCTAGATTTCGTCGGTTGTGACGGCAGACATACATACATTTTTTTTTGCTTTTTTAGAATCAGTATAAGAAATGCCAAAAAAATGGGGGTAAGAATTTCACTTTTGGCTCATGAATGCAATACGGTTTTTTCAAAACCGAAGTAATAAACTTTTTTGTTCAGTCTAAATATTCTAAACGGTTCAAACTTCTAGAATATATTGTTCCTAAGAGCCTAAATAATGTTAATGTTAAATGGTTTACGTTTTTCTTTTAATTCTTGCAGATAAGCCATTGGCTTCATGAGCCTAAATAATGTTCGTCGGCGTTTTCTCCGGAAAATCAAGTTCGTCACTATATTTAAAAAAATCAATATTTGAAGAATAACTCAAAAATATTTATGTATCGAAAAAACTTTATATAGAGTAACCCCCATGGTGGAGATACACATCGGTACTATATAACTTTTCTTTCGTGAGTCATGTCTTACTTTCATAAATTTCACCTCAAACGGTATCGTCCGACCGATTTCGGATCGAAAACCTATAAATACTGGATTATAATCATAAATTCTAGATAAAGCAGAATAAAACGTTTAAGTTTAAATTGTTAATTTTTTCTAATTTAATCAACTTTACTCTCACACAAAATATAATTAGTTTCATTATGTAATATTTCATTTTAATTCCTCCACTTACAGTAACGAAAAATAAATTCTAAAACAGTAATTTGTTAATCATATCAAATGTATCCCAAGGGTAACTTTAAAAATAATTATCACAAAAAAAAAAAAAATATGTATATTAATATAAACTAAAGCAAAAAATTAAAATATTATATTAATAAAAACAAAAAATTATTAAAACAATAACTGAGTGAAAAATGTAATTTTGTATAAAATTATGATATAAAAAAAACGTTTTTTTGCTGTTGCGTTAATTTAGAATAATTATTGTGGGATTATATAAATCTTCATAAAATATGTTACCGGTGAGTAGAAGTACTCCCCGGCAATAAGTTGGTTATTCAAGGTTTTAATTATAATAAGAAATATGTTGGCATCACTACATCACTACTTGATCCTTTCGATATCACCTATCTCTAAGAGAAATATAATCTGAATTGGTACTTCTAGAGATTTAACAAAAACGCATCATTAACCAATGAAGAAAAATAAAACGACAAAACTTATAAACCACCCCGAAATAGAATTTCTTAATCACAAATATTTAGCATAAAAAATCCATTTAAATCATCTTTATGTAGAATTTTAATGAAAACTTAATTGTTTCTTTTTAAGTATGAAATGGTTTTTCATTTTCTTGTGGTTTTCATCAAAATTTTCATTAGACTGAAAAGGCATAATCCAGATTATTTCATCTTCTGTTTTTTATATTGATATAAAAAAATATGTAAAAACGAACATACATATACATGTAGTCGAAATTCTATTGACTTATTTTTTTATCGAAAATTCTAATAATTAACACAGAAAACGTTTGATGTAAATAAATAATTTTTTTATTGTGTTGTTTTCTTACGACTATTTTGTATTTAATTTATCACAAAATGTCAATCAAATGACAAATTGTAGTATAATGGATCATCAACGATGTCATATAGATTATTGATTGATTTTTGTATATATTTTTTTTTATTATTATGACTAGTTATTGGGAAATTTACGCTCAAAATATAACGCAAACAAGTATGGTTTTGTGGTTTTGCTATTATTGATATAAAAAAAGTGCTATCTTTGGTTGATTAGGAGTTTTCTAAAGTTTTGCATTTAGTTCCAAATTTTTTAACTATGGAAACTATTTCAATCTCTCCATTTAGTCTAAATTCTTCTTTTCAATACATACAACTTTTTGAAAAGGCGTTGAAGCTACTTAGTCAGAAGTGGTCGAAACAGGATATTTAATTCTAATCTTTCGTATTATTTGTCATGTTTGCCAACAAAAATTCGGTAATAAAATAAGCGATTTTTTGACACACTTACAACTAAGTGAACTAGCCCAAAAGCATTTCAGATCAGTCATTTAGTAAACGATTTTTTTGAATAAATGCTAATATTGCTTCAGTAGTTTTCATCGCACATATCGATTTGATAGTGGACAAATCGGCAGACATTTTTGTTTGATTATTTAGAATAGTTATTAGGTTTTTTAAAATCGTAGTAAATGCTGTCGGTGTTTTTCGGTTGCTACACTAAAATGGCAATTTGAGGTTGTAAGTTTACAAATAAAACCATAACAATCGCTTAAAATAAAAATCACTCCTATATTCATTCTATGTATAAATATATATCGTCTTCCAAATACTCTATCTTTCTAATAAACTCAACTCCGCTTTTTTTTTAATAAAAATTGTTGTGTAGTAGGAATTACAAAATGTTTCACAACACAAAGACACCTTTTAAGACCTAGGTCCCATAACAACATGCGTTCTGAGATGATGGTGGACGATTTTTAAAATGTTTGGATTGAAGGCACTCGAGACTATTGATTCTGGCAAAGCATTCCATTTGCACGATGTACGCACAAAGAAGTCTCTTTGCATTTTGTTACTATGACAGTGACTAGTGAGTAATCTGTAACGCCGGACTATTTTCAATTTTTACTCTAAAAATATTAGTTTTGAAATTCAATAATAATTTAATCAATTTTCTTCAATTGTGACGTTTATCTGTACCACTGTACATTTAAACATTTAAACATTTTTTCGATGATTTAAATAAACTCAATTTCAATTAAAAATACAAGTTTGACAGGATGATTTTTTTTATTTGAAAAACAGGAGAATTACTTGATGGAAAATGAAACAGAAGATCGATGATAATATGATATATAAACGATCAAATTGTTTGGATCGAATCAATTAGTATAAATTTACAATTGGTAAAAATTTTCAATTAGTATATAATTTTTAAATGTTCAATAAGGATATAAATTAAAATCGAAGAATTGTGTGTGATCGCAAAATTAAAGTTTTAATTTAATAAACTATAATAATGATTCTTAATAAATTCTATTAATTAAATATTCGTTTATTTTCATTTATAACTTGTTTAAAAATATATCAATTTTATACCAGAATATTGAGTTTAAATTTTGTGACATTTCAAAACCATAATTCGTTTTAGTGATAATTTGAATTGAGATTTTAAGCCAAAAGAAAATCTTTATACATATATATAAATATGACAGAACCAAAAAAAATCGAAGGCTTAAGATTTTTAAGAAAAAATAATGTTATCTGGACGTTTTGTGTTTTATTTGAACATGCAGTTATTTACAATTTGGAAACATTAAAATTTTGCAAAGTTAATTAAATAATAATAGTTGTGAAATGTTGTATAAATTTCCAAACGATACAAAATATTTAAATGCATGGTTTAAGCACTAAATTTAAAACCTTGGAAACCGCAAAAACATGATGTAATTTGTTCGCAGCATTTTGAGGAAATTTGTTTAGATCAAAGTTCACCGTTAAGGATACGTTTTAAGTAAACTGCAATACTTCAAATCAAATGTCTGGGGAGTTGTTAATAAAGGGAGTTATCACAGAAGATAAACGAAGACGTAAAATAAAACATGAAGAAGACAACATACAAGATAAATTAATGTAAGCTTTTTTTTTTGAATTTTAATTTATATAATTTTTGCTTTGTTTATTTTTAACTAAATTATTTTATTTGTGCCAATTGATAAGTTTCTTTACAATTTCTCTGTGATTCATAATATAAGAGATTTCCAAGTTAATAAGTTTGTCGTAGATGCAGTTTTCATATATTTTTTGGAGCTTTCCGCTGTAATGTAATAATATTATTCGTGTAAAAGTCCATATTCAGTTCAAATCTCGACAGTTTGCACAAAACGGTGAAAATAATATGTTTGAAGCATGATGGATCTGATTTCATCCGAGCACGCTGCTGGTGACGATATTTATAAAAAAACAACGAGATCAGCAACAGTGCGATGATGTTGTGGGGAATCAAGATTTAATGTTAAATTTTAATCACCAGCAATTCGTATAGCACGCTTTTGAACAGAGTCCAAAAGAGCCAGGATGGTAACAGATGCAGCGCTCCAAACTTGGTAACAATACTCCATGCAGGGACGAATATAGGACTTATAAATGTGGAGTAATTGATACGGAGTAAAATATTTTTAACATCTATTGAGAAGGCCGAGTTTTCTTGACGTGCTCTTTGCCATATCAAAGTTGAATTAAATTTAAATTTCAAAACTGTAAGATGTGATCGCTCCATTACGAACAAACAATGAAATTTATTTATTATTAAATAAATGATAATAAATTTATTGCTATCTCATGTCAAGCTCGTTAACTAGCTCTTTCTTAATAAATTTAGAAAAACGTCGATAAAACATCTTAATCGTATCGCTTCCTTGGCTTTAATTAATTAGGAGCACATAGATAAATATTTAAATTCAAAGGTAACAAACCCACAATCAGTGTTTTTTATCACAATATTACATATCACACCCACGATTAGTATAAACTTATTTTAATAATAGAAATATATAATAAACCATTTGATAAGCATATTATATATAAAAGCATTAATTATTTCAATCACGCGATTTAGACAAATTCAAACAAATAATGCTTTATTATTATTTAAATAAATTTTGATTCGTGTGAACAGTAAATATTTTTATGATACAAATTTTGAATACTGTGTCAACAACTATAAATACTATATTATATTATCATGTTGATTGTTTATATATATAGTTACATATATTTGATTTATTTTGGAAATAAAGTTTTCGATTATAAACGACTATTGAGATAGTTGTCAATGATTGGGTAAATTATTTTTATTAATCAACATTTATAACCTACAGTAGCAGTTTTTGATTTATATCAACGAATTGTTGAAAATCACCATCAACCCAATAAATAGTTTTGCAGATGATAGTACTCTGCACAAGTCGTTCGAGGCCCTTCCTTCAAAAGGTAAAATGCACGAACGAATTAATCCCGCCCGGAGAGACGCTGCCATAAACGTCAACAAAGTCCTAAAAAAGTCGCCGATTTTGGTGACCAAAACCTGGTCAATTTCAACTCTACCAAAACACAGCTGTTGATTGTTTCCAGATCAAAGACCGAGTTCCCCAAAGATATTTTATTCGGTATGTGTGATGAACCAATGGGTGAATGTAAAAACATTCGTTTATTGGGTGTCACAGTTTCAAATGACCTACTCTGGAACGATCGTGTAATGGCGATGGCAAAAAGCGCGTCTAAAAAACTCGGCCTCCTAAATAGATGCAAAAAAATTTTCACTCCATACCAATTGCTTCATGTTTATAAGTCCTATATTCGTCCCTGCATGGAGTACTGTTGTCAAGTTTGGGGTGCTGCTTCTGTTTCCATCTTGGCCCTCTTGGACTCTGTTCAAAAGCGGGCTATACGAATTGTGGGTGATCGAGCTTTGACATCAAAACTTGATTCCCTACAACATCGTCGCACTGTTGCTGACCTCATTGTTTTTTACAAATATCGTCATCAACAGTGCTCAGATGAAATCAGCGGCATCATGCCTCAAACTTATTCTTACCCCCGTTCCACTCGGCAATCGGCTACCGCAACCAGTGAAACGGTCGAGATCCCGCGCTGTCATACTGGCAGATAGCAGAAAAACTTTTTTGTCCGAACGGCATACAAATGGAATAGTTTGCCGGAACATTTAGTCTCAGGTGGCTTCAACCCGCATAGAGGTTTAAAAAAAGCGTTCATCAACACCTTAGAACGCCAGTTGTTGTGGGACCTAGGTCTAGACCTAGGTCGTAAAAGGTATTTATGTGTTGTTGTGACACATATTCTAAACCCTATTACGCAACACTTTTTATTTAAAAAAAAAAATAAAGTTATTGACTGTCCCATCATATACCAGTTAGAAAATTGAAATGCACGATGTTTAATTTCTTCATAATTTTACCCGACTTTACAAAAACATTTTAAATTTATCTTGCAAATTCACATGTCGTTTTTGGTATTGTAAACAAATTTATTATAATAAACAAATATTATTATTGAACATGTTGATAAGAATTTAACTACCGGAAACTAAAAAAACGAAACAAATTTTTATTCAGGTGGCCAAAAAGTTCTTAACATTTTTTCGACAGTTATTTTGTCCTTTATTTTATGAAAACTTAAAAAGAGAAAAAAAGAGCCATATAAAGACAGAAAAAGAGAAAGACAAAAACACAGGCAGACAAAAACAAGAACAGATAGACGGAATACAGAAAGATAGTAACTCAGAAACACAGAAGGAGCGAAAGAAAGAAATACAGAAAAACAGATATACAGAAGGAGTAAAATAAAGAAATATAGAGATAAGATGGACAGGAAGGAAGAACGATAGAGGGGTGGAAAGACAGAAAAACAAAAATCTAGAGAAACAGACACATAGAAAGACAGAAAGACAAAAATAAAGCAAAACTTAAAGACAGAATGACAAAAAGACAGAACGACAGAAAGATAGAAAGACAGAATAACAAAAAGACAGAAAGATGGAAAGACAGAAAAACAAAAGTAGAAAGACGGAAAGTAACTCATAAAAACCGAAAAAAAGCTAGAAAGACAAAAAAAACGAAGACATAAGGGCTAAAGAGGAGAAGAATGAAACATAAAAATCATTAGACATTTAAAAATAATAATAATCAAACACCACATAGCCATAAAACATAATAATTTTTTTACCGTGGTAAAAGAATAGAAATAAAAAATTGTTCGATAAAATATCTAAATAATATAAAAAGGAGAATCTCGCACATTCGCCAAACTTATTAGTCTTCCCTCAACATTTTCATAAAATACACAAATGAAGTAAAAAAATATAAATGTATGTACATGATAAGAAATGATTGTTCAGTAGCACAAATTATTTTTTTATTTCTTCTCAAGATTAAACACTTACATGTAATTGACATTTGATTGGTAATAAACAATCAATTTTAATTTATCAAAAATATAAATAAACGTAAGTAATACTTGTAAGATTTAATTATTGATTAGATTTCATAAAATGTAATTAATACAAAAAAAATTCAGAACTGAATTTAGTAACCTTAAATCTATACAATTTTATAACGTTTATTTATTTTTATTTTATCTTAAATTATTTACGTTTAACGATAGGGATGATTAATTAATAAAACATTATTTTGATTTTAAATATTATAAGAATTTATTTTTTGATAAATTGCTTTCGGATTAACTTACCATTATTTGATTAGGACTATGGAATGGATTAATTATCTATAGTTTAAAATAATGGTAGAATTTCAAGAGTAGAATGACCAATGCTTATCAATATTGTGGAGAGTCAATAATATGTGTATAAAGTGGTCAACCTTATCTATAGAGAATCTATAGAGCTTAAATCAATAAGCATCGTTTAACGTCCTTACTTGTAAAATGCGGTGTTACAGGATCTTCAACTTTTTAAAAAATGGACTACATATTTTAAAAACTTGTTTGACATTGGGCAAGATTAATGCGGTCTTATTCTTGCCATTTTAGCAACTATTTCCAAGACTGGCAGTTTGAAAGAATGAAAAAAAAAACAGGTTATAAAACAGATCAGGCTTCGACAAATGGCGTTGCTTCACTCAGAGTAAAAGAGATTTAAAGCCATTATAAAAAACATAATCTATAGAGAGACTACAATAAATATATATTTGATTTATATCATGCATCTTTGAGAAGATTGGAGTGTCTGATTTGGTTATAGATACAGTGTGGAGTATCTTTTAGTTGGAGGACAGTGCTAAGTTTTTCGAGTTGAAGAGCGGTGTTGAGCTTGCATTTCGTTCTTTGTTGTTTGCACCGTTTTACTAGTTCAACACAATAGATCAATAGGTGCAATGTGAACCAGACAATCACCATCTCATTCATGAATAAATCTGATCCCAGAAGCTTAAAGCCAATAACCAACCTAGAATGTTAAATTCAATTTTTATATCCACTCAAAATAATAAAAGTCACTTTTACAAAATTTATATACAACACAATTTTTTGATAATACTACAATTTTTTTCCTTCAATCCAAAAATAATTTGTAAATCAAATAAATTTTTGGTTTTTTCAAATAATTTTTTTTGTAATGTACAATATTTTTGGTAAACTTACAAAAAAATTTGAGAGTTGTATATTTATAAAAAATTTGTAAAATTTACTTATAATTTTTTTTGAGTGTGTCCGAAGTTATCATCCAGTAAAATTATGTTAATGGTCCAGTACTTGGCCATTGTTGTATTATTGGTTACCAGTACTGCACTGTACTACTGGGCCAGATGTTATAGGATGTGATTTCGATAGGAGAATTGCTATTGTTTAACTAAATTAGCCCTCTCTGAAGCGAGTGAGATACATCGATTTTCGTCTAGTGAATTCATACGAACGATTTGTCCTGCAGTGTTAGCTAAAAGGTCAAAAAAGATAAATTATTCGAAAAGTATGGTAAGGAAAATTTGAAACGTAGGCATAAGAGGGTGGAAGTATCTGAAGGGAATGTGAGATAACATCCCAAACAGGGCTGTACAAACGGCCCAGCAACAGACCATTGCTACAGGGTACTCTTCTTGCAGCAATGGGTGAATAATATGAGCCGTGACTGGGCCACCCAAATATTAGCTCTGTATATACCAAATGGAAAGCTTTGAGGTAGTTTTTACTTTTGTGTAGTTGCTACAATGTTTTAGTTTTACAACTCTTTATTCATACCGGTCTTTTCCAATTGAGGAGAATGCTATAACTTGAGAAGAATGCTTTGAATTTTTTTCTACACAAAACATTTTTCGATTTTTTTGAAATGTCTGCTTGAGATCTGGTCCTTCCTAACAACCTTTAGATATGTACCGGACCACAACTCTGCCAAAGAGCTAACTGATATTGTCTAGAGCATAAAATGACTTTTTATAAGCAATAATTTTGTAGGACCTTTGAAGGAGAATTTAGGTACCTTGAGATTTTACTTACAATCGCGCGGTTGCAGTTATACATTAGATGAATCCCAATGTTTTGTCAAGCGTTGTGATTGTGCAAAATAATCTTGTTAAACCTGTTATCCCATTTCAAACGTTTTAAAACCATGAGTTTGCTTGAAATTCATTGACTGTCGTATATAAACTTTGTTAGTAATGATACCACTCTGTTTCATCTGCTCATAATAAATGAGTAATGATTCCATTTTGATCCCACCATTTCCACATCATCACATTCTAAAGTTTTGGCCTTATTTTTCTCTTTGAATACACAGTTGAAAAAATTGCTGTAAATTTTAATATAAGCTTTGCTATATGGGTTATGTCATAGACAAATAATTATAATATAAGACAAATGAAGTAGAACAGAAAATTGGGAATGTTTTTTTATTTTACTTTTGGATATTAACTATCTAGTGACACCTGTACTCAAGTAGATGATTCGTAATATTTAAAATTAGTGTTATATGAGTATAAAGTTTAACGTTTTTATTTTTTTGGTTTCTATTTATTATTATATCTTTATGATGATTATTGTTTTTATAAATGTATTTGTGTAGAACGTTTATAAAAAAAAATCATTGTTTTTAACCAAATTTTTTTTTGGAAAGGACAAATCAGATTTTTTGTTGATTGAAAAACGATTTAAGTTTCGTATTGTTTTACGTTTTGTTATGTTCGTAGTCGTGTGAAGCGATTTGAATGAAATTTAAATTATTTAGTTTTTGAAGAAAATTTTTTGTTTGCATTTTATTTTGGGAAGCAATTAAATTATGATAAAGATTTTGTTTTTTTATCAAAAAATTAGAGAAAATTAGAGAAAAAACGACGTTTCCTTTGACTTCAACTTCAAGTATTTTAGTCCTTGTCTTTGAATTCATGGTTGTAACGTCTGATTGTTTTCTGGTCATAATAATTTATTCAAAACATTTTAAACCTTTCCTAATTTACTCAAAAGCATCTAAAACATTTTTCTCTTAATAAAAGTTTAACTTCGATTTAACGGTCAACGGTCATTCCTTAAAACATTTAAAATAGATATAAAATTATTAAACTCACCCACAATAAAAAGAAAAAAAAACTAAACGAAGAATACGAAATGTTAAGGTTGGTAGGCTTGTTGTTTTGTACACAGATTAGTATAAATGCCAGCATGGCGAAACTTTTTTTAAAATTCCATGTTTGATTTTTAAAAACGAAAATTCATTCGATGTTGAATAGTAAAACGATGCATTCGGTTTTTTGATTAAAAAAGAAGAAACACAATACAAATAAATAAAAAAGGTAAAATCAAAATTTATTTTCTTGAAAAAGTAAATATCATGTTCGAATTGATTCCGGATTTTGTTAATAATCAAAGATATATAGTGATTTATCTTCTTTTGAGATCAGTCCTTCTGATCAATCATTGTGATTGTAAAACTGTGAATCTAAAATGTTTAACCAAAAGAAAAATTGTTAAATGTTAATACAAAACAAAGTAAAGTAACAAAATTGACATGAACTAAAAATAAATATATTGTTTGATAAAGTATTCTTTTCGAATTGTTACAAATGGAAAAAAATTAAGCTTTTCTCTTTGCACCATCATTAATGTTATTAGTTTACATGAAAATAAAACAACAAATAGTGGAAAAGTAAAGTTCAAGTATTCCAAAACTGAATACGTTTATATACATGATTTGCAGAATTGGTTTTTTTTTGTACAAACAACGTAATCCAGTGAAAATTTTCATCTTAATTGCTGTGATCTTATTTCCATTTCTCATAATACAAAAAGAAAGAAATGGATATGCAAATCAACTAAAAGTCGTGCTATTTGTGAAAAAGACTTGGGTGAAGAATTGGAAACGATTTTTTTTTCTTATTTTTGGACATACACACATACACAATTAGAAAACACCGATCAACTCTTAGGAATAAGTTCTTTTTATATATTTCTTTATTAACACCAATTTTTTTCCTTGTGCTTAATAATTAGTGAAATGCTAGGTTAGGTAATATTTTTGTGAATAAGAGAGTCCCATCCAAAGTCTCGACTATCCCTGAGACACTCCGTATCCTGCAATTAATGTTATCACGGTATTCGGTGTGTATCAAAAGTCCAAGGCACGCAACAAAACAATAATCATCATAAAGATATAATAATAAATTGAAACCAAAAAAATAAAAACGTTAAACTTTATACTCATATAACACTAATTTTAAATATTACGAATCATCTACTTGAGTACAGGTGTCACTAGATAATTAATATCCAAAAGTAAAATAGAAAAGCATTCCCAATTTTTTGTTCTACTTCATTTGTCTTATATTATTATTTGTCTATGGTTATGTAAAGTAAGTTATTATTAAATTGCAAGGCAAACGTTGCATTAAAACTTATTCTAACACAAAACCACAAATTATAGTACAATTCTTACAAAATAATTTATTTTTTATAGAAATGGTAGGAGTTTTAAGACAACTTGCTACGCTAGAAGTTTGAAAACAACTTGCTAATGCAAAAGGCTTTAAATTTTTCTTTAAAGCAAGCTTTACATTGTTTTATAATGGAGACTTCCATAGGACCTATATGAGTAGCAATTTGCATTACATATTCAGCTGAGTTGAGTTATATCACAAATTGATATTGTTACGAGTACAGAAAAATCTAGACGATTACGGTCACTTCCAGGAAAATAAAATCAACAAAACACAACAGAAAGTGAATGAAATGAATAGTGTTGCTGTTGTTGTACATGTTCTTAGAATTAAGGTCTACACAAAACAAATGATTTTATGAATCAAATCAACGTAAAGTAAAATAATCGAATATTCTAATATTTTCTCAAGGTTTCTAAAAAGTGACCGCGAAATTTCTAGAGATTAGACAGAATGTATATAAGGAAATTGCCTCTTGTAGTTTTTAATTAGTTTATTTTAAACCTGCCATTGTGAAGTTAAAATTATAAAAGTGATCTTTAAATTAGTGAATAAAGTTATAAGTGTTATTGAGTAGAAATAATTTGTGTATTATTTTGAACGTTGAGTTACTGGAAATTTCTACAATAAACCGTTGGAGTTTCTGAAGCTGTTAAAAGAATATTCTTGTTAGGAATATTGTTTGCAGTATTGTTTTCCTGTTGTTGTGGAACAATCAAGGAGTTGAAGACTTAATAAAACCTGGTGTTTGTGCTTAATAATCAGTGATCGAACTCAGGAAGAGATTGGGAATTACGTTTATCGAATTGTGAGTTAGGCCAATTCGAAGGAAACTTAGAAAGACGTAACAATATTATATCACATACATTGTTAAATTTATTTTCGTTTCTTCTTTTTTTTTCACGTGAGACTAGATAGTGTTTCCGATCCAGTTTAAGCCGGATTGGAATTATCCGGATAATTAGTAAAAATCTTGCTATCCGATATCCGGTTAATTAACATAAAAAATCCGGATAACTAAATTAAAGCAAAAAAATTGTTTGCGCTATTTACCTTTTTAAAAATTTTAATCAGCTACTACTAATTTTTTGATACTAGATGTTTTCGTTTAGTCGATCTAAAAACTAGTTTTTTTATATAGACGATTTCGTTTGGTTGATCTAAAAGTTATCATTCCAGCAATTGTTTTGTATTTGAATTTTTAGAAGCGTAATTTAGACTGGGTTTCAATTGAATGCTAAATGATTTAGCTCATTTTCAAGTTGCAATTAAATCCACCATTTGCGTTCTAAATTTTTGTAAACTTATTTGAACTGACAGTTAAAAATTAACTTCAAGTTTAATTTTAAAATTTCAAAATAGTTAACAGTTTCAAATTCTATTATAAAATTTAAAGTATTTGTATTATTAAATATCAGAACAATATATTATTATTTATTGAATATTGTGTATCAAATCAGTTTTTGATCATCTACCATTTAGAGAAAATTTATTTATTATCACTATATATAAATACATAAGCGGTACAATTTTAAAATATTTGCTCCATCAAAAGTGTGGCAATATGTATATCGTAGGAAAGGTCTTGAGTAGTAGATGTGCTGAAAAATACTTTTTTTGAATTTTGACGATTTTTTCAGAACAAAATGACAAAAATGTTATAGTTGTGTTTTTTGAGTTTTTTGTTTGGTTATTTTGTTTTTCTTTTTCTAAAAGTTATTTGTTTCACAATTCAAAATCAATTATATCAAAAGATCAAACTCTGAAATAATGTGTTGCAGCTATTTTGTTGGAAGTCTTTTAACAATTTCTATTTACAATGGCCGAGTTTCGACCACCGGGCGATTCCTAGTCCACTTAGATGTTTGAAACTATAAAATAAATTATTTTCTAATTTTTAATGCAAACAACTCAATAAAAATTTTATGATTTTTGTCACCTGGTGTTTAAATTTATAATTATTTAGAAGGAATGAATTGGAACGATATCATGCAAAATTTTTAAATTTAACACGATTTAGAATTTTAGACCATTTAGCATTCAATTGGAACGCAGTCTTATATTTACAAACAAAAAACAGTATTTTTCCGTACAATAATTTACAGTTCAATTTTTAGTAATTTGAAAATATTTAAAGTTAATCAAATTAAGGCAGTCTATTAATAAAAGGAGAAATTTTGAGCTAGTTTCATTAATGATGTTGTTGCAGAATTCGACATTATCCCAAAATGATAATTTTGACGATTTTATTTATGTTTCTAAAACATCAGTTATCAATTATGCAAAAACGTTCCTAAAAAAGTTGTTTCCGGATACCAAAACAACCGAAAATGTTAAGTTAATAATGGCGGAACAAGAAGATAAGGAAAACGAAAATTCTCCAACATGAAATTGAAAAAAAACGATTTCACAAATCGAAAATAGTAAAGTAGCTATGAGCTGGAAAAACCCAAGCAAATAAGAAAAAAAACTTGCAGAGGATTACTTTATTGATCACATATCACTTATCAGTAATCCTACATCAAGTCAGATTTCGATTATGGGAAAAATATTTAGCAACAGCAGTTAACGGAATATACAAGCGGAGTCATTTAGGCAAGGAAGTGGATATTGGTTCGTCTACAATCAACATTTATAAGTTAAATTTTTCTTTTATTAATTTATATACTTTTTAATATTTTTTTTTTGTCATTGAGAACTTATTTTTAGTCCTTAGTTTAATTCGTTGAACAAGAGTGCTTTCTTTTGGAGATTTTCCTTTGGCAGAGGCCACATGTTGGATTTGTTTTTTTTATTATTAATTTTTTTAAATCCCAAAAAATAAACGAAATACCGTTTATAACAGCTTTTTCAATGAATCAAATTCGTCAAATAACAAATCATTAATTGTTTGTTATTTACCAATTTAGGCAAAATATTGTAATGATATTTCCCTTATCTCTTTTACACAGAATACATTCATTAAACGGAAATGATGAGATCAGCTGTGGATTCCTCAGATTTAATCTTGTAGTAATCAACACTAGTCTATTTCGTTATAATTGTTTTTAATACACATATTGATTTTTTATAATATTTCATAAAAATAATTAATATATACAAGCACTAATTTAATTGCTAAACTTTATTCTAACCAGCACTCGAATGAATTTTCACGAATTATTTTTATTAAGTAAATTTGTTTGTTGTGCGCGAATGGCAGAATATAAAGTGAAGTCTATTCATTTTATTTTGGCCACCAACCAAAATGATGGAAAATGTTCCATTGAACTAAATTCGATTTTCGAATTATGTAGTGAATAAATTAATTGATTAATTTATCGTATCAACTTTTATCGATGTTCAGTTGATTCGCGTCAGGAGTAAGTTAATTGATCGTTTATGTTTGTATAGAGATTAAATATTTAAATTTAAATATATTAACCTCTACAGAAGTATGAATTTGATTTTTTAACTATAAATTTAAATTCTTAAATATAAATACTTAAAATATGGAGGGGCTGAAATCTCACAGCTCTGAGATATCAAGACTTCGGTCTGAGTTAAGGATTTTGATATAGTTTTCGGCAAAATACTTTTATGAGGACATGGTTTTTAGTTTTGGACAGCGATGTATATCAAACATAACTCTTTGTTAAAGTACAAGTATTTTTTATATCTGTTTAAAAATTTATTACAAAACTAACACGAAACATCAATACGTTGCCGGAAAATTATAATCAAAATTCCAAAAATATTGTTAAATTAAATAAAATCAAACTTTTTCAAAATTCCAAAAACATTCCAAAAATTAGAATAAAATCAAATATTTAAATTTTTTCTAAATTCCAATAATATTTCAAAAATTCTTAAATATTCAAACTTTTTCCAAAGTTCCAAAAATATTGCAAAAATTATTACAAAATCAAAAATTGAAAATGTTTTCAAAATTCCAAAAATTATAATAATATCAAAAATTAAAAATTTTTCAACATTCTAAATATATTCCAAAATTTCCTACAAAATCAAAAATTAAAACTTTTGCTGAAATTCTAAAAATATTGCAAAAATTATTACAAAATCAAAATTACAAACTTTTTCAAAATTCCAAAAATATTTCAAAAACTATAACAAATTCAAAAATTTCCATGTCCAATTTCATTTTAAATTACATTTACGTCATAAAAACAGCTACATTGTTTTTTCCAAAAAATTGGCCAAAAAAATAAATGAAATCATTTTTTGACACTCTTGACATTATTTTTTGACAAACTTATAATGCGATAATTCTCTATAATAATAATAAAATATCATGTCATACAAACTATTAATTTTATTTTTTTCTAAAAAAATTGGGTAAAAAATAAATAAAAACCTGTCTTTTGACACACTTGACAACATTTTTTTGACAAACTTCTAATGCCATAATTCTCAATAATAATAATAAAATTTCATTTCAAACAAAGAATTTTATTTTTTTCCAAAAAATTGGGTAAAAAAATAAATAAAAATCTTTCTTTTGACACACTTGACAACATTTTTTTGACAAACTTATAATGCAATAATCTAGTTTTTGAACTGACATACCAATCCCGACCATCAAGATTTCTCCAAATTTAATGTTCCTACTCGTAATCACTTAAAATGAACGTTTTTTAAGCCAAAAATATGAAAATTTGCTATTTTTGACACACATAATGATTTTTTTGACACACTTCCAGTACAGTTATCGAGCACAGCGTCCTTTCGGACCTGTCCCTTGTGAATACCTATTTTAAGAAAAAAAATTTTTTGAAATCCCTCCAGCCGTTTCCCCTGTAGTGTAGGTAATGACGGCCGGCCGGCCGGCCTACAGACAGACATACATTTTTTTTTTTGCTTTTTTAGAATCAGTAGGTCGTAAAACGTCAAAAAATGTCAAAAAAAGTGGGGGTAAGAATTTCACTTTGAGCTCATGAATGTAATACTTAGGTCTTT
Source organism: Diogma glabrata (assembly GCA_963693315.1). Taxonomy (NCBI): domain Eukaryota; kingdom Metazoa; phylum Arthropoda; class Insecta; order Diptera; family Cylindrotomidae; genus Diogma; species Diogma glabrata. The sequence continues at coordinate 428,274,743 of OY856186.1, read as the reverse complement.
CAGACCGAAGTAATACTTAAATTTTGATTTTTTTCATATCTGATTTTCTCGGTCCAAATACAATTCCTACTACACAACACATTTTATTTAAAAATGCGGTGTTTTGTATAGTTTTTATCGACAGTTTATTTGTTTATTTTTTTCACTATCTACTCCTTTAAGCTGGGTTTTAACATGCGAACTGTGGACTGTGTATGGTGTTATTAACCAATGAGATATTTTATATTCACCACGTCCGCAAACGAAAGTCCGAGAGTTAGTTTTATTTTATCTTTTCTATCGCCATTGTTTGATTATGTACATAACAATTTGTATGAAGAAAAGAAATTTTTTTTCAAAAATAAAAACAATTGATGTTGTTATATATATTGTGGGAAAAATGCACACGAAAAACAATTTTTGATGAGCAACAAAATAAAATGAAACAAATAAAATAAGAAGTTTTAAAAAACTTGCATATGAAATTTAGTCCACAGTCTGTAGTTCACAGTCCACAGTTGGCATGTTAAAACACAGCTTTAAGCCTTGTTGCGGTGGCCGTTTTGATTTATAATACTACTTTTGCTAAGCTTTCTCAGGAAAAAACTAAGGCTAGATAAGGAGTGCGGTAGCGACCTTCAGTTTTATAGCTGTCAAAAAGAATTCATTTTTTTAAACTAATTTTGTCTGTCAAAAAAATTACAATCAAAATTTCGTGAAAAATATTCTTACGGTTTTAACAAAATCATAACGAAATATAATATAAAATTCTATTTAATTCAACATAAGGGAAGGCAAACTGTACAAAATTACGAAATAAAATTAGTAATGATCATCATCATTAATGATTATAGAACGCATATAATTGTTGTTGTTTTTCTTAGAAAGATCATAAATAATTTTTTTGTAGATTTGTTTTCTATAAAACGGTTTTTACAGTTAGATCACAGATACATATTATTCGTTATTTTGTTTTATGGAATATTCCCGATGAAATAAGGTTAGAATAATTTCGATTTTTCTAGATTTTACGGAATAGTATTTAAGCAGGCATTTTTAAGCAGAACGAATTAATGGTAAACAAAACGCTGTATCGTGAAAATATAACCGTGTAAATAGAAGAAGTTATTTTTAAATTTAATTGTAAATAAAGTTTTAAGTGTTATTGAGTAGAAATAATTTGTGTATTATTTTGGAAGCTGTGAACTGGAAATTTGTATCTGTTGAAAGAATATTCTACTTAGGAATATTGTTTGCTGCGTACTGCTTTCATTGAATACTTAATAAGGTGATGTTTTGCTTACTAATCAGTGATCGAATCCAGAAGGAGATTTGGGAAATACGTTTATAGAATTGTGAGTAAGGTCAATTCGAAGTAAGGTTGGAAAAACGTGAATAAAATGAATCCGGTGTATCATTCATACTAATTCATAAAATCATAAAAAATCATTTATTGAATATTATTCTAATAAATAAAATCCATACGTAGTTATTATAAATCATAATACTCACCAATTTCAAAATATAATAAATTTAATTAAAAATAACCGCCAAAAAACATAAATTTCAGTTGAAAAACAGAATCAAGATTAACTCAATTTATTTTTAAATAATTGTCGAAATGTTAGTTAAGAGTAAGATGTGATAGGTACCTTCACTTACGCGGAGTTTTGGAAAATAAGATAAGAAAGTAGACAACCGAAACAATGTTCAGGTTGGAGAAAATTACATGCCTTTTCTTAAGGCAACACGATCTAAGTAAATCAAGACGGTCATTGCAAAAAGGCTTTAGCGGTTTAATGTAGCTGCGCCATTTATGTCCTGGCGTATATATTAATTTGAACGCATCGTACGTTTGAAGTTTAAGATATTTTTTAACATCATCATCATTAATTTGTATCTTGTCTGTCTACAGATATGTTACATAGGAAAGAAAACATCGCCCTCATCGTTAATTCTATAGTTATATCCATGAAATAGTGAAACTCGGCTGTAGTTTTTGCAAAAATAATGAAACTTTGTAGGCAAAAATGTCATTTTAAATATCCAACTGTTATCTAAACAATTAATCAAAAGCAATTATGTGACTTTTAAATCAAGTGGCAAAATTGTATTTCTTTTTTTTTTCCAAATATTTACAAACGATAGTCAAATTTTTCATTAAAGAGTTTGAGACCGGCACGGCATCCATTTATTAAACAATTAAACTATAACAATATACAGAAGAAGTTTATCTTAAAAGCAAAGACAATTAAAGAACATAACTAAAACAAAGAAAATGGGTAATGATCTCTCTATACGAGTACAACACTGAAATCGATAATGGATTTTAATTCTATAATTCTTCTTGATTTTTTGTTTTAAGGTACTCGAAAGAGGTTAAACATTAAATAATATTAACATAAAATTTCACTTACTGTCATTATGAATTGGTAAACAATAAATGATTGCTATTAACAAAATTAAACAATCATCATTGTCGTTAATCTTTGCTTAAGAAAATAAAAAAAAATATGAGTATTGGGCTAGTGAGTGATATTAGTACAAAAGAACCGACCATAATCTGGCAGACGATTCAGTTTATTCTTAAGTTAAGTAAGTAAACGCAAAACATACGCATTTAAATTATGTTCGTCTTATAAATCAATTTTCTTATTTATTTGTCTCAGTGTTTAAAACGAATTCCTTCTATTAAATGGAAATCTTATTGTTTATTTTTAAGATTAAACAAATCATTTAATAAAGAGTATGAATGAACATTATAGTTAGTGTAAACAACGGCGTAATGATGGGATAAATTTTTGTACATAAATGCTACTTAGATGTAGTAGCGGAATTTTGGTTTGTTATTTAAGTTTTTGTTTAAACTATTACTAACAATTATTGAGTATTCAACAGATAGATTTTCGATTTATGAATTAAGTTATTTGATTTATGAAGATAAATTAATTTATATTATTTTTACCATTAGACTACTAATTCGATTTGTTTGTATCTGTGACGGTTTTGTTATTTTTTTTTAAGGTGTTGTTATGAGTCAAAGTCCCCAATATTCATAGCGCGCTTGATTGGCGCCATATGCAAAAAAACAATTAACATTGCCATATGCAAAAAATGGATTAGTGGTTTTGATTAAATTTTTAAAAAATTTTTTAGATGAAGTTTGATATTTCAAGATGGCGTTAAATATTTTTTAAATCATTTTACTATTGAGTTTAATTTCAAAATAGCGCTGCGCTAGTAGTTCACGATTTTTTCTGTGCTAAAAAAAAACAAGCAAACTTACAATATCGGGGGCTTTGTATGAGCATAAAAATAATTTTTTTCATTCCGCACCCTTAACTGGAGTTGGAAATGTTTAAAATTATCACATATTATCTAAGCAACTGTGTGGATATGAAAGAATTCTTGAATTCTTTTGACCTTCAGCTTAGTTTTTATGTGGTGAAGGGGAAACCTTTTTATGGAAGGTCATCTCAGACCAAGCCACATTTTTACTTGTAAAGTAGAAGTTCTTATTAAATAGTGTAAAATAGAAACAAATGAACTTTTGAGGAGATATCAGCTTTCAATCCAAAGTGCTCATCAGAAAACGTTAATTCACAAAATGAAAACTAAACGTGACCGTTAATCAATTAATTGAAAAAATGTAATTATCTTAATCTAATTCCACATAACTTTTTATTATTTAATCTAATCACTTATTAATTATTTTCTTCTTATTTTAACTTAATGAAAAATTATATGATAAAAATTACGACTTCAAGTAAGTTTGTCTATCAAGAACGCTAAAAAAATTTCTGATTTGAAATTAGTTGATAACTAAACATCAATTATGTGTTATCATTTTTATTGATGACAAGTGTATAATTATTTGTGTTTTGTTTGTTTACTTATAGTTTTTTTTATGTCATGTTGTCGACATGTGTTTTAAAGTTGATTTATTCCCAAAAGATTTCTTAGATTGTTGAACGACTAAAATTTTGTTTTTTTGTGTTTGGTCTAATCAGAAAATAATCGAATTTCGTAATTGATTGGTTGTTTGCATTAAATTTTTATTACAATGGTCGATGATGGAAATGAAAATTATTTATTAATTTATGACAGTTAGCAATCGTTTAAATTTTATGGTTGGTTTATTTTTTAAATACTATATAATCATGGTATTGTGTGAAAAATGATTAATTCGTAGTTGGATCATTTGATTTTTATCTATTCAAGATTGATTGGATTTCGTAAGTTTGGATGGACTTTATTTTGGTGATTACTGATTAGTAAATTGATGGTCAGTCACATGAAAAATCAGTCATACGAAGTTGATATGGAATCTGGTTTCAATCTATTCAATCCAAAATTTGAAGTCGAATTTAATTCATAATCTAAATGTTCCAGCTTGGATTATTCTATGTAATAATATTTAATCACGTTCTATTCTTTATATTTAGGACCATTGTTGAAAGAAGGGGAAGTTCTGCTTATTATAGACAGACTAATTAAAAAAGCCAGTCAAGTGGGAGAATAACTCCACCATCGAGGGTTCTGTTAAAAATTCATCCTTCCTATATCTATAACACTTGCATAATTTTGTTTAATTGTAGTACACTCCTGTATGGTTCTTATAAATGACGTAATTGACTGACAAGTGCATTTTCGTTAATATGCGTTTAAAATTTAGAAACTGAAAATTAAATTCCAAATTACGGTCTAACTATAAAAGGTCAAAAGGTTAGTTAAATTATCTTACTCCCAGCTTCCTCAGACATAGAAATTCGAAACTTGGAAGGCTTGCTTAACGTTAATTACGATTGTAGATTAGCAAATCACATTATTAATAATATGTCAAAAAAATTCTGGTATAGAAGATCCCGTTAACTTATAACTTCTTAAATTTGTTAAAATACAACTTTATTTCTACCGAGCACAAAATAGAAGAAAAAATCTTTTAAAAAAAATAATTAATATATATATGATGGTCACTATGTATGTATTACAAAAATGACGGGACACCAGCGCTATGGTGGACGTGTCTGGTTGAGCTCCCTTGATGTGATGTCCACTTGATTTCTCTTTAATATGTGATGGAAAGAAAATCTTTATGCTGGGGAACCCGAAGGCTAAGGCCTATTGGGCAGACTTTCTTCCAGTAAAGGGTTTAAATAAAACTAAACTTCAAACTTTTAGATAAGTTTATTGATTGATTTGTCGCGGAACTAATCCAAATTCTCGCAGAGAGAATCGCGAACAGAATTTCTTCTACGAAACCAATTGCCATAAGACGCAGCACACCTGCCTAGGCTAGTAGATCAGTGAGAAGTGGGAGTGGGGATGTCTTAGGCATTTCGTAGAAGCTTGAAAGTGCTGCTTTTTTCCTAAAATGTGTTCTGAGTCAATATGGTAGAGAATTTGTATTGTATTTGTATTGTAAAAATATTGAAGAACAGTTAGTCACTAGATATAGAGGTGACTAGCACTTTTTCCCCATTAAACCACCCATGGAGACTAGCGTGCTGTATGTTGTTACAAGTCTCCCCTGATTATCTTAGGTCATATTACATCCTCGAATTGATCATCTACAAATTTAACGCATCATACCAAACATCATCATTCCCAAACAATAAACAAAATATTTGTAAAATAAAAAAAAAGAAGTATTTGATGTTACAACAAAAGTAATCTATTATGTTAACGGATTATCACAAAAGCATATATAAAAGATACAATTTAACTAACTAACCTAACGGTTGAATGGTACCATAACCTTTTCCTTACGAATACACATTTTATGGCTTAACTTAATAATTTTATAAATGTTATATTGTGGTTATATCTTTATATGTATATATACAACCTAAATTAATAAATTTGGCAACCTTAGTTAATAAAATTTTATAATTTAATATTTTTAGTAATGAAGAAAATCAGGCATATGTATTTAATAAATTAGAATATCGTTTATAAACATACAATTTACATTAATAATAAACTTTGCAAATTTAGTTCATAAATTTTGAAAATTTAATTTTTTTAGTAATAAAGAAAATCAGGCATACGTATTTAATAAATTAGAATATGATTTATAAATATACAAAACAAAACAAAAGCTTATCTTTCTTTTAAGTCCATATTTTTCCTTGTCCCAGTGAGGAAACCGTACTCGAAACGGTACCACAACATGATAGTTTTTTCCAATGTGTTCAACTATTATCAAATATACGTTAATCCGAAAACCAGATTGTTCTAACGGGTCGCGTCGAAAGCGCGAACACAATTGTTCTAGATATTTTCTATAAAAATATTTTCTGGGCTCTATAAAAAATATGTGCGTCCCCAATCTAGGACATAAAAGCAATTAGAATTTAAGTTATCTTTTTTTAATAACAATTTGAATAACATACTTTGTATATGGAATGACTTCAATAAAAAAATTCACCGTGAAAAGGTATTTCCGTATTCTGCTATTGCTTCTGTAGGAAACAAACAATTAGAAAAAAACACAAACAACAATCGATAACACAAATTTTACTTTTCACAAGTTTTACTTTAAGCACTGGCTAACTTTAATATTAAGATGAAACTGAGTAACAAGCACAAATTGCTAAACTTTAGCATATATTTTTTTATTCAATTTATTATTTTATATTGAGCACTCTCGACGCGATTTCAAAATATAAACTAAACTTTTCAGGAAATGTTTGAGTCTATATATTTTGAAAACGAACAATTTATTTACAGGCAATACTGGTTTATTAATAATCATACATACGTATTTAAATTTACATATATACCATCTTACATACCGTTTAAAAACAAAATCAGCTGAGCCAAGGAAAATCAAATTCACTTTATTGATTTAAAAAAAGTAAAAAAAAAATTCGATCATTATTAAGGAATGATGATTGTTTGCTTATAAATATTGTAATATAAAATGCTTAGTACCGAAAAGAAATTCCATATGTATTTTAAGGTGGCCATCAACTGCCACAATCGTAGGGCTGACTCACACCCAGGAGAAGGGTCTCAAAGGCCGGGCTACAATTCCATGATTTACGTCTGATAAAACTCCGTTATGGATCGACATTGAGTGTAGAAATGATCAACGTTTGATAACTAACTTCGAATGTCCTTTGCATGGTAAACTCCAAGTTTTTCACCATTCTCTCGAACAACCTCGTAAGCCACGTTACCCACTCTCGTCAGAATTTGAGCTTTGATAAACTTAGGTGCAAGTTTGGCTGCAAAGTGTTTTGTAGCGTCGCTCTGCACAAAATTACGTACAAAAACCGTTTGCCCTGGGGTAAACGATCGACTATGACTACGAAGATTATATTGGCTAGCGTTACGTTGATACGCGTCTCTAAGGTTATTTAATACTAATTCTTGAGCTAAACTTAGACGATGTGAATTGGGAATTATAGAAACATGATTGTCTGCACCTGAACTTAGTTCCCGTAACAGTTTATAGGTAGCTCCATGCAGTACCATATGGTAACCAAATACAAGAAAGTGAGGCGAGAATCCAGTGGAAGAATGAACCGAATTTCTTAACGCTGCTCCTATTTCATCCAAATGTTCATCCCAACTTCGGTGGTTATCCTTGATATACGCACGGATAGCAGAGAGGATTGATCTATTTACTCGCTCTGAAGCATTTGATTGTGGCGAATATTTTGGAGTGAAATCATGCCGTACACCATAGGATTTTAGTAAATTAGCTAAAGCCACCGATTCAAATTGTCTTCCATTGTCGGAAAAGACGATTTCGGGTACTCCAAACAAGTTAAATACTTTGGTCTTAAGATAATCGACCAACTTTACCGACGTTGCGCTGCGCAATGGTTCAATTAATGCAAATCGCGAATATTGGTCAAGTATGATCAATATGCACGTATTTCCGGATTTCGTACGTGGATACGGACCAAGAAAATCCATATATAGTCGTTGCCACGGACGGGTCACTTCGATATAATTTCCCATTCCCGGTCTGGTAGAAAAATTGACTGGCTTGACCGATTTACAAATGCTGCAACCTACAACATATTCTTTAACATCACGAGTCATACTTGTCCAGTAAAATTGACGTTGAAGAATCTCCAATGTTTTCACAAAGCCGAAATGTGCGGCAGACGGAGGATTATGGGCTGATTGTATTAACATGGGTGTTAAAGATTTTGGAACTACTAGTTTCCAATTAGTAATGTCAGTACAATCCAGGTCTTGTAATCCAAATGACGGTGTTATGTACAACTTCCCGTCTTTTTCTCGAAAGTTGGTTTTCGCACTAGAATTAACCTTCAAAGTTTCGATCAATTCTAGGTAATCCTGTTGTTTGAAAGCCATAGAATTCAAATCGATGTGAAGAGTGGGGACAACAATATCGTCAACAGAGATGGAGTCTACATGAATTCTGGATAACGCATCAGGTACTACGTTCTGACTGCCTTTGCGATATTCGATATTAAAATCGAATGCCTGTAATTTAAGGCTCCATCTCGCTAACCTACCAGACAGATCTTTCTGGTCCATGAGCCACTTTAAACTGGCATGATCCGTAATTATAGTGAAACGGTAGCCTTCAATGTAAGCACGAAATTTTTTCACAGCTAACACTGCCGCTAAACATTCTAGCTCCGTCACACTATACTTACGTTGTGCAGAATTTAATTTTTTTGACATATAACATATTGGATGTTCCTCACCATCACTCGACTTTTGGAAAAGCACACTTCCAATACCGGTAGTACTGGCATCGCATTGTACAAAAAAAGGCTGCGAAAAATTTGGATTGGCCAGAACAGGTGCCGAGACAAGAGCAAGTTTTAGTTCCTCAAAAGATTTTTGGGCCATCTCGTTCCATACCACTTTGCTTCCTTTTTTCATTAAGTCGCTTATCGGGGCCGATAGTGATGAAAAATTTGGTATAAACCGACGGTACCATCCAGTCATACCGAGAAATCTGCGAACTTTCTGAACGGTTTTGGGGGTTGGATATTCTGCTACAGCTTCCACTTTTGCAGGATCTACACGTAAACAACCGTCACCAATCACATAACCCAGGTATTTGGCTTCCTTGAGAGCGAACTTACTTTTCTCTACATTTATGGTCAGATTAGCAACATGTAATAATCTGGCCACTTCAGACAACAGTGACAAATGCTCTTCAAAAGTTGGCGATGTCATTAGCAAGTCGTCCAAGTAGACAAATACCCGATCATGCAAATGATGCGGAATCACTTTGTGCATTAATTTGCTCATTGTTTGTGGAGCGTTGCATAACCCGAAAGGCATAGAAGTGAAATGGTAAAGAGGTCGTCCCGAAACTGTAAAGGCGGTTTTATCTCTAGACTCTTGCTCCAGCGGAATTTGCCAAAAGGCGTCCTTGAGATCAATACTACTGATAAACCTGGTCTGTTCTAAGCGACCAATTAGACCATCGATTAATGGTAAAGCATAAGCATCTTTTACGGTCACGGCGTTTAACTTCCTGGCATCAAGACAGAGACGAACCTTTCCAGAAGCTTTACGTACTAATGAAACTGGGGAGCTCCAGGGGCTTTGGCTCTCCTCAATCACACCAAGAGAAAGCATTCTGTCCAGCTCTTTATAGATTTCCGCTTGTACTGCAGGAGATACGGCGTAATGTCTTTGTTTTATCGGTACAGCCTGACCGACATCAATTTTATGGGATAAAATTTGCGTGCGTCCTAATCCAAGCTTTGCTGACGATGGAAACTTGGCAATAACAAGGGCCAATTGAGCTTGTTGAGCCGCAGATAATTCATGTTGGTTGGGTGGACGAATCGATGTTTTTGAAGTGTCATCAATCTCATTTATTTGAATGGGAGCCAAACCGAAGAGATCCCAAAAATCCATACCAAGGTACAAAGATTGCTTTAAGCTTGGCGCTATATGTAAACGCATCGTCTTTTGTTCTCCTTTATAGGACACGGGAACACAAATATGACCATGGACTCGTTCAGAAACACCACTAGCAGTAGTAACAAAGGATGGAAGGTTACGACACTTAATACCAGCTTTTTCTAAAAATTGTTCAGAACCAGACCCCAGTATACTTATATTGGCACCACTATCTAATAAGCCCGTATAAGGTATTCCAGCTATTAAGACGTTGGCATAAGGACGATTATCCAGATTTTCACTAGGAAGTATGGTTTCGGCTACCATTGCTTTAATTGAACGACGAAGACGCCAGTATCGCAATGTTCGATTTTTACAAGAGCTCTTTTTCGGTTTTTCAAAAACATTAGTTTGGGTACTTTGATCATTATGTGATGGGTTGGAATCGGACGAAACATTGAAATAATCTACTTGAGATGACTGTTCCTTTGTTGGAGTTTCAGAAATTCCGGGTCTATTCCAGTCGCAACTTCCTCCGTTTCTTTCCTGGGTAGTATAGGGGTGGGATGTGGGAAGTGTGGTTCCCCAGGTGGTAGCACTCCCCTCCTCAAGTTTCCCGCATGCAAACAATGCTTACACTGTGATTTACTGATGTTATTAGTTCCACATCCAAAACAAAATCTGTGGTTAATCGGTATTGCACAATCTTTAAAAAAGTGTCCCTCACTAAAACAATTCCAACACGCGGGTTTAGTTTGAGGCATGTACGATCGATTCGAAGAAGCATTAAAATTTAGATTTCTTCCTCCACTTATGGCACAAATATCGGGTGAATCACCATAAGGCATCGGGTTAGGTGGAAACGACATCGTTGGTAAATAAGGGTTATATTCGGCAGTTAGTTCGCTTATATCATGACGTGGTTTGCACAGCACATCTGGATTGTATCCAACACGATTCCATGTATCTTCCGTCTCGACACAACGCTTCACTAGTTGCGCAACTGAAACAAATGAGTGACCAGCGAGAGCTACTTGCAATCCGTTTCGCATATTTCTTCTAAGTATCAAAAGTAACTCCGAATCGAGAATCTGTGTTTTCAAGGCCAAAGAAATTGACAGAATTGCCGTGTAAAATTCTAAAAAGGACTCTCGTTGCTTTTGTTTTCTAAGCTCTAAGGCTTGTCGTACCTCCAACTCATCGCGTCTGTCCTGGAACCTATTTATCAAAGCTTCACGCAATTGAGGCCAAGTTACCCTACCAGTACGTTCCAAATAAAGCCAATACCATTCTAAGGCGGGACCACGCAATAACATGCTCAATCCATCAATTAAGCGCATGTGCGAAATACCATGTGAAACTGCCATATGCTCAACTCTAAAAAGAAAGCGTTCGACGGCTATTCCAGTGGGTGAACCATCAAAGGTAATATTCCATTTGTGCATACCCACGGGGTAATGTTGAGCAGGTTTAAAATCTCCAGAAGTGGTAATGGGAAGCTGACTCCAAGTGGGTGGCTTCAGATGAGAAGACTCCGATTGACTAATGTTTGGTAAAGGTAGGCCAGGAGGAAGAGAATCACCTCCCTGAGGCATCGTATTTATAACTCTTGGTTGATTTGAAACACTCGGTTTCTTAGTGCCAATCAATGTATTCTGATCCATTGGTATGAGAGGATTCCCACTTATGGCGACACGTTTGGAAATCAAATCTAAAAGTGCATTAAGTTCGTCCTGAGGTGATTTAGGGACATCGTGTTGTTGAGTATTTGAGCTCATTCGTGGGTCGTAGCCTGGTGGCAAAATAGTAGGGTCAAAATGTACGCCTATATTTGAGGTAGCAGCCACAGCTCTAGGACCTGTGTTTACTGAAGCTTTGGTCTGACTAGGCAACGCAATCGATGATTGTAAGGGTGATGTGTGACTAAAGGTTTCCATGCCTGTTCCTACTGATATACTAGTAGACGGAACTGGAGGTGCTGAAGAGGAAGGTCGCGATACATCTGACTGAGTTGTCGAATAATTGCCGGTAATGTTAGATTTTAGAGAAGACTCAGATGATACTGTGGAAAACTCGCTTCCCGCAGGTTCTATAGATGGTGCTATACCAGCTCCATCGATGTCATCATTCATATCCAATGTTGACTCAAGAATGTCAGCTAGAGCCTCACGAATAGAAACTTCAGCCTCTTCAGGACCTGTTACTTCTAAAATAACGTTGTTAACGGTTTCAATTAATCTTTCACACGACTTGGATAGTTTTTCTATGATAGCTTGCACCTTAGGAGAGTATTTCATACGATTCAAACGAGATTGAACGTGAAGGAGACGCGAATGCAATGTTTTAAGAACATCAACCTTTTCAACGTCTTCGCTTGCAAGAATTTTCTGTAATTCAGCCTGTATATATCTAAGTTTGGATTCACATAACCGAATTTCACGAACTGGATTTTTACTAGCAGCCAAATGTGGTCGAGTTGGAATTTCGATATCGCCTTTTTCCTCAGAGTTGAGAGAAGTTTTCAAAAGCTTTAGTTGGTTACTAACTGTACCTTCAATACCACGCAAAGCACATTCCAACGCGAACTCATCATGTTCCAAACTGTCGGGATCCATAACAAAGTTTTAAAAGATAAATGATAGAAATTAAAAAAATAAATATACAAAGTATTTAGACTGAAATATTAAGATATATAAAAAAAAACATTCAATAAGTTCATATATTCGACTACGATACGGTACGCTACGATACGATATGAAAATTCTATATAAATTATTAAAAGTTTATTATTTTTTTTTTTGTTTATAACAATTATGATCAATTCGAGGACATCATTAGACACGAAGATATACATATATAAAGTTCTCAATACGGTTTACAAGAGGAGAAAAAAAAATAGAAATATTGCATTTTCGAGGTCATCAAATCAAAAACCATTCGCAAACGGAAATGATGATCCTTTCAATAACCCAACGAACCTTGATTACCACCAAACATTAGAAATCAAAAGTAACACAAGTTACCAAAGTCACAGACTGAATCCAACGCGCAAAAATCAAAATACGTTAAGTAATACTATGCAATATAAAAATAACTTAAGTTCGCAAAACTTAGCACTTCATCAAAATTTCCAAAGAGAGAAAAGATGCTGTTTGCAAAAATAAATTCTTCAAAACTTTCAATCATCATACAAACTATAAATTATTGTGGAGAGATACAGACAAACAAATCATAATCAAAACGAACTAAAGTCCAGAAGAGATGTGCGATATCAATCCTGCAATAAAATTTAATAACCAAATATAGACTTGCATTAATACTCAAAACATTAAGCGTGAAAAATCAATGCGATCATCTATTTAGCATCAAAGAATTCCCATACATGAAAGAATAAACAAACAATAATATTCAGAAACTATTCAGCGAAAACTATTGCGGTTCAATCATATATTGAGACATAAATTTTCGTTTTCGTCGTTAGATGATGACTAAAAATTAATTACGGACAGAAATTTCATAATGATGCACAGCATAAAAAAAAAATAGAAATATTCAAATGAAAAATAATTTAACCAAAAAAATTATACATGCTTATGCTAGAATGACTGGTAACCAAACAATTATCGAAACGATAAAACGCAAATGCAAAATATATATATATATATATATATACTTAAACCTGAAACCAATCACCTCAACAAACTGTAAATACAAATAAGTATATGGAAAATGAATTATGTGAAAAGACAACCATGTAAATTTAACAGAAATGCGGTTTGTACATCAAAACTCAAAAACTGTAAACTTCATCAACTCAAAACAACCTGTAATTTATTTAGGTCGATGTTATCTAAACCAAATAGCCATAACTACCATAATTTGGGCGCCACTGTCGCGGAACTAATCCAAATTCTCGCAGAGAGAATCGCGAACAGAATTTCTTCTACGAAACCAATTGCCATAAGACGCAGCACACCTGCCTAGGCTAGTAGATCAGTGAGAAGTGGGAGTGGGGATGTCTTAGGCATTTCGTAGAAGCTTGAAAGTGCTGCTTTTTTCCTAAAATGTGTTCTGAGTCAATATGGTAGAGAATTTGTATTGTATTTGTATTGTAAAAATATTGAAGAACAGTTAGTCACTAGATATAGAGGTGACTAGCACTTTTTCCCCATTAAACCACCCATGGAGACTAGCGTGCTGTATGTTGTTACAAGTCTCCCCTGATTATCTTAGGTCATATTACATCCTCGAATTGATCATCTACAAATTTAACGCATCATACCAAACATCATCATTCCCAAACAATAAACAAAATATTTGTAAAATAAAAAAAAAGAAGTATTTGATGTTACAACAAAAGTAATCTATTATGTTAACGGATTATCACAAAAGCATATATAAAAGATACAATTTAACTAACTAACCTAACGGTTGAATGGTACCATAACCTTTTCCTTACGAATACACATTTTATGGCTTAACTTAATAATTTTATAAATGTTATATTGTGGTTATATCTTTATATGTATATATACAACCTAAATTAATAAATTTGGCAACCTTAGTTAATAAAATTTTATAATTTAATATTTTTAGTAATGAAGAAAATCAGGCATATGTATTTAATAAATTAGAATATCGTTTATAAACATACAATTTACATTAATAATAAACTTTGCAAATTTAGTTCATAAATTTTGAAAATTTAATTTTTTTAGTAATAAAGAAAATCAGGCATACGTATTTAATAAATTAGAATATGATTTATAAATATACAAAACAAAACAAAAGCTTATCTTTCTTTTAAGTCCATATTTTTCCTTGTCCCAGTGAGGAAACCGTACTCGAAACGGTACCACAACATGATAGTTTTTTCCAATGTGTTCAACTATTATCAAATATACGTTAATCCGAAAACCAGATTGTTCTAACGGGTCGCGTCGAAAGCGCGAACACAATTGTTCTAGATATTTTCTATAAAAATATTTTCTGGGCTCTATAAAAAATATGTGCGTCCCCAATCTAGGACATAAAAGCAATTAGAATTTAAGTTATCTTTTTTTAATAACAATTTGAATAACATACTTTGTATATGGAATGACTTCAATAAAAAAATTCACCGTGAAAAGGTATTTCCGTATTCTGCTATTGCTTCTGTAGGAAACAAACAATTAGAAAAAAACACAAACAACAATCGATAACACAAATTTTACTTTTCACAAGTTTTACTTTAAGCACTGGCTAACTTTAATATTAAGATGAAACTGAGTAACAAGCACAAATTGCTAAACTTTAGCATATATTTTTTTATTCAATTTATTATTTTATATTGAGCACTCTCGACGCGATTTCAAAATATAAACTAAACTTTTCAGGAAATGTTTGAGTCTATATATTTTGAAAACGAACAATTTATTTACAGGCAATACTGGTTTATTAATAATCATACATACGTATTTAAATTTACATATATACCATCTTACATACCGTTTAAAAACAAAATCAGCTGAGCCAAGGAAAATCAAATTCACTTTATTGATTTAAAAAAAGTAAAAAAAAAATTCGATCATTATTAAGGAATGATGATTGTTTGCTTATAAATATTGTAATATAAAATGCTTAGTACCGAAAAGAAATTCCATATGTATTTTAAGGTGGCCATCAACTGCCACAGATTTTTAATTACAATTTTCCTTTAATTTATAGTACAATTGGTGTATGATTTCTCCGCTATATTCTATAAAATCTCCTCCCCATGTTTATATTTATTTTAATAAATTAATCGATTATCCAATTGGCGATCGATCTATTATATAAAGGTTATATCGGACAAATATATATGAAATAAATATATTTACCTTATTCAGTGGAAATTATACTTATTTCCATAAATATTATTTTCATTTTGTAATACTTTAGGTTGTGGTCATCAAATTTAATATAATTTTATATATAAGTTAAATTTCATCATTTAAAAATACATTATGAGAATTTAGATATCTGAGCTAAGTTGAATATACTTAATTTGTTCTATATAATTTGTTATTTGTTTTGGTTGATGACATTGCTTAATTGTTTACGTTAATTTAATGGGAAGAATAACATATGTATTGTATGTTAATTAGATTAGTCATACATATGTTACAGCGCGCACTAAGATGATCGAGGAAGACCGCAACTGAAAACGCAAAATTATCGAGTTAATCTTAATTAATTTGATTCTAGATTTTTTAGTAGTCAAAAACTTAGTTACAATCTTCCTTTACCATCCTTTATTTTATATTTTATTGTTTTTTTGAACTTATAAACATGCAGCTTGATCTAATTAATTATTTACAAATCTTCAACATGATTGAAGACATTGATGGTATATGCTTTTGATGTTGATTTTTAATATCGATTGCATGGAATTTAACGGCTCAGGCGTTACTAGATGCTATCTGTTGATCCGGCACATCAAGGAGTAGAAGATGCAGAATGACCTCCAACGCCCGAGTGAGCATAAATTACAAAAAAATGTATTTGTTTGGGTCTAGATCTAGGTGAACTGCATTTGAGTTCGAGTTCTAAGTAAAGGTGTTAGCATGTTAAAAGAGGTTAAGGATAGAAAAATGTACTGCTCTGAGACGATTTCTGCATATTATTTTAAATAGCAAGCAGTTTAATGTCCAATCTGTATCTTGAAGTATTAAAATTTCACAGTATAATTCCTACCCAATTTATTTAAGGTCAATTTTTTGTTTTGATACTTTTGCAGACCGAAATTTATTAGTAAATACGTTGTTACTCTCGGAATTGCAATTATTCAGGCATTTGGTATTTCCAAAATTGGTAATTTAAGTGAACTTCACGTTCGCTTTTGAATGAATTACAAAATAATCAATAGCTTATGTTTACATTCTATAATTATTAATTATAAAAAATATCGAATATTTTTAGGGCAAAATGTAAATAAAGAGTGTAACGATCGGCCCTATTTTGATTTATGCTCTAAATTAAGAATCGAAAACATCTAAAAAGCAACTTATTATCCTATTTCAATTCTTACTCTATTTCAAAATAAAAAAAACAAAGGTAGAAACAGCCAAAGAAACTCCGTACATTTATTTATTATTTTATTTTATTAATAATAAAAATTAGTTCATACGTATATCACGGAAATAGGGCTAGGAGAGAGTGTTTTGCTAGAGAAAAGAAATGTTTATAGATTTCGCTCTTATTTAACTGTATTTGAAGATCATTTGAGGAAAATAATTATTTAATAATTATAGGGCGTAAATGTAATAATTATTTAATAAGTATTGGGAAAATAATTATTTAATAAGTATTGGGAAAATAATTATTTAATAAGTATAAAAAGGGCGTAAATGAGCAATGTATTTAAAAAAGAATCAAAAATAGAAAATTCTCGCTAATAAAACGCAGAGCATTCTGTTTGATCGGGACATTATAAAATAGATTACAAAATAAATTAACAAGTCAAGATATATATAAAAACCGTCAAAAATAACATGAATGATGAATTAATAGACGTGATGCATCTGCTTGTGATTACATGGAAATCAAAAAGTAAGCCGTAAAATTGAATTTAATTAGTGTTTTATAGTTTTAAATGTGATGTTCGTATAAATAAATAAAAAGTTATTAAAATTATATGCAATAATTTTTGTAAATGCAAATTAGTGATGTAAAAATAAAAAAAGTATTCTAAAGAGAATCCCATTTTGATAAATAGTGAAGAAGTTTAATTAAACTCATTTTTACAAAAATAATGATAATAGAAATATATTAAAATGTAAATCTATATGAAATTACAATCATGGAAATACTGAAAAATGGAATAATGCTTTACGGCGATTATTGAAAAGTAAAATTAAAACGAACGAAAGAGTAAACGATTAACGCAGAGTTTGACACGCGATATGAGACGCGTTTCAAACTCCTTTACTTAGTTCTTTCAGACCGAGTAACTTAAAAAAAATATAACGCTCCTACATACATTACTCCTAAATTGAAATAAGTATTTTTTTTTCAAATACTCGCACATTTAATTGCATCAAAATTGATGCTTTCCACGTAAAAATAAATAATTTTTGTGAATGTTTTGTTCAAGTTGGCAAGTATTATATTATAAAAAATATAAAAAGGATGACGAAAATGTGCTATTTTTCTTCTTTTGCAAATGAAATGAAAGAAAATTAAAATTAAAATAAAATAAAACTCCAAAGGAGTGAAATCGACAAACTAAAAAATTTGCTCTTCGAGGAAGAACGATATTGAAATTATAAACATTTAAATTATGAATTCTATTTTGAGGAGTGAAATGAGTGCTCGATAAAATAAAATTGTAAACTGTGGATTATAATGTGGTGATGATAAAGAAAAACCTAGAACAGGGATATCAGGGATTGCAATCTCGGGTTCTTGAATCCCATCTTCTGGAGTCCTTGTGATCTCGAAATCCCGGGATTAATGAAAAAATCCCAGGATTACAGGATCGTCATATTTGCCAGGAGATTAGAGATATTTAGTATATATTTTATTCGAAATCAAAGTGACTTTTTGTGTTTCGTATATACATACGATATATGTAATTGCCAAACTATAGAGTCAACGTTTCAACACAAAAAGTGGCTCCTAATTAAATTATATACTAGATATTATTTGAAAAATTGTGTTTTATTAACTATTTCTGGTTTTCCATACAAATTTCCCGGCATCTCGGGATTTTAAATTGTGCCGGGATTCATACAACCCTAAGGTCAGTAAAGTCAACCTACTAGTATCCAAAGACTGTGTGAAGATTGTGTAATTTTCTTTAAAGTAAGTGCGAAAATAAGTCCTCAGAGTTATAGATGAAAGCTAGTCTTTAATTCTGGTAGATACAGAATTAAAAGTTTTATTTCAAAAAATTTATAAACTATATTCAACCCCCCAATTTTCAGAATCAATTAATGATGCTGTTTCACACAAAAAAAAACAAACTACATTTTTTGTTTACCAACTTAAACGATTTTCGGTGTTTTAAGAACAAAATTGCTTACTCAATAATAAAATTTTGATAACACAATTCCCATTGAATTACCCAGTAATTGATAAGAACGAAAAAAAAACAACAAAAAACAAATATAAATTCACTTAAATTGAACATTAAGCTAACACAACATTGAAATAAAAATTAAACATAAAATAAAGCGAAATTAATTTAAAACATTCAAAATCAATTTGCATATCAAATTAATTTATTAATAACAACAAACAAACATTAATAATCTAATCATAAATGTGGCCACCCTTTTTCTGTACAATATCAATTTATGTATGTACATAACGTGTATTTCTGTTTGATATAATAATGTAATGTACACTTATTAGATCCATTAATACACTTATTAAAATGTACACATATATATAATATCTTCCTTTGATTGTTTTTATGCATTTAATATTTACATTGATCTGATATTTAGGTTTTCCATGAAAATAATTTAAACTCTTTAGTCATTAATTCAATAAAAATGGATAAAAATGAATGTAGTATATTTTCCTACAAGAGATGAAAACATTGTTTTTTTTTAAACGTTTTTATCTCGCGTAGGAAATGCAATTTTTTCTATGATATAATAGAAATAATCGATATTTACTCTTAATTATAAAATTAGAAATCGACATTCAAAATTCATATTCTATTTTTTCATGGTTACGTTGTTTAAAATACTTTGTAAAATTATATGAAAAACCATAGCAACTATAATTTGTAATTCTTTTTCACTAGTGAATTGACTTTTCGCATAGAAAAAATATCAAATTTTTGTCTAGCAACAATTTTATCTTAATTCGCTGTAAATAATACAAATACTGCATTCAAATTTATCAGTCTTAAAAATTAGTGCGATTCATGTAGTTTTTTGTCTACAGCAAAACTCCCGATATACAAGCCTTCTTCATGTTTTAGCACAGAAAAAATCGTGAACTTTTCGTGAACCCATTTTGAAATTAAAACTCAATATAAAAAATATTCAAAAAATCGCCTTAACGCCAATAACGCCAATCTAGAAAAATAAAGCCCCATATAAAAAAAATTCAAAAACATTAAACAAAAACACTTATCCAATTTTTTGCATATGGCGATGTTCATTGTTTTTTTAAGATGGCGTGAATGTATAGGGCTTGTAGTATATCGGAGGTTTTGTCTACAGACATAAGTAATTGGGTTGAGTGAGCTGTTTGGTTAATCTTTAGACGCATTGATGAAAAGACAATTCTGCATATTAGTGTAAATTGTAAGTTATATTGTGGCAAACACTGATAAAGCATTTTAACAAATTTTGATTTTCCAATCGCACCTTCCTTACTTATTTTATTATTTTTTAAAATATCCATGAATGCGTTGAAAAACAAAAATAATATGAGAAATTTATAAAAAGTGATATACGACGGTTTACACAAATAAATTGTAATTTTAAGTTTTCTAAAAATTGTAATTTCGAATTAATAAAATTGAAAACTGAAAGATAAAAAAATTGATCTATTCTAATGTCAACGTACTTTTAACTTGTTGTTAAAAAAAATGAAGTTATATATAATATTACTTCGGTCTGAAAGACCTAAGTATTGCATCCATGAGACAAAAGTGAAATTCTTACCCCCACTTTTTTGGGCATTTCTCGACGTTTTCTAAAAAAGCTAAACACGCAAAAAAAAATGTATGTCTGTCTGCCGGCTGGCCTTCATTACTACGCTGCTGGGAAAACCGCTGGAGGGATTTCAAAAATTTATCGATAACTGTACCGGAAGTGTGTCAAAAAAATCATTATTCGTGTAAAAAATAGCAAATTTTCATGTTTTTGGCTTAAAAAACGTTCATTTTAAGTGCTTACCAGTAGGAACATTAAATTTGGAGAAATCTTGATGGTAGAGATTGGTATGTAAGACCAAAAACTAGATTATTGCATTATAAGTTTGTCAAAAAAATGTTGTCAAGTGTGTCATAAAACAGATTTTTATTTATTTTTTTACCCAATTTTTTGGGAAAAAAATAAAATTAATTATGTGTTTGAAATGAAATTTTATTATTATTATTGATAATTATGGCATTGTAAGTTTGTCAAAAAAATGGTGTCAAGTGTGTCAAAAAACAGATTTTTATTTATTTTTTTACCCAATTTTTTGGGAAAAAAATAAAATTAATTATGTGTTTGAAATGAAATTTTATTATTATTATTGATAATTATGGCATTATAAGTTTGTCAAAAAAATGTTGTCAAGTGTGTCAAAAGAAAGATTTTTATTTATTTTTTTTACCCAATTTTTTGGAAAAAGATAAAATTAATTATTTGTTTGAAATGAAATTTTATTATTATTATTATGAATTATGGCATTATAAGCTTGTCAAAATGAGGGAGCTATAAGTAGACCTTAAAAATATTTTAGATACTTGGGCCGCTTATTTTGAGAATCTTCTCAACTTAAGTGACCAGCAACAAGTCGGGCGACGAGCAAAGCTAATTCGTGCGTCAAAGGTACATGTAGACGAACCAACCAAAGAGGAATTCGAAGCGGCGCTGTATAAATTAAAACGCAATAAAGCACCTGGTATCGACGATATAACATCCGAAATGATTGTACATGGTGGCGAAACTCTATCCTTAAGATTGTTTGAACTTATTCAAATGTTCTGGAAGACTGAAACCATGCCACAGGACTGGAACACAGCTATGCTGATACCAATCCATAAAAAAGGTAATCGCCTACAATGTGCAAACTACAGAGGAATCGCTCTCCTTTGCACAGCATATAAAATCTTTTCTTACATTTTGCTATCCAAAATCAATCCTTTTGCTGAACAACTGTTTGGAGAATATCAGTGTGGTTTCCGGCGGGGCCGAGGTACCACCGATGCACTTTTCTCGATAAGGATGATTTTGGAAAAGTGTCGAGAGTTCAACATACCTGTGCACCAACTTTTCATTGATTTCAGGCAGGCTTACGACTCTCTCGAACGAGAGACTCTATGGTCTGCTCTGGTGTCAATGGGAATTGCTGGTAAACTGGTATCACTATGCAAAATGACAGTACAGAACTACATGCTGTGTACGAGTAGAGAACGAAATATCAAAGTTTTTTAAAGTCGACTCCGGTTTAAGACAAGGTGATGCTATCTCTCCTATACTTTTTAATTTAGCCTTGGAATATGTGTGCCGTCAAAAGAAACTACCTACTAATAACAATATCTTGTCAGTACAGATGATTGCTTACGCTGGTGATGTTGTCATCCTCAGCCGAAGTGAAGCTGTTATGAGTGAGACTTTCAAGTCGCTTGAGAGTGGTGCTAGAAAAATTGGTCTGCAAATTAACTACAATAAAACCAAACATATGAATGTTTCAAGGGAGGCTGAGAAGAAAGATTTGATGTGCGGCGATGAACGAATTGAGGGAGTTGAATCTTTTAAATATTTGGGATCAATGCTTGACTCAAACAACAGCATACTTACAGATATAAAAGCTCGAATCGCTGCAGGTAATCGAACTTTCTACTCAATAAAACCTCTCCTTGGATCACCATATGTATCAACTAACACCAAGCTCAAGTTATACAAGACATTGACTAGACCGGTTGTGATGTATGGGTCACAAACGTGGACCCTTACACAAAATGACGAATCGCATTTATCTGTATTTGAGCGTAAGATCCTACGCTACATTTTTGGTCCACTTAAGACAGACGATGGAGAGTATAGAACCTATACTCTCCTAGAACCTATATGTGTACGAGTAGAGAACGAAATATCAAAGTTTTTTAAAGTCGACTCCGGTTTAAGACAAGGTGATGCTATCTCTCCTATACTTTTTAATTTAGCCTTGGAATATGTGTACCGTCAAAAGAAACTACCTACTAATAACAATATCTTGTCAGTACAGATGATTGCTTACGCTGGTGATGTTGTCATCCTCGGCCGAAGTGAAGCTGTTATGAGTGAGACTTTCAAGTCGCTTGAGAGTGGTGCTAGAAAAATTGGTCTGCAAATTAACTACAATAAAACCAAACATATGAATGTTTCAAGGGAGGCTGAGAAGAAAGATTTGATGTGCGGCGATGAACGAATTGAGGGAGTTGAATCTTTTAAATATTTGGGATCAATGCTTGACTCAAACAACAGCATACTTACAGATATAAAAGCTCGAATCGCTGCAGGTAATCGAACTTTCTACTCAATAAAACCTCTCCTTGGATCACCATATGTATCAACTAACACCAAGCTCAAGTTATACAAGACATTGACTAGACCGGTTGTGATGTATGGGTCACAAACGTGGACCCTTACACAAAATGACGAATCGCATTTATCTGTATTTGAGCGTAAGATCCTACGCTACATTTTTGGTCCACTTAAGACAGACGATGGAGAGTATAGAACCCGGTATAACTTTGAGATCAGAGACCGTCTTGAGGGTCCTGATATAATAGGTTGTATCCGTTCTAACAGGATTACTTGGTTTGGGCATGTTCTACGAGCCGATTCACAGTCTGGAATGATTAGAAAAATGTACGTTAGTACCCCAGGGAGTGGGCGACCGCGAGGTAGACCACGACTACAATGGGAGACTGACGTAATAAACGACCTTAAAAAAATCGGCTGCCATGGTAATTATGTCGCTGTTGCGAATGACCGTGGTGAATATTCAAAGCTGATCAACCTGGCAACGCTCCTACATGGAGCATAAACGCCTTAAAAAAAAAAAAAAAAAAAAGCTTGTCAAAAAAATGTTGTCAAGTGTGTTAAAAGAAAGATTTTTATTTATTTTTTTAACCAATTTTTTGGAAAAAAATTTAGTTGTTTTTGTGACTTAAATGTAATTGAAAATAAAATTGGACATGGAAATTTTTGAATTTGTTATAGTTTTTGAAATATTTTTGGAATTTTGAAAAAAGTTTGTAATAATTTTTGCAATATATTTAGAATTTCGGAAAAAGTTTTAATTTTTGATGTTGTAAGAATTTTTGGAATATTTTTAGAATTTTGAAAAATTATAAATTTTTGATTTTATTATAATCTTTGGAATTTTGAAAAAAGTTTTAATTCTTGATTTTGTAATAATTTTTGCAATATTTTAAGAATTTTGGAAAAGTTTGAATTTCTAAGAATTTTTGGAATATTATCGGAATTTAGAAAAAGTTTAAATATTTGGTTTCATTCTAATTTTTGGAATATTTTTGATATTTTGAAAAGTTTGATTTTATTTAATTTACCAATATTTTTGGAATTTTGATTATAATTTTCCGGCAACGTATTGATGTTTCGTGTTAGTTTTGTAATAAATTTTTAAGCAGAGATAAAAAATACTTGTACTTTAACAAAGAGTTATGTTTGATATACATCGCTGCCCAAAACTAAAAACCATGTCCTCGTGAAACTTTTTTGCCGAAAGCTATATCAAAATCCTTAACCCAGACCGAAGTCTTGATATCTCAGAGCTGTGAGATTTCAGCCCCTCCATATTTTTTTATTGTATTGTATTTGATTGCGTTTATGTAGAATCGTAACAATATCTTTTGTTAGCATACAAAAGCTGGGTGAAACTAATAAAATTTAGCAACACAAATATGTTATGACAATGTCATCGATTCGTCAACAATTTAAAAACTATAAGCAATAACTGCTATCTTTTCTTGGTCTGTTCGATCGATGTAATTAAAACCAAAATTTATGTTTTAAACCAAACAAAACATTTATTATAAATATATAAACCGAATTAATAAATTGTTGACGTTGTCAAACTTGACAAGTCTAATATGACAATTGCTGACGCGCCGAGATCAAATCAATAGCTCACATGTTTTTAACCTTATAGTTGTCGACATATTTGAAAATGTATATTATTGACATGTCATGTTAACGTTTACAATAATCAATGATGCGTCTACTGTCAACGAATGGTCTAAAAGAGGTATAGAGGGAAATGCTTGGAACACAATTTTTGACTTCATAGCTTTTTTATGGCTAGCTAGGAGGGGAACATATCAAAAGTCTCCGCCTGTAGCCCCTATGCCGGGGAGAGGGGGGTGGTTTGAAAAACTCATTTCTGGGTTTTTTGCTTATATCTCGAAAACTGTGCGTCCTATCGACATGACTACACCATATAAAATGAAAGCTGATTAAATTTACTACAAGTTTTACTCAGTCAATTGTTTTGATATCTTGTATAGTTTTCCAGATATCCGCTCTTGAAAGTCTGTAATTTTGGAAAACAAATTTTGCTTCACATTTTTGATGTTTTTGACCGCAGAACTGTTCAACGATTCACCGAACTAAATGCTGGCCATAGTGTTGTAGAGCATTAAATTTTTTTTAATAATATATATTACTTTACTATTTTATCTATTTTCCTTCAAATGTTAAAGCAGTTTCAGTGTTGAGCGTGAAATCAGAAGCTTTGCAACAACTGTTGACTAACGAATCAATCAATGTCTCACAACTCCCGGTCAACGTATTGGTCGAAATATGCACCATTCTGTACACATGTTCAGTACTGGAAGTCTAAATAGCACAGATAGTCATTTTAGAATATATCTTGTTGGCCCGCTGACCAGGTTCCTCACACTTAATTAAAGAAGATCTAGACCATATTAATGGGAAAATATTTTGCTATGACCATGTTTGTGCATATATGAGTGTTTATAAGACATTGTGATAGTTTTACAAAACACAACACAAGGAAAAATTTTTTTCCAAAATTACAAACTTTCATGAGCGGATATCTCGAAAGCTATACAAGATATCCAAAAAATTGACTGAGTAAAACTTGTAGCAAATCTAATCAGCTTTCATTTTGTATAGTGTAGTCATGTCGGCAGGACCCACAGTTCTCGAGATGTAAACAAAAATCCGAAAAATGAGACTTTCAAACCACCCCCCTCTCCCCGGCATAGAGGCTACGAGCGGGGACTTTTGATATGTTCACCTCCTAACTAGTCCAAATAAAGTGACGAAGCCAAAAATTGTCTTCCAAGCATTTCCCTCTATACCTTTTCGTTGACTGCAGACTGGGCTATCAATAAACATCTCTGAATTGAATCGAAAATTAATTTTAAGAGCCAAACACCCATTTATTAGTATTTCCTACATGTTTGGCCTTAAACCTTGATATACTGTTTAACTTGAGATTTTCCAAAATGTACGTATTTCATATATAAGGAAAACTCAAGCAGACAATAGGACGTCTTAATTCGAAAAAGAGAACTCCAGAAGTTTGTTATATAACAGTAAGCGAAACAGAGATAAAAGGAATTTGAATATGAAGGTGAATGAGGCAGAGCGCCTCATGTTAGCTTTTTGTTTAATCTAATCGAATGCAGAGCAGAAAGAAAACCTGCACGAGGAGAGAAGGAAAAACTTACATTTTTTTCGCATGTTTTGAAATACGTGACATTTATTTTGTCCCAATTACTGGCTAGAATCTGCGATATTGGAGGCCCAGCAAAATAGCTTAGCCTCAACCGGTGTATCCAGACACCCGACACTCTTCAGATTAACCTAGCCTTGTCTGTATAATACGGGTCTCTGTGCAGATGAGCATCCCTCCTCATCTCATGGGAACCGCATGGAAAGTAATATCAACATTAAGTCAACAAAACCAACAAAAAAAACAATTATAAAAATTAATGATTTTTGAAATCTGAAGTAACAGCGTCAAAAGCAGACTCTAGTAAATTAATTAACACTTGCTCCGAGCTATTGGATTCTAGAAGCAGTTTCTAAGTAAGCAAGTAACTTGGGTCATCTGGTTCATTCAGATACATCGGAAAATACTGTCTCTATATCATTAAATCAAAAACTGCAGCCTTCAAACGAAAAATTGGGACGCAAATAATTAAAATAATCAGAGCTTTATTGCGGAACGTTCAGAAAGGGAACAATTCTCACTCAATTGTGCCAGCAAATTTGTTTAGGATGAAGTTAAGAAGCCATTATCCAGAACTAAAACTATACTCTGAAAACATCGATTCGGTGCACTATAACCTTTTTTGTGCCAACCGAATGTTCCTTGTCAAACAAAAAATTTTCGTGCAACAACCTTTCAAAAGCTTGAGTTTTCGTTGAATGATTTATTATTGTTCAATTAAGAGATTTCGATGGTTTGATTTTTCGATGATATGGCAGTCGGCACGATCCGATTAAAGGGTTAGGTGGATTAACCGGACTCCGGAACTAGAAACAATGCTAAGGTAAGAACTTGTTAGAACATGAACGGAAAGAAGAGACCAAAATATTCGCCCTCATGAAGTTTCAGCTTAATCGAATAACCGGTCTGGGAATGGCAGCCTTTTTGGTGCGGGCTATTTCCGTTTTGTATGAAAAAATGACAATTGATTGAGTTTTTTCGATTTACGGCTAGTTTTATGTAGGAATTGTGTTAGTTTGACTAATTTTTATTATGTTGTAGTTGATCTTTCGCATGGTAATACACCAACAAAATATAATCAGCGGACATTTTCTCCTAAAATCTAAAAACAAACAGTCATCACATTAATCATACCTACATTTCGTACTATCAAACAACTTAAGATCATTTCATAAATAATATCTGACCGTATACAACGTTTCACTGCATAAATAAATTCAACTTTTAGTTTATTACTTCATAATATATATCTTTCGTTCCAACTCAATTAACGGATCTTATATTTCGGTGTATATATAAGCAATTGTTGTTTCATTTTCCTTTTTAATGGTACAAATGGAATAGTTTGCCGGAACACTTAGTCTCAGGTGGCTTCAACCCACAGATGTTTAAAAAAAGCGTTAATCTACACCTCAGAGCGCCAGTTGTTGTGGGACCCAGGTCTAGACCTAGGTCTTAAAAGGTATTTATGTGTTGTTGTGACACATATTCTAAACCCTATTACACAACACATTTTATTAAAAAAAAAAAAAAAAAAAATGAGAAACAAATATATTTTTTGTTAAATAGATAACGAAATAGAGTATATTGATTCTGCGCAGGTGTGTTTTTCTTGCCATCATTAACAAAGTACGTCATTTTGTGATGTTTGAACTAAAATATGTTCGCAATATTAATAATTGATTGAATTTTGAAGGACCTTATTGTTATGATTTGATGGTTTGAGACGGTACCGGGATACAAAATATCATTAAATATAAATGATAGGGATTTTTTAAATTCAAATTTAAATTCATTTTTTGTGATTTTTTGATTTAAATTCATTTTTGATTTAAATTCACTTTTGATTAAAAACTAAAAGAAAGAAATAATTTCTTATTAATTAGAAGAAAAATGAATTTTCAATAATGTGAATTTCTTTTGTATAGAATTTGAAAAGAAATTCTTTTATATGTAAAACACATGGACAACTTTCAGCGAGGGAGCAATGCAGTATAGGGGTTCATTTATTAAAAAAAGTTTAAATTTAGTTTTCTTTGAAATAAAAATCTAGAAAAATATATGAATAAATCACAATTTTGATGTTAATTACATTTTATCATGAGTATAGTTATGAAACGGTCAGCTTTCCAATATAAAAATAATTGGAAAAAGCCAACACTAAAGTTAAAGATATCGCTAGTAAAACCTTTTTAATTCCTTCCTTAACCTCATTGTCATCAAAAACTTTAATTCACAGAACTCAATAACAAAAAAATAAGATTAGTTCGACAAAGAATTAACTTTTGATAACAATAATTCAATCGAGCAGCTATAATCGATAACTGCGGATAAGAAAAAAATATCATAATTTTGTTTAAATTTATTTATGTTTGACTGACATAAAAAATAAAATGTAAATATAACATAAAATCAAATTGACAGTTTTCTTATTGATTGTGATAAATAAAAAAAAATTATTTACTATATTTATAATATTATTATATAAATCATGTTCTCTTATTTATATAACTACAAATTTATTTATATAAACAACAAATTTATTATTTACTTTTTTGACCATTCGATAATAATTGATTGCAGTAGTTCGTGTATTTAGATTATAAAACGATTTACACACTAAATTGTTTGATATCAATATTTAAACTTTAAAATAAATGATAAATGTTATTGATGAAACGGGTTTTCTGTGTATGATAACGCTATAATTTTTAAATTGCTCTAAAAGTGTTGATAAGTTTGCACAATATGTAATTTCCGGGTTAGTTTTCTTTAAATTCAGCTTCAATTATTTCTCCAATTTTTTATCGATATACAATATTTCAATTTATGTGTTTCTAACGATTAAAATTTTTAGAAAATAAATAAAATTTAGTTCTAAGTTTCGGTTATAATTTCAAGGGAGAGAAATATATTAAATCTGCAGTCATTGTAATGTTCATAAGTAATTCATTACATCTGTCAGCATAGTTAATAAACATGTATAGATCCATTAATGTAATGAGAATTAATTAGTAACGTTTAATTCATAGATTGTTATTCACTTTTTTTTGTATTTGTCTGTGCCTCGTTTGCGTAAAGGGCATTTTAATGAAATGATTGCATTTAATTTACACATTTAATGGAAAGTAAATTTTGATGCGATAAATGTTATGAAACAATTTTGGTTTTATGTTTAGCTTCAAAGTCTAATCCAAAAGTGAAGTCGCATTAACCGTGGCCCGTTGATCAGTTGAACAATATCAGACGGACAAACATCAAGGGAAATGCTATAATAGTTATGCGTATAAAAGTCGCATTTTAATCGAGAATAAGCTAATTTGGCATCAGTATCAGAAATGCTGAGCGAAAAAATTGAGAGCGAAATTGAAGGACATGTATCGACGGACTATTTCGAGTTTTACTCTAAAATAATAATTTTCATATTGAAATAAATCCGCTAATAGTTTGCTAGTTTGTTTCCGTTCTTGCCTTTAAATTCAAAGAAACATAAAAGCATTTATGTGTGCTACAGTCAAGTTATTCAATAATATTTTAATATTTTTTTAGTTAATTGCTTTGTTGCGTCACTCAATATCAATTAATAATGCTTGTTTATGTCTACATAGAAGTTTTTGCTATGTGAAGCTTAGTCATAATATTATATGTAGAGTGTATTCACAACAGAATAAAGTTGTGCATTTATAAATTATAAGAATGATTGTCTGTATTGGGAGGGGAATATTTTCTCGTTTGAATAGATTTCTATTGAGATGATTCATGGAAATGGAAGTTTTTGAATTGTGTACGATGAAAAGATGAGAATAGAGCAAGCAAGAGATGGAGAATCTTACTACATATATATGCTCGTTCATTTTGTTTGATCGAGGTGATTATTTATTAAATCGAAAAGATAGTGTTATCGTGCCCACTTTTGTAATTTATTATTGTTAGAAAAATTTAAAATCAAAAAAGAATACATTGTGGATGTTTCTTTTTGTAAATTTAGTTTTTTCGGTGTATTATGAGAAAATAAGTAGATTTTATTTATTTATAGCGTATGGTTTTTGTTGTGACACATTAAAAATAAAAATAAAATTCAAAATAGGTAGATTTTTCTATGAAATCTATCTAAAACAAAACATGAATACACATTAAATGAGCTTACAATCGATTTAATTGCGCGTCTTTTAGTTAAAAAGTAAAATATTTGAACCTTGGGCAGTACATCTGAACATTAGATGTTTACATCGAGTGAGTCTATCCAACCAAGCTACTACATCGCGAGTTGCCAGATGGATGTCTGAGATGTCGCCATTGTATCGTCTAATTGGACACACAGTTGCAATGAGTTTTATGGTTTGTTGTAGAGCTCCGCAGTCACACTGAGGGGACTGAGAAATGCTCCACTTGTAGAATGAATCAGAACAACGTCCATGCTTCGTTCTTATTCGGTTTAGTGTAGTTCAGGTGGCGGACGTGGCAGACCGAAACCAGG
Organism: Diogma glabrata; assembly: GCA_963693315.1. NCBI lineage: Eukaryota > Metazoa > Arthropoda > Insecta > Diptera > Cylindrotomidae > Diogma > Diogma glabrata. Next base: position 428,244,028 of record OY856186.1, on the reverse strand, counting down.
TTGGAGAGAAGTCGGGTTAGTAATAGAAAGGCCAGGAGTGTTGTAATGATTCCAGGAGGTGTCTCAGGCATCCAAGATATTAAAATTAGTTGCCAGTGGCAGTTTTATGTGGAGGCTTTCTTGACTTCAATCGACAACGAGTGTGGTCACCGTAATATTCGTGCACGGGTAACATGATCCTTATGTTCACGTTCAGCGCATGCGAACGTCTGAGTGCAGGTGGAGCAATATTGCTTAACACAGGGAGCCAAGGTAAAGGAGTGGACCTGATATAGTACCACTTATAGTACGCATCGTGGCATGCAACTGGCAGTCAACTTTTTGAGTATGTGTGCTATTCCACCAGACTGGTGCGTCGTACTCAGCCCTTGAGTAAACCAAACTTAGAGCAGTTGTACGGAGGGTAGCTGGAGTAGCACCCCATGTCGAGCCTGTCAGTTTGTGCAATATATTGTTTCTCGTTTTAAGTTTTTTGGACGTATTCTCTAGGTAGAGTTTAAAAGATAGAGTTCTATCGAGAATAATGCCCAGGTACTTGCTTATGCCTTCAATGCTTATGACTTGCTTATGCCTTCAATGTTCAATTGCAAAATACGGACTGAGGGTCCAATATTTTTTGTCTTATGGTGCTGCGAAAAGCACCGTTGTTATCGTGATTTTGGTTCATGTTCATTTGTTTGTATCACAGTCAAGAGCTCGAAATGAAATATTTGGCTTATACCAAATTGAACTGGAATAGATTTTTAGCGTAATCCAGGGTGTAGCGCGAGGAGCTTGTCTATATTTACACAACCCAATAAGTAGATAAATCATCAGACAAATCTCACCAAAAGACGTTCGTTAAGTATTTTTAGGGTTCCGTTTTTTATAACGAACCCTATTGGTAAGAGTACAACCTGTTTTTCACATTATTTCGATTATCTCGTAAACCGTTAAGTCTATGGACCCAAAATTTGAGGTGCTTATAAGCCTATCCACACAAGATGGCGGGTTAAAAAATAAATAAAGTTGTTTTCGTTTGTTTTACAGAAGTACGTTGTGAAGCTTTTGAGAAAATGTATTTTTTATCGAGACGAGTAGGGTATTATATAAAAGGGCTTCACTTCAGTATTCCCTTAAAATGTATTTTGGAATTTCATACCCCACCATTTTTTGTATAATTTTGAAAAATGAAGTTTTCTCTATGTTTTATTGCCCCGAGTAACTCCGACCCTACTTCATCGAAAACCTTAAAATATATTTGGAATGATAAAAAAATGAGCAGGTTTTTAATGAAAAAATATGGAGTGGCTGAAATCTCACAGATCTGAGATATCAAGACTTCGGTCTGGGTTGAGGATTTTGATATAGTTTTCGGCAAAAAACTTTTATGAGGACATGGTTTTTAGTTTTAAGCACCGATGTATATCAAACATAACTCTTTGTTAAAGAAAAGTATGTTTTTATCTCTGTTTGGAAATTTAATACAAAACTAACACGAAACATCAATATACGTTGCCGGAAAATTATAACAGATCATACATTAACATAATTTAGTGAAAAGATGATACACTCAGCAAACTGCTCAAAAACCTCTCCATTTAGCGTTTCGAGAAAATATTACAAAATCACAAAATCACAAATTAATATTTCTTTCAAAATTCCAAAAATATTGTAAAAATTAAATAAAATCAAACTTTTTTCAAAATTCCAAAAATATTCCAAAAATATTCCAAAAATTAGAATAAAATCAAATATATAAACTTTTTCTAAATTCCAATAATATTCCAAAAATTCAAACTTTTCCAAAATTTTAAAAATATTGCAAAAATTATTACAAAATCAAAAATTCAAACTTTTTTCAAAATTCCAAAAATATTTCAAAAACTATAACAAATTCAAAAATTTCCATGTCCAATTTTATTTTCAATTACATTTACGTAATAAAAACAGCTACATTTTTTTCCAGAAAATTGGGTAAAAAAATAAATGAAATCATTTTTTGACACACATGACATTATTTTTTTGACAAACTTATAATGCCATAATTCTCAATAATAATTATAAAATTTCATTTCAAACAAATAATTGATTTTATTTTTTAAAGGGATGGGAATGAGAAGGTGTAAAAACATCATTTAAAACCAGGTTAAGGGGGGTGTCATTTGAAAAAGCATTTCATTTTAGAAACATTGCCATTTTTTTAGAATTTGGCAATGCATAGTTTTTGAATTATTGTAAAAAAAAGTGACACAAAAGTTGGTCCCTCCCATTGGATTTCGAGTTTAATTGACAGAAAAATTTAAAAAAATTCACAGAGATAGGAAGCTTGATAAACTCTGAACGAAAATTATAGCGAAGTCGCAAATAATTATATTTGTGTGTGTTTAGGGGATGGGTAGGGAGGGTGAAAAAAAATGTTTATTAGAATTTTGCTGTGCACAGTTTTTGAGTTATTCTTAAAAATGTGCAACTTTCAGACCGACCCCCTTACGTTTCGACACTAATTGGCATAAAAAATAGAAAAAGTTCACAGAGAAAGGAAGTTTGCTATATTTTGAACGAAAATTATAGCGAAGTCTCAAATAATTAAGTTTCTGTGTGTTTATGGGATGGGTGTGGAAAGGAAAAAAAAGTTTTTTGTCCCAAGCGAGTGTCATTTGAAAGAGCACCTAATCTGAGAAACATCGCAACTTTTTTAGAATTTTGCGGTGCACAGTTTTTTAGTTATTGTTAAAAAGGTGCTATTCTAAGCATATGTATATGTATACCACCACCACCCTAAATTTGGACGCTGATTTATAGAAAAAATATTCCCAATTTAAACAATTTAAAAGCTGGTTAAATCTTTCTTTAGTTAACATAAACAGTTATGGATAAGATTTAACCTCAAGTAACAGTTTTTGTGTCATTTTTGAATAATGTAGATGTGATTGACATTTACTATTGACCAGGGTTTCGAACCCGAACCCTGAACCCGCTCCGGAGGGAGATTTTTTTAAAATTATGTGAACCCGAACCCAATCAAAAACGCGGTTCAGGTTCAATTTTTAATATAGGAAATTTAGGAAGTTTGCGTAAGAAATTCTATATTTTGCAGAATTTTTTTTGTTTCAAACAAGATTATTTTGTTTCAAACAAGATTATATTCTATGAATTCACACAAAGCATTGTCTAGAAATTTAATGCAAAAAATCCCATATAATGTAAAAACATTTCCATAATATGGAGTCTAATGACAGTGGAAAAATTCAACTTAAGGAAAAATAAATAAGTGATGAAGAACTTCGAAATTGTCATCGCCTCAACGGCGTAATCAATAGTGTGTCTGTCCAAGGATTCGAGCCGGGCACTGACGAGGAAGGTTCGAATTCATCCGAAACACGAAAAATGTGAATTGGAGTTTTTTTCTGAGAAACATCAAACCATACCTTTGAATTAAACAAATTCCAATTGCTTCTTTACTTACTTGAGTTTAATTGATCTCAAAAATTCTCAATAAAAAAATAATGAATTCATAAAAAAAATTCGAAAAAATTGTTTTTTTTTGTAACAAATTTGAACCTGAACCGAACCCGAACTCACTAAATTTTAATGTATTGAACCCGAACCTGAACCTGCACCCAAATTTTTCTGGGTTCGAAATACTGCTATTGACGTCTACTACTAAACATTTATTCTGTTATGCGTCCATATAGTCTGGCGATATAAAGACTATACAACATTCACGGAACCCTTGACGAGTGAATTTTATTCGCGATTGTCCGACTGGTTATTTTAAAATGACTTGTTGTTTAAGTTAACATATTCAACAAAGCTTTAATTGAACGTGTTATAAAGAAATCAGATCAGTTACCACTCACGAGTGATAAGTGTTTTAAATTTAAGATATTCAATCGCCATCTAATGATATTGAAAAGTATTTTGGGGAAGATTTGCATAAGTTTGAAAATTTCAAAAGGAAATCAGCAGCCAAATTCTGTAATTGTGAAGCGGTGAAGTGGTAAGTTTTTTAATGAAAAGAAACGAAGAAATTTTTCTCACTTCACCGCTTCACAATTACAGAATTTGGCTGCAGGAAATATGCGGATAAATTATTAGAGTCAAGTCAATAGTAGAGAGGGATATGAATTCAAATATTACAATAGAACCCAAAAGTTAATAGATAATGAACACCTGATATATGTATATAACAATAATTCTAGAGCTAGTCGTAAAAGGAGATGCTATGAATTTATGTGGTCAAGAAGTGGACACTTGTTAATGTTAAATGTTAGCTTTGTTAAACTTAACTTATTATGTATAGTTTTTTTGATTTAATTTAAATAATTTTTTTGTAATTGTGAAATTTTTTTGGTGTTAATTTATTTTCTTTGTTAGTGATATTTTAATATCGTTTTGTGTTTTATATTATACAAATAAACATATTATTCTATGCCAACGATCTAAATTCTGATTAATTAACCGAGTGATTAATCAATTGAAAAAATTCTTCTCAGCAAGAGGTCTCATCTCTCTCAGAAGACCGTCTAAACGAATGGAATGGATTTTTTTTTGCATTTCGTCTACTCAAAATTTATAGGAAGATCACTGATAATTTTATCAAACTTATCGAGAGTTACCTCATCGTAGCACTCAAGAAAATTGCAAAATTTGGTTACATCCTTCATCACATACGCGTGAGACTAAAACACCAGGCGTCTTAATTGTTTCACCCACAATTTACAGCTTCACTTTGGTTGATTATGACAACTTAATCCTGGTACACAATTTTATACAGAGTTTGTATAAAGCTATTTAATCAAGGGTTAAAAATCATTATTTAACATTAACATAAACAATTACCACATTAGTAAATCCCACCAACAATGTTCTTCTCGCTTTCAAAATAGCAACACAAACCGCGTTACGAAAACAAAAATTCTAATTTCTAATTTAATATCAATAATTAAATACTAATTTTATATTACAACTTATATACACATCAATTCCCAATCTATATTAAACCATTTAACCAAAATAAAAATGAAAATTTTATCCTAATGAAAATCCCATTTTCTTTACATTTCCCTCCATAAAACACTAAATTACAGTTTTAAAAACTCCATTTTCATATATCTAAGTCTCATATCAACATCCACAAAATCCAACAACAAAAATAATGTAATAAAAGCAACAATACACTAATCGCAATTAATGAAAGGAGTGGTTTGGATTAAAAACAAAAGAAGTGAGAAAATAGAATTCATTTTATTTTTTATTTTTTTTTTTGTCAAATTAAATGATAAGTGGATTACTTAATTGTTATGGAACCACGTTTTCGACTATTTTTTTGTTATAAAAATTTAAAAGGAAACAAAATTTGATTTAGAAATGAAATTAGAATAGTCAAAACAAATTTTTTTTCCTTTTTCAATTTATTTTAAATTTATTACCTATTTCGATACGTTTTCTTCATTTTTTTCATATCCGTTATCGCTCAATTCATCTAATTTTCTCTTTTTTCTCATTTTCAAATTTTAAACAAATTGTATTATCTAAATTTTTAACTCCACCTATTTTTTGTGTTTTTGTTTTTTAAATGTAACACACCCATTTTCAGTCAAATACTCAATTGTTATTTGTAGAGACAATTTGATTATGTTTTGTTTGGTTTTCAGAGAATTTTATTTGGAAAATAATAAGAATAATATTTATGAGTAAACGTAAATGTTTTTTTTCTGTTCGAATAGATATTTAGTCGATTTCGGTAATTCGTAGATAAATGAGGTGATAATTATTAATTTTTCGTTATATCGTTGAGTGATTTAAATAAAGTGATCGTAATATATATAGATGAATATTTATTTTATTGAGATAATATTTTTATTTAATTGTGTGAAAAATATTTGTTTAACGTGTTAGTTTTGGTTTGTGAGAGATTTGAATTAAGTGAATATTAGTGATCTGAAAATGTCAAACAATACTCAAAATAGTGTGTTGATAAATAAAAAAATATGTGAAAATATGTTGTTAGATGAAAATGATGATGATAAATCACAATCATCACTGTCACCATTAAATAATAATTGTGACATAAATGGTATAACAAAGAATAATCGTTTATCACCAACAGAAATGACACTTACACAGGATTATCGTAATCATCATAATGGATATAGTAACAATAATGATCTTAATAATATCAATAATCAATATATGAATCATCAAACATCACGTTTTATACTAACAACAAAACCAGCATCACCAATCCATATGCAACAACATCAATTTACATCAAGTCCTCCAATTAAAAAATCATTTTGTATTGATGCGTTGTTAGCAAAAAATCAATCAGAACGTGATTCAGGAAACTCAGATGATTCAAATTCGGAAATTAGTAATAAATTTAATAATAATAATAATAATCATAAGGATGAGGAAGAAGAACAAAGATTTATGATAAATAATCAAAGAGATTATATGTCAAGTCCAGAAGATGAACATTTATCAAGGTGAAATTTATTTATTTTTGTTAGCCTCTTTTTAATTTTTGTCTATTTGGGGTTTTAAGTTACGACTTACAATAGACTTCTTTAAAATGATTCGGACTGTTTACCCAACCATGTGGATTTTGTAAGTTGGATTTGGTCAAATGAGTTAAAAATTTGGGTGAAGCTAGTGTGCAAAAAATTTGATAAAATTTGTAGTAGTATTTACAGTTACTATACCCACCGTCACTGTATTATGGACTGTATAGTGGAAAGAGATAAACCAAATATTTTTAAGTTCAGTTGAGTGTCAGATGAAAAGAGGAATTTTTTAAAAGAAGATTATATGACTTTTTATTTAATTTGCATGTGCTTAGTTTCTGATATATATTTATGGTGTTTTTATTTTGTACCACTACCTTAACTCCGACGGTAAACCACGAAAAAACCTACAATTCACTAGATAACAAATTTAGTAAATATTTTACAAAAACATATCATTTTCGTAGAATTCTTTCCCTGATGGAAATATATTGGTGATGACCTAAATAATATTTGCGCCCGTCGAGGGAGGTGATATAGGACATACTTTTAGAGTTACATATTAATTTGATGCTAAATTTTCATTTTCTATCTGCGTTTGACTAGTGTTTGCAATCTTGGTATCCGGGTGCCCGGATACCCGGGTATTTAGGAAGATTTTTCGGGTATTTAATATCCGGATATTTTGGTCGGGTACCCGAACAACAAAAGGTCCAGTTTTTTCTCAATAAAATTTACAAAATAAAATTCAGCTCATTCTCTTTTTGCAAATTTGAATTATTCTTTATGCTAGTTGTTGACAAATGATTCAATTCTAACCATACAAATTGCAATACGTCCATAAACATTAAACCAACCACATCCGTAAACATTAAACTGCCCTCTAGTTAATTATTATTGTTTGGATTACGAAAACAACAGAAAAACGACGAAGAACACATAACAAAATTTATGGAATTTTAGTTCTTATTAAAATTAAAATTAAGTCATAAAAAATTAAGGATCCTTCATTGGTTATTTGTTTATATTTAGTTTAAAATAGAAACGGTAAATATATTATGATAAGTTTTTATTTAAGATTTAAACTAATAATTAAAATAGTCATCGAAAGTTTGGGACCAGTTCAAGAAAATGTCATCAGATAAATCTCGGTGCCACGTAGTTGGATGCGCACGAATAATTTCAACTAAATGGGGAAATACGTCAGCAATGAAAAATAAAATCGGATAATGATGCGGCTAATTATAATATTGAAAATTTACAACTACAAAAATGTATTGCTGTCTACACAAGATCTGCCATAGATAACAGTGGTACTACAGTTGATAAAGAGCTGAAAATGTTGTATTTAAATAAAGGAAACCGAAAAAATGATAGAAAATTTAAATCAATCGTTATTGACCGTGAAGCCAACATCCACTTTATCGGAGCGGGTTTTTTCTATTGCAGGAATTTAAAAAAAAATACGAAATCGGATGAGTACAGCTACCCTAAATGCTTTAATATTTTTAAAATATTATTTTAAATTAAAAAATGATCAATTTTTAGTTTACTACTGTGAGGTTTTTTTTTATTGTTTTTCATCTTTTAATTTTTTTATAACTACCCGGGTTATCCGGGTAATCCAGGTAATTTGGAAAATACTTATCGAGTAACCGGGTAATTTGAAATCGGATAATTTGCAATCACTACGTTTGACATTATAAAAAATATATTCTTGACAGTCCTCTCTTGTTGATTAAAATTAAAATGTCCAAACATGGTTTTCCATACACACAAAATTAATTTATGCGAGTTTTCGTTTTTTAACACACATAATAAAATGGTTTTCGTATATACAGACCATTGATCAATCCTTTGTTCAAAGATTCACCAATTTTACAAGTGACATCCCGACTATAGGCTGTTATAGTTAAACAAATTCGATCGTCACAACCTATATGCGCATTGTTTACTGCAGTTGAATGATCCCTCATCTACCTTCCATATTGATATCAAACTCAATTGTTTATCTCTAATTTTTTAAAACGATCAAGACAATTTAGCGTTGATCAAGACAATCTACTTTTCAATTGTGACCAAAAATATATTTGACAGAATTTCTCGATTAGCAACGATTCGGCTTGCATAAAAGAGGTTGTGGGTACACCAAATTTATTTGTTTTTGTTGTTCAACTTTCTAAGTGACACGCGAGTTGTTACTGGGTATAAAAGCATTGCCTTCGCCGTCTTCCACCAATTAAGGCATTCCTTTGGAAAGCATGGGTTGAGTGTAGTACTCTCTCATCTATTACAATGGTTTTGTTGCGTAGTGTTGAGCATGGCTGCTCTTTGTTCGTCTTTTCTCGATCGTTTCATCATACTTGTGATGATTTCATTCCTATGTCCCGCAGTTGTCCTTTGAGCTCAGCATAAGTTGCATTAGACTATGCGTAATGATCGATTCGCCCATATGCTGCTCAATAAAACTTCGTGCGTTTACAAACCTTCCGCATTCGACTAGCACGTGCTCTGCTTTCTGGGTCTTTCCCTCACAGTAGAGGCAGTTTAGGTCCTTTACTTGCGTATATACTCGCATAAGTACTCAACATCCATGGCCTGAGATGATTTGCGTTAGTAATAGTTGACATCATCCGTTTTCCCTTGTTGGCCATGCTTTTACGTCAGCGATCATCACAAAAGTTAAAAGTCCATCAATTCCGTTGGCAAAAGCTTCCCATTTTTTTGCCATTCTATGTGACTGTCTTTGATGAAGTAATGATCGTGACCGTCGGTCACTATCATTTTATGTTATACTATAGGCAGAGCCAATACCTCTTTTGCTGCAATATAGATGGTATTCTACTCTCAATAACATTTACGGCCTCATCAAGCATTGCACAACGATGTCAGTTTGAAGTCGTTTTGATAGGTCTAACATAAGATGGCGTTTTCATTGCTAAGGCCCATATGGGTGCCGCATATATACATCAATAATGATGTATACTAACTCAGTGATGGTTTCTGATCAAATGTTTGTCATAAGCCTTTCAATGGCAGCACCCACTTGTTTGGCTTTGCTTTGTCGCACCAGCCACCAGACTACATCAGATAGTCTTTAAGGTTGAGTCTATGGCCCAGAATGACTTCGAGATAACTCAGGCGCTTGGCAGATGTTATGATTTGTCCACCAACCTGGATGAATCGACACTTTTCACGACTTTTGGCAACTCTAGTTCTGTATAAAATAGAAGAATAGAGATAAAAATTTGATCATTCGGTGGGCACAGTGATTCAAACGATCACGCGATGACATCAAACTCGGTTGTTGTGGTTTCATTTCGGTCGTATAGTGCCTTTAAATTTGGTTATGGAAGACAAGTCAACCGAATTTGTTGTTATTGTGACAGGAAACATTCGTGTAGATGCAGTGTACAAAAACACGTGCATATAGAATTTTCAGGCATAAATACAAAAATATTTAATGCATGATTTTTACGATTAGGATAATACGTTATGAATCTTTCCTAAACTAATATTTTTGGTAACGTCATTACGACAAATGTAGATTGCGGTCGTATTTTTAAGTTGTAAAATGAAAATGTATGTGTGTAATAGCGTTTGTAAATGAGGCGTCCATTTTTCGCCATTTTTTTTAACGATACAATTTAAATGAAAAAAAAAATCAGAATATAAAAAATAATATTAATTTTCCACAATTTTCTTAAAATCATAAAAAAAATTTATTTAAATATTAGGAAACCAACATGGTAAATGATAAACAAAAAATATTAAATAAATATTAATAACTTTTTTTGAAACACTAAAATTAATTCAAAGTGCCCATTTGTTTTTGTGAATCACTAAGCTTCACAAAAAAATTTCTTTCGCACATAATTTTAGATGAAAATAAAATAAACCATAGTTTTTCATTCTCCATATTTTTTTATTCTTTGTTTTTTATTCTTATCATTAAATAAATTTCGTTTCGCTTCGTTTTTTATTATTCGTGAAACATGCGACCAACGCTTGTGTGCACATATATGATGCTAAGGTGTTTTACGACATGTGCACGGTGTGGTGCACATCATGTGGATGACATGTATTATGCACAATTTTGTGCACGGAGATTTTGTAACACACACAATTAATGCAAATTTCATGCAATTTTTTAAAAATTGTTTTACGGTATGACGTCACAATTATAAACCAGATTTTTCTAAACTTCTGATTTCTATATTTTTTTTTTGATGCTTATAAACATTAATATTTTCTTTTAAAATTGATATTTTATTGCATTTTTAGGACTTCCTATCTGCTTCTGTCTTTTGGAAAGTATAAAGTATGTAAATACTACATTATTGACATTTAATTAATTTTATGCTATAATATAATCTTGCATTTTGTGTGACATGTGCGACATGGACGTTATGTTTATATTGCCAGTTTTTAGAATCAACTGATAGAATTTCGTGAGCGATAACAACTCTTCTAGTAAAAGAACATTGTTTCTACACTATTTTGCGGTTATAGAGAATTCATAACAATGCTGTAAACTTCGTAAACCCTGGCTGTTTTATAGATGATTTGCAATTTTATAGATGATTGAATCAGAAGATCCAGATCATAATTTCTATTTTTATTAGATAACTTTCAAAAAATACAATAACAGTACCCGAGTTCCTTTTAGGTAAACTTGCTACTCGAACCAAATTTTAAATGGAACGACATAAATATGAGGTGTATTAGATTTTTAGCCTACTACAACTCAAATTCTTTCTTACCACACGTTTCCGACATTTTGTTTGACAATAAATTGTTATGACAATTTTGAAAAACAATATTGTTAAAAAACGTAAAAGACAATTATTACTTTGGTAAAATTTTACGTTTAAATTTTATTTTGAGTTTGTTAAATTTAAGAAAATTAATTAGATATTAAAAAATTTCTGAAAATTGAAATTGCAATGCAAAATGAAAACAATTAAACAAAGCTGGACAGAAATTTGACATTTCGGTTTTAAATTTTATATTTGTATAAACATTTGATGAAAAATATTAGAAATTTTTCTTCTAAGCGACAAATACTCTGTTGGTAATTAGATGCGTAAGTTTGTTATTTATCTTTACCATCATTTGAGATGGTAAACTTGAAAACAGAATTTAGTACAAAAGTGAAGGAAAATGTTGTAAATGGAACACACGTAATCAAAGGCAGTGGTATCAAACTTTTTTTTTACAGCGGTTCAATTGCTAACGAATATTTAAAAATAGAAATAATAGTACATTATGGTGCAAGGACGCGTAAAGCTAAAATTTTGGACGTATGTATGTGCACCCAGATTAAGTCCAAAATAAAAATGTGTTGAACAAGTTAACCTTTGACCAAAATATTTGTTTTTTTTTTAAACAAATCGACAATCGTATAACTATAATGACAGCAAAAAATAACAAATATTTTAATTGGATTATGAAATTTTGAATTGAATGTTGCTTTGCTAAAAATTTTATTTTTTTTTAAACAAATACAAATGTTTTTTACTTTTTTGGAGGTAACTATGACAACAAAGTATATGGTTAAAAAGTGATACTTTAAGGCCACAAATCTCAATTACTGTAGTTTTTTTTTTCATTAATTGTTTTTCATTAAATAAATAATATAATAACTGAATCTAAAAAATTATGGTGCAAATTATGAAACTTTTTGCAATCCAATTGGTTTATGTTAGCGTTGTCCGTTGATAATTTTTGGTAGTTTATCTAGTCGGCTAGCCCTGATAAGAATGATAAGCTTTTTCAAAGTTTAAAATTTTCTCATTGGTTCGAAACTAGATCGGTCGAAAATTGTATGGATTGCAAAAAGTTTAATAATTTTTTAGATTCAGTTCTTATATATTCTTGATGGGAGATTTTCCATCGGAGTGATGTTATATCACAAATAATTTACTGAATTAATTGTTGATTATGTGTCAATAGACACAAGTGAAGACTGAAGTGAAGAAGAAGATGACTTTCTTCTCGCCGATACGAGCTTGTTATTCAATACTACATCTCTCTGAGGATGATCGAAAGATTGAAACACGTGTGTAAGAGATAATAATAAAATTAAAATTGTTTTTGTAGTATGTCTAGCTAGAGTATAACAAAACAGTGATCACTAGAGAAACTAATTGACTAAGCCTGAATCCTATTAAATATATGTTTATGTAAATTTTTTGTTTTCTTATACTTCGCTAGAAATGTAACCTAATTTTGGGTTAATATTAGCGTTGATAGTTTTTGGCAGTTTATCTAGTCGGCTAGCCCTGATGAGAATGATAAACTTTTTCAAAGCTTAAAATTTTCTCATTGGCTCGAAACTAGATCGGTCGAAAATTGTATGGATTGCAAAAAGTTTCATAATTTGCACCATAATTTTTTAGATTCAGTTCTTATATTCTTGATGGGAGATTTTCCATCGGAGTGATGTTATCACAAATAATTTACTGAATTAATTATAAATAATATAATGTAAAATATTGTTAGGCATAAGCTAAAGCTATAATAATTAAAAAACAAATAATAAGTATTTTGTATAGAAGAAAAGTCAATAAGACTGAACTTCAAAAAAATTGTAACAAAAATTGAAATATTATAATAATAAAATAAAACTTGATAAAAAAAGGCCGCAAATCACAGTAATAAAGTAACACCTTAATATGCAGATGAATAAAAAACTTTTTTTTATTCGCCTATATATTAAAGTGTTACTTTATTACTGTGATTTGAGGCTTTAAAGTATCACTTTTCAACTATTTATTTTGTCGTCATAGCTACGTCCAAAAAAGTAAAAAGCATTTGTATTTGTTTAAGTTCTATGAAAAATAAATTTTTTTATCAAAGCAACCCGCAAATTCAAAATTTCATTATCCAATTAAAATAGTTGTTATCATTTGTTGTCATAGAATTTGGAAAAAATAATAAATATTTTTTCAAAGGTTACTTGTTCCACATATTTTTATTTTAAAATTTATGAAAATTTATAATTTTAATATAGAATAAAACACTTTTCTTAAAATATTTTGCTTGCGGCGAATAAAAAATAGTATATGATGCACGGACGTAAGCTATTTTGGACTTAATGTGGGTGCAAATCTCGGCTAGCGCCTCGATTTGCAAACTCCACATTCGTCCAAAATCTTTAGCTTTACGTCCTAGCATCATAATGTACTATTATTTGCCTACATATTAAAGTGTTACTCTATTGCATGTGATTTGCGGCTTTTAAGTGTCACTTTTTAACCTATATTTTGTTGTCATAGTTACCCCCAATTAAAAGTAAAATACATACACCAACAAACATAATGAAAAATTGTTTGTTTGTATTTGTTTAAATTCTATAAAAACTAGAAATTTTTATCAAAGCTTTTAATTCAAAATTTCATAATCCAATTAAAATATTTGTTATTATTTGTTGTCATAGATATATAGTGATATTTTGAAAAAATATTTTGTCAAAGGTTACTAGTTACTACTTACTTGCTCAACATATTTTTATTTTAAAATTTACGCAAATTTATAATTTTGATTTAGAATAAACATTTTTAAATATTTTGCTTATGCGACGAATGAAAAATAGTATATGAACGAATATATGACGCACGGACGTAAGCTATTTTGGACTATGGACCTAATCTATCTCCACATACGTTCAAAATTTTAAGCTTTACGTCCTTGCATCATAATGTACTATTATTAGAAATAACTTATTTTTTCTATGATATAGCATATGAAAAGTCTATTTTCATCACGCTTAATGCACTGTAAAAATGGGTTCGTTTTCCACTAGTGTAAAAAGAATAAAAAATTGTAGTTGCTATTGTTTCTCATATAATTTTGACAAAGTTTTTTGAACGCAACAATCAAAAAATAGAATATGAATTACTTTGGTCTGAAAGACATAAGTATTACATTGATGAGCTAAAAGTGAAATTCTTACTCATCCTTTTTTTGGCATTTCTCGACGTTTTAGGACCTATTGATTCTAAAAAAGCAAAAAAAAGAAAATGTATGTCTGTCTGTCGGCCGTCCGGCCGGCCGTCACAACCTACGAAATCTAGAAAACTGCTGGACGGATTTCAAAAATTTTTTTTTTTTAAATAGATTTGCTCAATGGGAAGAGCCAAAAGGACGATGTGTTCGATAACTGTACCGGAAGTGTGTCAAAAAAGCGTCAAGTGTGTCAAAACAAGGAAATTTGCATATTTTTTGCTTAAAAAACATTCATTTTAAGTGATTACGAGTAGGAACACTGAATTTGGAGAAATCTTGATGGTCGGGATTGGTATGTGAGATCAAAATCTAGATTATTGCATTATAAGTTTGTCGAAAAAATGTTGTCACACTCGAGAAAGATTTTTGTTTAATGTTTTACCCAATTTTTTGGAAAAAAATAAACTTAATTATTTGTTTGAAATGAAATTTTATTATTATTATGGAGAATTATGGCATTATAAGTTTGTCAAAAAATGTTTGCAAGTGTGTCAGAAGAAAGATTTTTATTTACTTTTTTACCCAATATTTTGGAAAAAAATAAAATTAATAATTTGTATGACATGAAATTTTATTATTATTATAGAGAATTATGGCACTGTCAAAAAAATAATGTCAAGTATGTCAAAAAATGATTTCATTTATTTTTTAGCCCATTTTTTGGAGAAAAAATGTAGCTGTTTTTATGACGTAAATGTAATTGAAAATGAAATTGTACATGGACATTTTGGAATTTTTGAAACTATAACAGTTTTTGTAAAAGCATTTCCATAATATGGAGTCTAATGACAGTGGAAAAATTCAACTTAAGTAAAATAAATAAGTGATGAAGAAGTTTCAACTTTGAAATTGTCATCGCCTCAACGGCGTAATCGATAGCGTGTCTGCCCAAAGATTCGAGCCGGGCACTGACGAGGGTAGGTTCGAATCCGATCCGAAACACGTAAAATGGGAATTGTAGTTTTTTCGGAGAAACTTCAAACCATACCTTTGAATTGAAAATATTCCAATTACTTCTTTACTTACTTGAGTTTAATTGATCTCAAAAATCCAAAATGAAGTTTTTGAAATATTTTTGGAACTTTGAAAAAAGTTTATATTTTTGATTTTGTAATAATTTTTGCAACATATTTGTAATAATATTTGCAACATTTTAGAATCTTAAAAAATTTTTAATTTTGGATTTTATTATAATTTTTAGAATTTTGAAAAAAATTTCAATTTTTGATTTTGTAATAATTTTTGCAATATTTTTAGAATTTTGGAAAAAGTTTGAATTTTTAAGAATTTTTGGATTATTATTGGAATTTAGAAAAAGTTTAAATATTCGATTTTATTCTAATTTTTGGAATATTTTTGGAATTTTGAAAAAAGTTTCGATTTTTGATTTTGTTATAATTTTTGCAATATTTTTAGAATTTTGAAAAAAACAGAATTTTTGAATTTTACATATATCTTTAGAATTTTGAAAAAAGTTTCAATTTTTGATTTTGTAAGAATTTTTGGAAAATTTTTAGAATTTTGAAAAATTTGAAATTTTTGATTTTATTAATATTTTTGGAATTTTGAAAAAAGTTTGAATTTTTGATTTTGTAATAATTTTTGCGATGTTTTTCACAAATTCCAAAATTTCCACGTCCAATTTCATGCTCATTACATTTTATTTATATGTCATACAAATAATTAAATTTATTTTTTCCAAAAACTTGGCTTAAAAAATAAATGAAAATCATTTTTTTGACATACTTGACAGCATTTTCTTGGCAAACTTATAATGCCATAATTCTCAATAATAATAATAAAATTTCATGTCATACAAATAATTAATTACATTTTTTCCCAAAAAGTTGTGAAAAAAAATGAAAATCATTCTTTTTGACAAACTTATAATGCAATAATCTAGATTTTGGTCTCACATACCAATCCCGAGCATCAAGATTTCTCCAAATTCAATATTCCGGGACACCTATCGAACACATCGGGTTTTCGGCTCTTACCATTCAGTATACATATTTATAGAAACAAATATTTTTGAAATCCCTTCAGCCGTTTTCTAGATGTCGTAGGTTGTGACGGCCGACCGGCCGGCAGACAGACATACATTTTATTTTATTTTTGCTTTTTTAGAAACAGTAGGTCCTCAAACGTCGAGAAATGCCAAAAAAAGTGGGGGTAAGAATTTCACTTTAGGCTCATGAATGTAATACTTAGGTTTTTTCAAAACCGAAGTAATAAAATACAGACAATTATTTTTTTCAGTGTATTCCACCCATTATTCTGAAAACTTTTGTTAGACGCTCGCTATAGCATCCAGTTATAACCAATTTTTTTTCTATTTTATCTCATACAAAACAAGAACATTTGCCGAAACAATGGGAATTTAAGCTGGTTTTCAGCACAAATTCAAAAAGGCAATTAAATTGAGTCTAATAATTGAAAATTATTGGTTTTATTTATAGATAATTGACAAAATATGTTAACAAAAATTTAATACAGTCTTTGAACATTTGAGGTGTCAAAAATATCGATGATAAACAGTATGGTTTTCATCAACCTAAACATAAATAAGTTAAGGAAAGCCTGAATACAGTCAGGACGTGATCTTGTTGGGCAATCTGATATGAAATACCTTACAATGGTTTGTTCTATTCAATTGTATCAGGCCATTGTCAGAAATTATATATGATTTCCCTATTAGGGTTTGCCTTATTTAACCTTAACTTAATCCTATATTTCATATGATAAAATTTCATTTGGTTCACTATAGAGTAATATCCATTTTAAAATTATATAGTTTTAAAACAGTTTCATCTATAACAATAGAGTTTTAGGACTTTAGTTGGTATTCGTTTTAATTTTTTCCATTGTAACTTTTTTATTTTATTTTAATTATATTTAATATTTCTAATATATATCAGCTCCTGGTCCGGTTATCCCATTCAAGGCCTTATCCGGTTAGTCTAACCAGGATCAGATCCGGCCAGCCCAATCGGGACCTGATCCGGTTATCACAATCAGGACCTGATATAGGGAAAAAGCGTTACACTCGTGATCAGTACCCAATCAGGCTGCCATACCAATGCCTGATTTTTACTTGAGAAAACCTGATCGCTATCAGGGGCTATTTGAGCTGTGAGAAATTTCATACTTGGGATGCAACAGAAAACTTGTTATCTTATACGTATAACATAATATTTCTTTTTTACGCGTATATATTTGATTTTACGCGATTCTTATATCAATTGGTTTTTATACACGCGATGATTTACTTGATTTTTAGAAAGAACAAATACATATGTGTATAATCTTTTATTTCGTTTCGTCCTAATGTGAATAAAAATTCTGATACCTTAGAGAATTATACAAAAAATCAGGTACGGAATACAGATGAGATCATTTTTTTAAGTACGCGAATATACGTGGTCAGATCCTAGAATATTGCCAGTTTATTCAAGACGGAGTGACTTTTAAGCTAATATAACTATTCCAAAGAAAGAGTAACTTTTTATTTATTTATAACGCTTCATATAATTTGAAATCGAGCTCTAAAGCCATCATCAATGAAAGGTGTAAATTTAGACATATGATGCCTGTCCATTAAAGACCCCTAATAGGAACACTGCAAACTGAAAGGAACACTGAAAGAAAAATTCGGTCACGACAACCACTTTTGTTCCAACCGAATGTTTTCTGTCACAATAACCTCCAATACGGTTGTTGTTTCTTCAAATTTGGTTTTTGAAGAAAAGACAACAGAGGTTATTGTCGTCGGACGACAAAAATTTATGAAATTTTTAGTCGTCCCGCGCTCGATAAATTAGTTTATTTCTAACAGTAAAACTCATTTCTCCATTAATTAAATATACGTGTTTTATTGAAAATGAGACGTAGAATACGCTGGTCATACTAAAAACTCAATTCGTGCGTGGGTGGGGCAATGACTAACGATCAATTTGAACATTTTATTTGTTTATATCAATAGGAATTTGTTAGTTTTAGTTTTTTTTAAACTAGTATCTTTTAAATTTTAAATAAAACAAACTAGAAGTTTCTATCTTTAATAGAACCGAAGTTATGAATTTTTGAAAATAACTGGTCAAGCCAAAAATAACGAAATTCTCGAAATTTAGAACCGCTATACATATTATCCAAAAAAAAAAAATTCTCGAGCAATATATCTTTTTTTCGATATAAGCACCATAAAAAAAATTTCAGCCAAAACAAAAATGTGTCGGTCAGATTTTGTCCAAATCTGTTCGGTTTGTAAAAGAATGTCTCATCTACCGCACATATATTTTCTTTAAATTTTAATTTTTTGCAGCAGCTACCACTGATATAATAAACTCCAATAACCGAGAGCTGGAATGTGTAATGGATCTAAGAGACCTTGCTCCGGTTCCATTTAACCCAACCGACCACCACAACTAATATTAACCGTGCATCCACAACTGTCAAATCGTTTTTTACACTAAAAAAAAGTTCGTAAAATTTACTGAAATGTCATTCAATTCAACATACATTTCTGTTACTTTGGATCCTACAAATTGTTCGTTGAATACAACAAATTGATGTCAGTTGAATTTATTTTACCGACAATTTTTAACGAACAGTTTGTAAATTTTACTGACATGTAATTAATTATTACGAACAAAACCACAACCGGACTGTTAAAATAACGAACATGTTTGTTAACTTTTGACATTTTATTTTATTGATTTTATCTAATATTTCCAAATCTATATTATAGTTAGTTATAATTAGTTTATATTTTATTATAATACTATTAAATATATTTATATTTTATTATAATACTATTAAATATATATTTATATTTTTTCTATAATGATTTTAATTAAAATTTGCCGAAACAAAATTTACCTCTATAGACATCTTTAAAATAAAACTGTGACTTTCCTTAAATTTTTTAGAACATTCCAATAATATAATTTCACTAAAATTCACTAAAGTTCCACTCATTTTTTTAGGTATTTTAACTATGCTTTTTATTTCACAAAATTTCACTTTTACTGTACTTCCATTAAGTTCACTATAAATTTCAAACCCTTAATACTCGAATTTTTCATATTTATGTTTTATATTTTTGGTTTTTGGCTATTTTATTCAACAAACGAAAATCAACGAACTGCTTGTAAAGATACTTAAAAATATTTAACATAAATGTTTGTTGAAAACTGGCAAATCACAATAGAAAACAATAGAAAATCAAATAATGTGTCCTTTAAATAAATTCAACAGACCATTGTTTGTTGTATTTTACCTACATTTTTTCAGTGTACGCGTTTGTTCGTTTTCTTAATGAGAAACAGTTAATTCTTCCCATAGACGTTCGTAGCTTTTTCATTTGATTAAAAATTGTACAACTATTGTGAGTTTTTTTAAATATATAAGAAAAAAACGCAATACCACAAAAAATAATAGTTTCTCCCTCCCTGCGACTGGATAAAAAGATATGAAAAAACTGACCCTTTTTTATTTTATTAAAACCAAACATATAATTTTGGATATTTTATCAATATGAAGGGGCTGAAATCTCACAGCTCTGAGATATCAAAACTTCGGTTTTGGTTAAGGATTTTGATAAAGCTTTCGGCATAAAACTTTTATGAGGATATTAATTTTAGTTATCGGCAGCGATGTATATCAAACATAAAACTCTTTTAAAAGTACAAGTATTTTATCTCTGTTTAGAAATTTATTACAAAACTAACACGAAAAATCAATTCGTCACCGAAAAATTATAACAGATCATAAATTAACATAATTTAGTGATGATATACTAAACAAACTAAATTTATTCAAAAAATTTAAATTATTGCAAAAATTATAAAAAAATCAAAAATACAAACTTTTTTCAAAATTCTAAAAATATTTCAAAAATTATAAATTTTCAACATTTTAAATATATTTCAAAAATTCAAACTTTTTCCAAAATTCTCAAAATATCGCAAAAATTATAACAAAATCAAAAAATAAAATTTCAAAAATCTTCCAAAAATTATAATAAAATCTAAAATTTCCATGTCCAATTTCACGTCATACAAATAATTAATTTCATTTTTTCTTCACAAAAATTGGGTAAAAAATAAATGAAAATCATTCTTTTGACACACTTGACTATAACTTTTTGGCAAACTTATAATGCAATAATCTAGATTTTGATTTCACATACCAATCCCGACCATCAAGATTTCTCTACATTCTTTGTTCCTACTCATTATCACTTAAAATGAACGTTTTTTAAGCAAAAAATATGCAAATTTCTTTGTTTTGACACACTTCCGGTACAGTTATCGAACACATCGTCCTTGCGGCTCTTCCCATTGAGTAAACCTATTTTTAGAAAAAAATTTGAAATCCCTCCAGCAGTTTTCGAGATTTCGTCGGTTGTGACGGCTGGCCGGCAGACAGACATACATTTTTTTGCTTTTTTAGAATCAGTAGGTTCTAAAACGCCGAGAAATGCCAAAAAAGTCACTTATAGCTCGGGAATTCAATACTTTGATTTGTTCAAAACCGAAGTAAAATACAATGTTCATAATGAAAAAAGTTTGCCCGCAAATTTTCATAATATACTTTGAGAATATTTACATAACTTAAATATTTTCGAGCAGGAATTTGACAGAGCTCAAGTAAGGTCCTGATCAGGTTTGCCCTAGTCCGGATCAGGCATGGTAGGGCAGCCTGATTGGGCCCTGATCATGAGTTTAACGCTTTTGCCCTGTCAGGTCCTGATGGGGATTACCGGATCAGACCCTGATTGGGATAATCGGATCAGACCCTGATATATATTTATATATTATATACATAAATTAATCAAATTAAAATAAAAAAATTACAATGAAAAAAATTCAAACGTACATAGTCTTTCAGCCGAGAAGCGATAACTAAAACATCAATGAAACTAAAATGGATAATACTCTAGTGAATTTTAACCAATTAAAATTTCAGCTAGAGGTCAAATACGAAAAAACTGATCAGGCCCGGATATATTCAAATAAGATTAACCCTAAAAGGGTCATAAAGAATAAAGAATAAATAAAAAATAAAATTCAAAATTGTTACTATAAGGAAATTTATATTATTATTAATAAAATAAAAAAATTAGAAATAAACATTTAAAAGAGTATAATTTTAAATATTGCATTTTAATTCAAAAGTGACAAAAGCACTCAAACAGTGAATAATATGGAAAACTTTAATAACACATATAGTGAAACACCACTAAGTGAGATAGTGAAAATTTATTATTACAAATTAGTAAAATTACAACAAAACAAACTAAATTTATATTTCAACCGATGCTGCAAGAGACATAGAATAATGCCTACATACATTAACATCAAAGTCAGCAATAGATCCAAAGCCGCACAAATAGCTAAACAAACAGCTGAAACTACATGGTCAACAAAACAAATTCAAGAACTCTACACAAAAATAAATTACATAACATTAGAAGTATACAACCTACAATTACTACTATCTAAACAATATCATCAAATAGAATATGAAATAATAATGGAATCGGTAAAGAATGATATGGAAAGCACGATAAAAAAGAAAAGTGAAAATATAAAATTGAAATTAAAGAAATTAAAAGAATCAAAACTAATAGAAATGGGAACTCATCATAATAACATAACAAATCAAAATTACACTGATATACAATTTAACAATCAAGAAACTCAACTATTGGAAAACGGATTGAAATACGGCATACAACCAAACAACACAAGGAAAGATATAAATGAAAATCTGTTAGAAATAGAAAATTCAATACAGAAAACTAACATTCACCAACAAAATGAAATCAGATCAATAATAGTTAATGAAATATCAACAAAAAATAACAACTTAAACATTTCAAAAACCAAGAACAAAAAAGAAATAAAAACAATACGCAGTATACAAAACAAGATCAAACAAAACAATGCCACAATAACCAAAGCAGATAAATACATTAGCAGATAAATACATTAGGAATACATTAGTCATCTTGAAAACTACAGACTACAACAATAAGATAGATGAATACATCATTAATAACAACATCGAAAAATAAAGTAAAGACCCAACAAATGAATTCAATGCACAAATAAAAACAATTATCAACAAATCTATCAACATATTAAGTGATAAGAACATAAGGTATATCAAAATGTTAAAACCAACAGCAAATATAAGAGGATTACCAATAATACACACACCAGATACACCGATAAGACCATTAACAATTTCACCACAGCACCAACATACAGAATAGCGAAGTACATAAACAAACTATTGAAGTATCACATAAAATTTGATAACAGTTATTCAGCAAAAAATAACACAGAATTAATCAATAGAATAGAACCAATAATAATACCTCACAACGCAAAATTAGCATCGTTTGATATAACCGAATACATGTTGGTACCAATAAAAGACACAACCAAAAAAACATACCAATAAAAGACACAATAAATATAACAAAAAACATGGTAATAAAAAATGGTTTAAACCCAACAGATACACAAGAAATAATAAACATAATAATCGAAATAACAAAACAAAACTATTTCACACATAACAATGAGTATTATCAACAAACAGAAGGATTACATATGGGGAGCCCACTATCTGGAACTGTAGCCGAAATATATCTAAATTTTTAAACAAGATATATACATAACAATATAAATCCACACAAAGAAAAAATCATTTATTGGTATCGCTACGTTGATGATATAATTTTATTATTCAGAGGAACAAATAGACAGCTTAATCTATTACACCAATACATAAACAGCATAGAACCTTCCATTAAATTCACGTTAGAAAATGAAGAAAATAACACAATAAAATTTTTGGATTTATCAATCAAAAATGTAGATTCAAAACACACACTCAAAATATTCCGAAAACCAACCCAAACGGATCAAACATTAAATTTTAAATCACATCATCCATACCAACATAAACTAGCTGCATACAACCACATGATCAATAGATTGAACAATATACCAATGAATGCCGAAAATTATCAAGACGAATTAAATAACATAAAATACATAGCCATTAAAAACGGATATAAAAACGAAATAATTGACACACTAAATAGAAAACATAAAAACAAGAAAAATTTGCAAACCCTAACAAAACTGAAGAATGAAGAAAACTTAGCAGGCAAAAAATACATAGGCGTAACAAATAATAAAACTACATTCAAAATAATTCAAAATCTTAAAAAAATATGGATATATTGCAGCTTACAAAAACAAAAATAAAATAGAAAATTACCTAAAAACTAAAAAAACCCAAACCTTAGACACAGGTGTTTATAAAATTACCTGTGATGACTGCAGTAAGTTTTATATAGGGCAAACGGGGTGGTCCTTCACAAAAATATTTATTGAAAACACCAGTGAAATTAATAAAAGTGATCCAAAATCGAGGTATGCCCAACATTTAAAAATAGAAAAACACAAATACACCAATATCAACACAAATTTAACCATATTACATAAGAAAAGAAAAGGACAACATCTAGATAGATTGGAAGAAATAGAAATATATAAACATAAAAACAATAACAACATTTTAAATGATAAAATCAATACCAAAACTAACAAAATATATGACATAATAATAAAAAATAGCAGCAAAAATAATAATATAAGATCATAGTTTAGGCAAAAATTGTAATAATAATCTAAGAACTGAGGATGACGTAAGTCGAAATCGATATTCAATAAAATAAAAAATAAAATTCAAAATTGTTACTATAAGAAAGTTTATATTATTATTAATAAAATAAAAAAATTAAAAATAAACGCCCACATCAGATTGACCTAATAGGGATTGCCCTTGTAGGACTGATCACGCCCTGACTGTATTCGGTTTTTCCCTAACTAATTTCTGCTCGGGTTTGTTCGTGTCGTTAGAAAAAATTGCTTGTGAATTATAAAATATTTGAGTTAAATAATCACTGGAAATAACACAATAAATTTAAATTGCTCTCGTAATTATTTTCATTCATCTTATACAAACTAGCACAAGTGCACAACTATTAAGAAAACATTCAATGTTTTTTGACATTTTGAATTTAGAATTGTTTTTAATTTATAATTTAATAAAAAAGTTTGTGGTAGTAATTAGAAAATAAATCAAAATGAAGAAAAGAGAAATTGAATATGACATATCATATCAGCTATCACCTTTTTCATATTATGTATTACATTAAATTGCATTATTTAAATTAAAAATATTTTATTGAAATATTCTAGATCTGAATCTCCACTATCTGATTCCTCGAGTCCGCCAATTAGTCCGGGATGTGAAGATCAACAATTACATTCGGGAATGCATATAAATTCAGATACGTTTAAGAAACCGTTACCACCACAGTTAAATCAACAAGGATTTCCGTCATTTTATCATGGCTATCCACACCATCTATTAACACAAGGAGGATCAGCATTTCATCGGCCTATTGATACAACAGGAAAACCTATACCCGTAGGTTATACATCTTACAGTTTTCAAATTATTTTTAATAAAATTTTGGTTGTTTTCGACAGTTCTCAGTGGGGCCAGGATTTGTGCCGCATCAAATACCGTTTGAGTTATTAGCTAGAGCTGGAATGATATATTCAAGGATACCTGAATTTGGTAAGTCTTTTGCATGTTTTTTAGTGTTGACTCTGATATTATTTTTTATGGTGACTGCTAAAAATTTTCCACACGATGCTATCATAATTTTCCTAATTGAATTCAATATATGTTCTCAACCTTCTATAAAAATCTTAATTCTTTTATAGCCCCAATTACGGTTTTCTTATATCGCCATTTCTATTTAAGTGTTTTGAAGCAATAACAACAAATATAATTTTCTTAACGTTTATATACATTCGCTTCTATTTTCTTGGGTAATTTTTTCTAATTCTACTTTACTCTTCTAATTTTTATCTAATTTATATTTTTTTTATTATTTGACTTACAATCATGATGAAGAGAAAATTAGATGATAAAATGTTACAAATTTTCTATTATAAAATCGACCCTCTTTAAATGGATTATTATTATACGACGATAGATATACAGACATTATATTTATTATATATATTCTCTGTCGAAGATCGTTGCAAATTAAATTAGCTAATTGCCTTTCTCTTGGGACACACAGCTTTTGTAGTGGGGGAGTTGGATAGAAGGAGAAAACATTCGAAATAAGTAAAATAAAATTTCCTTCAAATAATGAGGGAAATTTGTTTTCTTCTTCCCTTTGTCTTTATATAGATTGTAATGGCTGTTTTGGGGTTGCTAAAAACAACAACAACAAAAAAAGTTAATGTAAATATGTATGTAACTGTTTGTGTGTATGAGAGTTCATTAAGGCAGAAAAAGACGTTAAATACATAAAAATCATTTTGTACATAAAAGTTAAGTTTTAAATTAATTTTTTACTGTTGTTGTTATTTCTTGTAAATTGGATTTTTTATCTCCTAACTGTTCGTTTTTATTTGTTAGATCATTAAATTATTTGGATTTTTAATTATAATTTTTTTTTTAGTGTTTACATTTTTATTTAAATTAAATTTTAATTGAAGTTTTTGTAAAAATATGTTATAAATGAATTTTGATTACTTTGATTTGAGTAGATGTACACAGTTTTTGTTTTTCGGAAAAGAGATTTTGATGGGGCAAATTACACTTCAGTTTCAGTCAAGGCACGATTTAAGGTTCCTGTTATATGAATTAAATAAAAGCTTTATTGAAATTCTTTGTTTTTTCTGTTGTCATAACATCTTGCTAGATGTCAAATAGATGAGACATTTTATTTTTTTGGTGACCATACTTGCAGTTCAAATTATCTAAGAAATTCTGGTGACAGAACTATTGACAATAAAAATTGAATAAAATTTGAATTTTGGCAGATTAGTCGATGGATTCTAATAAACAAATGTACAGTGATTGAAGATGTGTTTGTCGAATTTAAAACAAACACAATTATTCGATTAGAATAATAAAATTTTTTTTAATAATTTAACTTTACTTATACTAAATCAATATCAAATATGTCACCTCTCACTTCAAATAATAGTACATTATTTAATTAGGAGCTAAAGTGATACTTTTTGTGTTGAGTCTATAGTTTGACGGCCGACCGCAGGGAGGCCGACAATTATAGACGAAACACAAAAAGTCACTTTAGCTCCGAATTAAATACACTAGTTTTTCGGCAAACGTTTAAATTTTTTATAAATATGAAATTAATACATCAAACTTTTTATAAATATGAATTTGTTTCGTCAAAATTACTTCCAAAAAAGAGAAAAAAAACATTTAAATTTGTATGAATAAAATTTTTTTATCAAAGTAGCCTTTTCAAAATTTTATAATATTAGAATCAACTTATTTTTTGTTGTCATGGTTATACAATATGTTTGAAAAAATAACAAACTAACAAATAACAAATGCTACTTTACAGCCTCCGTAATATAAAATAAAAATGGCGTTACTTTTGCTGTCACTAGGCGTTACTTTTGCTGTCAGGCTAAAAAGTAAGACTTTAGCTAACTCCCTAGCGGCAGTAAAGTTAAACTTTACAGCCGTTTGCCGAAAAAATCCATTATTAAACATAAACAATTTTTATTTTAAAATCCCAATGAAAAAGAAAACATAATTATTTAAATCAGGTAATATTCGGCTATAATAAATAATATTTTTTTACACAAATATCACAATAAATAGTATGATGTATTAACCGCCAACTGTATACTCCATAAATCATCATAAATAATTTAAATAGTTTATATTCATATTTATTTATAAATATTTTATTTCAGATCATTTTTTTTTATTTATTTAATTTTATATTTAAAGTAAATAGATTTTATGTCAATTAAAATTGATATGTTACAAAAATCAAGAATAATTTTAAAATTGTTGTTTTATAATGATTTTGGTTTGTTTGGTTGCATGTTGGGCTAAAATATAATCTCAATATTGAAATTATTTGCCGAAATTGTAATAGTTTAATTGGTTTTAAGTAAATGTATCCACTTGTCATCCATTATTGAATATCTATTTTAAAGTTTTCTATTCTTCTATTTTGTATATATATGCTTTGTAAGGAGGTGCCGAAGTTTGTGAATTATTGGTCGGTATTTCCTGAATAACGTTACATATAACTGCAGAAGCCCTATCCTGGTTTTGAAACTTACCCTATCCTTATTTTGCATCTGAACCTAAAATTCATTATTATATTATTACGTTTTTCTAGCCAGCCTTCGAATTGACCTAACTCACAATTCGATAAACGCAATTCCCAAATCACTTTCTGGATTCGATCACTGATTAGTAAGCAAACACACCAGGTTTTATTATGACTTCAACATTTTGATTGTTCCACAACAACAGGACACAACACCGCAAACAATATTCCTAGCTAGAATATTCCTTCAAAAAAAAATTTGAAATCCATCCTGCGGTTTTCTAGATTTCGTAGGTTGTGACGGCCGGCAGACAGACATACATTTTTTTTTTTGCTTTTTTAGAATCAGTAGTTAGGACCTACATCGAGAAATGCCAAAAAAAGGGGGGGTCAGAATTTCACTTTTAGCTCATGAATGTAATACTTAGGTCTTTCAGACCGAAGTAATTAACAAGAAAATAGGAACGAATGCAAATTATAAAAAAATTTAAAAAACGAAAGAAAATAGTAAGATTTAAAAAAATAATAATATTAATAAAAATTAAAAACTTCTAAAAATCGAAATTAATTAGATATGTATTGGAAATAATAAATATGAATTGAATTCCAAAAAATTAACAGAAAAATAAAACTAAAAAAAATTAGAAAAGCAACTTTAAAAAACTAAAAAAAAAATTTAAAACTTCTAAAAACCACAAAAAAAATCACTTAATTAATATTTATATACCAACAAAAAAGTGTCTGGTTAACCGCTTCAAAAATGGTTAATAAAACAGACATAACATGTTTTATTGTAGATTTGCAATATGAATAGTATAATTTCGACTACGTTTTCAAATCATTTCATGTTAAAGTTGTTAACTGCATAAAAAGTTGTGTGTATAATAAATAACAAAACTGTCTGAAGTAAAATATTACTTTTGCAATCCGGACATGTTGTAAAAAAGTGGAATCCCAATATGTTTTTCAACAATCGATCACATAAAGTTGCCATATACAGTGGCGGATTATGCCTTTAAGGGGCCCGAGGCGGAACAAAATTTTGGGGCCTAAGATTTTACCAAAAATTTTGCAAATGAGTTTGATTAAGACTATTTCTTAAATAATTTTTTATCCGCTTCAGAACGGAGAAAGATCGTTCCCCACTTGCGTTGCATATCGGCAATGTAACAAATATTTTTAAAATAGTTTCCACATTGGGAAATGAAGATTGCAGGCCATCAATGATTACCTTGTACATCTTAAATGGACAAGTGATGTTCTCTTCTTTTATATATTTAAAAAAATGATGTACTTCGTCTTTAAAATATTGTACTTTTATATCCCTCGCATATGTATTTGACAATTCTAAAATACACTTGTCAACTTCATCACTGGATATATTTTGATCAAAAAATAATTTAAAATTATAACAGTTTCATATATGGACGTTCTGGTAGACATTTCAGTGGCAAGTCTATCACAGATCATATTGTGAGTATTTATAATAAACAATTCTCGTCCTACTAGCTGTGTATCATTTGCAGATGATTCATCATACATAATTTTGCGTTTTCTTTTTCGTCCTTCTTTGTAGCTAATATTGTCTGTTAATAAGTTTGCTTGCTTTTCTATGCTCTCAAAATCATTCCGAACATCCCTTATAAATTGTGACAAAGAATTAAACAGTTTTACTCATTGTAATAAGTTCGTTTGAATATTTTGAAATGATTTTCTAGTACTATTAATTCTTTGCAATAATATATCCCATAGAACGGTTAATAAAGCAATTCATATTCATCGAAAGAGCTAGCTAATTTTTTAACTTCAACTTCAGTAATCGGTTTTTCGTCTTCATTTTCGCTAATTTGGATAAGAACGCTTTTAATATTTTTGTAATTAAACCGCAAGGCGGATACTGCATCAGCTCTTGCAGACCATCTTGTCACTTGTGTCACTTAATTTTTTAATATGTTTGGAATTAGGATCGGAAAAATTATCAATAAGCAACTTGCATCTGTGAGTAGATGAAGAAAAGAATACATATATATTTTGGATAAAGTTAAAATAATACACCGCAGTAGAATAGGCATCTACAGCATAATTTCCAATTAAATTAAGCGTATGACTTGTACAAGGAATAAAAATGGCGGTCTCACTTAGAGTTTTAATTCTGGCTTGTAAACCATTATATTTTCCGGCCATATATGTTTGACCGCGACAATTTTTAATATCCAAAGACAAATTGTTTAAAGTTTTCAATATAAGTTGTGCTAGATATTATGAATTTTGATTTTCAATTTGTAAAAATCCAAAAATCGTTCTCTCGCATCGCCCACTTTATAAATGTACCTTAATATAAAACTTAGTTGGTCAGTGTGGTTCACGTCTGGCGTAGAATCAACAATAATTGAATAATATAAAGAGTCCTGAATTTCTTGAATTAGGTGTTCTATTACTTCAGTTCCCATTAAATTTATAAATTCATCGCATGTGGTATGTGATAAATAACTTACATTACCTTTTCCTGGATGGCTGTACCTCTTCAAATGATTTTTAAGAAAACCATCAAATTGGGATAGGTACTCAATGCGTGTCATAAAATTTCCTTTTCTGTTCGAATGAATATCTTCTCGATGACCACGAAATGCTAAACCCAAAGTAGCTAATAGCTTTACTGTAGCTGCAACTCTTTTTAAAACTTCCCGCCAGTATTTTTGTTGTACTTCAATTTCACGAGCTATTTGAGTATCAATACGTCCAGTTACAAACAATCATTTTTTCAAATTTTTCAAACAAATTTTTTAGACAATCTTTTTTCCAATCAACGTTGATAAAACGAAATATACAACTAAAGCTAAAACACCTATACTATATCAATCATATCATATGGAAACCCTTTTCAAACGTTAATCCAAATGATGAATTTAGCATGTATTGTATAAAAAATACATGGATTTTAAGCAAACAATAAAAGATTTCAATTCTACACGTTAAAAAGTTTTCATTTATTTAGTTATATATGAAATCAATCTAAAATATGTACAATTATATGCTTAAAATTTAGGTTTTCAGTTTAATGCTTTCAATAAATTGTAGGTCTTAAAAGAAATCCAAAATCATTGATGAAAACATAAAACACAAATATACTTCAGATATCCAAAAAATACTTATCTGGATTTTGTTTGTATCAATAATTTTGCGATTGATATAATAACAGCCCATTGCAAATAAAGTTTTAGTATTAATATTCATTCGTAACAGTGGAACTTTTCAATACAAAATGTTTTTTTACTATACAAATTGGAAAACGAATTTGTACATTAAAAAATTATAAAACTATCAAATTAGAATTATTAAAATAAATACATACATGAAAAAAAGTAATAAGCTACATTGTTAGCGGAACGCTTTGCATCAAATTCAACAGTTTTAGAAACTCCTAAAGAAATACCCCAAATCCAGTCTTCAGGAGTTAATATGAAACAATTACATTTCAAACCCAAAATTGTCGAAAAACTTTTAAGGGGGTTAAACAACAACAAAGCTTCTGGTCTGGACAACATTCCTCCTGTTATTCTAAAAACATTTTCAAAAGAACTTGCACCAACCCTCACCAAAATATTTTATAAATCCTATAAATCTGGTATTTATCCATCCTGCTGGAAGTTGGCCAATGTCCAACCTGTCCCAAAAAAGGAACGAAATGTGATATTTCAAATTATAGACCAATAGCCTTACTCCCAGTCATGTCTAAAATATACGAGCACTATATTAATTCACACATATCCAAATTTTTGGAAGACAACTATTTGATATCTGACAGCCAATACGGTTTTAGAAACAAAAGATCAACAACCGATCTATTGAGCTATGTGGCACATATTTGGAATAGCATACTTGAGAAAGGTGGTGAAACGTACGTGATCGCATTAGACATCTCAAAAGCATTTGATCGAATTTGGCATGCCAACTTGATCAACAAGCTCGTTGCGTACGGTTTTCATCCCGCAGTCGTGAAGTTGATTCAAAATTTTCTGTCTAACCGATACATCTCGGTATCTATAGATGGCTTTTCTTCTGAGTCCAAATTAATTAACGCTGGTGTACCCCAAGGCTCAGTTTTATCTCCCACTTTATTTTTAATTTATATCAACGAACTGTTGCAAATCACCAGTAACCCAATAAATAGTTTAGCAGATGATAGTACACTGCACAAGTCATTCGTCCCCCTATCTTCAAAGGGTAAAATGCATGAACGAATAAATCCCGTCCGCAGAGACGCTGCCATAAATGTAAACGAGGACCTAAAAAAAGTCGCCAATTGGGGTGACAAAAATTTGGTCAATTTTAACTCCACCAAAACACAGCTATTGATTGTTTCCAGATCAAAGACCGAGTTTCCCAACGATATTTCAATTAATATGTGTGACGACCAAATACGCGAATGTGAAAGCATTCGTTTATTGGGAGTCACAATATCCAATGACTTACTCTGGAACGATCATATAATGGCCATGGCAAAGAGCGCGTCAAGAAAACTCGGACTCCTCAATAGATGTAAAAAATATTTTACTTCGCATCAATTACTCCACATTTATAAGTCCTATATTCGTCCCTGTATGGAGTATTGTTGTCAAGTTTGGGGCGCTGCATCTGTTACTATCCTGGCTCTTTTGGACTCTGTTCAAAAGCGAGCTACACGAATTGTTGGTGATCGAGATTTAACATTAGGTCTTGATTCCCTGCAACATCGTCGCACTGTTGCTGATCTCGTTGTTTTTTATAAATATCGTCACCAGCAGTGCTCGGATGAAATCAGGTCCATAATGCCTCAGACATATGTTTTTCCCCGTTTTACACGTCAATCGGTGTGTGCGGGCGGTCGAACTGTCGAGATTACTCACTGTCATAGTAATAGAATGCAAAGAGATTTCTTTGTGCGTACATCGTACACATAGAATGCTTTGCCCGAATCAATAGTCTCGAGTGCTTTCAATCCACAAAGATTTAAAAAGAGCGTCCACCTATACCTCAAGACGCATGTTGTTGTGGGACCTACGTCTTAAAAGGTATCTATGTGTTGTTGTGACACATTTTGTAATTCCTACTACACAACACTTCTTATTAAAAAAAAAAAAAAAAAATACAAATTGACAACCTAACACTTTTACATGTGGATAATATTAAAAAAATCTTTAGGTTTAAAAACTTTGGTTGAATGAACGCAGTTATCTGATATTTGAATACCTATAAAATATCAATACTATTTGTAGCAAGGGGGCCCCTGTGCATGTGGGGCCCGAGGCGGCCGCCTCTTCCGCCTCTATGGTAATCCGCCACTGGCCATATAACAATATAATATTTATCTGAAAGCCCTATTACCACCTAATCCAATTTCAAACCATTTTTCTTTTCATACTTAATTCCATTATAATTAGAAATAAATTGAAATTAGAGCTTTTTCTAAATGAAAATCGTAACTGTTAAAAGCATTCATAAACCGAAACGAAAATGATGCCTACGAAAAAGAAAAGGACAAAAAAAACAATAGAAATAAAAGTTTCAAGAAAACACACAAACTCGAATCAACTTTATATAAAATTACACAATAAAAATATATCAATTTAAGCTTCCGGGTCGTTTAGTCGCCATCTCGTTATGTGAATAACAGTAACATTATAAAAATCTATAAATTGTAGTTTTTTCCTCTTGCTTTTCGTTTCGTTAAATGAGTGGGCGGAGTGATGATGATTCGTTTATTGTACGAGAATATATCCATTTTTTTCGTCATCGTTTTTGTTGTTGGTGATGGAGGGAAAGTTAGAAAAATATACCAGAGGGCGCAATCAAGTTATAGCCATCGTTAACGGTATTGTCTTTCATTTTTTATATATACATATATGGATTCTGTGATAAAACATAATATATGAATGATTGTAAATGTAGTTGTACATATATTTTGTGATGATCATAACCATTTGTGGTTGTTTGGTTTCTTTTTCAATATAATTAAGTAAAATGACGATAAAATTGTGGTTTTATGATATAATGGTTAGAATTTATTTGATAACTTTTCTTTGTTTATCATCATAATTAGAAAATTAAATGTCTTAATATTTTTTGTTATTTGTATGTATTATTATTTAAAGTGGATTTAATCAAGGTTTTTAACACGACGACTAAAGCCGGGCATTCACATACAACAGAAACAGAAACTGACACTGAAAACTATTCAAAATTCAAAACTCTATTATCAAAATTTAAAATAATAATTAATAATTAATATTATGTGACAGTTTCTGGTCATGTGACAGTTTCTAAGACAGATACAATAAATTTTAATTGTTTGTGTTTCAGACAAAACAGACGAATTTTCAGTTTCTAAATTCGGTTTCTGTTTCAGTTGCTGTCAAATTTGTATGAAATATAGTTTCGGTTTCTGTTTCTGTTGTATTTGCACGGCTTTACAATGTGAGAACGTTTTTGTGTATTTTATAAAAGCTCTATTAAGATAGCGGACTAAAAATGTAGGCTACAACCAGCCAATTTGTTACGCCATTAAAAAATTTGTAGCCCCAGCCAATTTTGAGAAATTCAAGAAACCGTTATCGTAAATTTAAGCTAGCGGTTTTCAAAATATCTCACGTTCTATTCTTCCAATTTTAACTTTAAATATTTTAAAATTTGTAGCCAATGTGGAACCAATTTGTTACGTCATCAAAAAATTTGTAGCCCCCTCCAGTTTTGAGAAATTTAAAAAACCGTTATCTTATATTTAAGCTAGCGGTTTTCAAAATATCTCACTTTCTATTCATCCAATTTTGATTCTGAACCCATCAAAATTTGTAACCGATTAGGAATCAATTTGTTACGTCATCAAAAAATTTGTAGCCGCCTCCAATTTTGAACCTCTTTTAAAGATAATAATCCTCCTAATTTCTTATTTATTTTTCTACTTCGTCTATTGAGCGCGAAAGATATATTTTTTTCAACAGTTTATAAGCCGAAAACACCTCGGCTCGACGTTTGGTTTATTTTGATGTATTCAGAAATAAAGTTAGATAAATAGAACGTGAGATATTTTGAAAACCGCTAACTTAAATAAACGATAACGGTTTTGCGAATTTCTCAAAATTGGAAGGGGCTACAAATGTTTTGATGACGTAACAAATTGGTTCCACATTGGCTACAAATTTTAATTTATTAAGAATTAAAATTGGAAGAATAGAACGTAAGATATTTGGAAAACCGCTAACTTAAATTTAAGATAGCGGGTTTTTGAATTTTTCAAAACTGGAGGGGGCTACAAACTTTTTAATGACGTAACAAATTGATTCCTAATCGGCTACAAATTTTGATGTATTCAGAACCAAAATTGGATAAATAGACCGTGAGATATTGTGAAAACCGCTAGCTTAAATTTAAGATAACGGTTTCTTGAATTGCAGGGGCTACAAATTTTTTAATGGCGTAACAAATTGGCTACAAATTGGCTACAAATGCCTGACTAGGTACTGGTTGTAGCCTACATTTTTAGTCCGCTATCTTAATAGAGCTTTTTATAAACTATACAAAGAAAAAAAAATTCAGTTTCACTATAGCGTTTCTCAAAAAGTCTATCAACCAAGCTCAGATGCGGTAGATCGAAGAGAGGGTACGAAATAATCAAGCTTATCTCTTTAGAATTTATGTATATAAAGTTTAATGGATTTTTATTGTCTCCATCTATAAATCATCTCATCCATTTGTCTGCAGTTTATTAATTTTCGTGGAATGGCACTTTCACTTTCGATAACTTTTGATTTTAAATTATGAAATTCAAATCACATTTTAACTTCTTCTCTAATTAAATTTTAATCAATTCAATTATTAAAATTAATAATTACATAAATAATATATTCTTCCATTTAATATTATTAACTTTTTGTACGAAAATATTCAAAATTACCATCATCATCACTACCTACGCATAGCCCTATAGCGTAACAACACAAACTAAATTTAATATGCAAATTAAATTTGAATATCGAAACCGATATGATTTTTACGATGTCGATACTTTGAATATTTTATCGTTTGCCAATTTGTATAAAATTTTATTTGAATATAAATAGAAATATAACCAACCAAATCAAAATCGAATTCAATTTTTGTTTTGTTTTATTATTATTATGGATAAAATGTAAAACAATAATAAGGATTTTAAATTTAATGGGATTATCATTATCATTCCCTTAAAAAAAATAAAATATGTAATCAAAAATGTTGAAAGGGAAACATTATTTCTTTTGTTTGCTGTTAAGGAATATTAAGTCTTGGAGGGGTGATTTTCTTCCTTTTGGACAATTAACGTTTAAATTTGGTTGTTGTTTGACATTTTCCTTATTTTTTTTAAATATTTGTATTGAATGATAAGAAAAACATTCAATTATTTTGTAATTGGTTCCAATTTTTTTAGTGACCTACTGGCCTGATTCGGTCTAAATTTCAATTGCCTAATGCGATAAGCCCTCAATTCACCTCTAATGTGGCCGAAGAGATTTAAGTGAAAAAACAGATTTTATTTATTCACAACAAGAGCAAAGACAACAAATTTTTCTATTTAATACTTATGAAATTTATTCAAAATACACTAATATAATATTCCACTATTGCTTTATTAATGTGTCGCGCACTCAGTTGAATGATTCATTCTAGTGATAGGTAAAATCAGTCAAATCAAATGAAATTTCTACTGAACAATCTAAAAATTTCAGTCAAAAATGCGAATAAAGATTGTATGTATAATATAAGTCAAGAACAATTTCCTATTGTTACGTTTTTCGAAATTAACTTCGAATTGGCCTAACTCACAATTCGATAAACGCAATTCCCAAATCTCTTCAGAGTTCGATCACTGATTAGTAAGCAGAAACACCAGGTTTTATTATAAGTATTCAAATTCAACACCTTAATTGTTCCACAACAACAGGAAAACAATACAGCAAACAATATTCCTAACTAGAATATTCTTTAACAGCTTCAGAAACTCCAACGGTTGATTGTAGAAATTTCCAGTAACAAAACGTTCAAAATAATACACAAAATATTTCTATTCAATAACACTTAAAACTTTATTCACGAAAACTAATTTAAAATTCACTTTTATAATTTTTACTTCACTGTCGCAGGTTTAAAATAAAACTAATTCCTAATCTACAAGAGGCAACCGCTTGGATACCATTCTTCTTAATTTCTAGAAAATTCGAGGTCACTTTTGAGAAACCTTGAGAAAATATTAGAATATTCGATTATTTTACGTTACGTTGATTTGATTCATAAAATCATTTATTTTATGTTGACCTTAATTCTAAGAATATGTACAACAACAACACTATTCATTTTATTCATTTGTTGTTGCGTTTTGTTGTGATTTGATTTTACTGGAAGAAACTGTAATAGTCTAGATTTTTCTGTAATCGTAACACTATAATTAAAAAACAAGAATCCCATGAATGTTGCAAAAAGTTATTCAAAGCATTTTGGAAATAGCACTGAATATGTGAAATAAAAAGAACCCTCCCAACTAGCATTTTAACTTCTTTTAAAACACTAAACAGTCTTACCGAAACTAACTTCCCCACCTTCATAGTTTCTTTAAAATTTCTAAGCAGTTTCGATAAAGGCCATTTGGAGAACTTTCCCCGCCTTTAACGACGCTATAATTTGTAAATGGCTTCGGAAATAACTTCGGTAAGGTCTTTTGTAAGCAGTTATGCAAGCTGAATAGAATTTATGGTTTCACAAGTTATAGCTTCGGTAAAGTACGTCTAATAGCTTGTTTTAAGCAATCTTTAGAAGTCTTATAGAAACTATTAAAAAATATGACAAAAATATTACAATGGTTTTTATATACACTTTATGTGTATATAAAATGTTTTTTATACACACACTACACTTGTTAACGTAATTATTGTTATTGCTATGTTATTATATAGTGTTTAAATTTAAGTTTTTGTTTACGGTCGCATCATGTTTCGAACCCTGGTCCTTCAATCGTTTGTCCTGCACGCTATCCAATCGGCTAATTACTTCGGTCTGAAAGACCTAAGTATTACATTCATGAGCTCAAAGTGAAATTATTACCCCCACTTTTTTGGCATTTCTCGACGTTTTAGGACCTACTGATTCTAAAAAAGCAAAAAAATGTATGTCTGTAGGCCGGCCGGTCGGCCGTCACAACCTTTTTTTTTTTCTAAAAATTGGTTTACTCAATGGGAAGAGCCGAAAGGACGATGTGTACGATAACTGTCCCGGAAGTGTGTCAAAAAAATCGTCAAGTGTGTCAAAACAAGGAAATTTGCATATTTTTTGCTTAAAAAACGTTCATTCAGTAGGAACATTGAATTTGGAGAAATTTCGATGGTCGGGATTGGTATGTGAGACCAAAATCTAGATTTTTGTATTATAAGTTTGTCAAAAAAATGTTGTCAAGTGTGTCAAAAGAAAGATTTTTATTTATTTTTTTACCCAATTTTTTGGAAAAATAAAATTAATTGTTTGTACTACATGAAATTTTATTATTATTATTGAGAATTATGAGTTAGTCAAAATAATAATGTCAAGTGTGTCAAAAAATGATATCATTTATTTCTTTAGATAATTTTTTGGAAAAATAAATTTAGCTGTAATTTTACGTTTGAATTTGTTATAGTTTTTGAAATATTTTTGGAATTTTGGAAAATTTTAAATTTTTGATTTTATTATAATTTTTAAAATTATGGAAAAAGTTTCAATTTTTGATATTGTTATAATTTTTGCAATATTTTTATAGTTTTGGAAAAAGTTTGAATATTTGAATTTTTAAGAATTTTTGGAATATTATTAGAATTTAGAAAAAGTTTAAATTTTTGATTTTATTCTAATTTTTGGAATATTTTTAGAATTTTGAAGGAAAAAATAGAATTTGTAAATTTTATATACATATTTTTAGAATTTTGAAAAAGTTTCAATTTTTGATTTTGTAAGAATTTTTGGAAAAATTTTAAATTTTTGATTTCATTACAATTTTTATAATTTTGGAAAAAGTTACAATTTTTGATTTTGTTATAATTTTTGCAATATTTTTAGAATTTTTGAAAAAAGTTTTAATATGTGATTTTGTAATAATTTTTTAAATATTTTTAGAATTTTGTTTGAAGTTTGAATTTTTTATTTTACAAAACGCTAAATGGAGAGGTTTTTGAGTAGTTTGCTGATTGTTTCATCTCTTCACTAAATTATGTTAATATATGATTTGTTATAATTTTCCAACAACGTATAGATGTTTGTTTTGTGTTAGTTTCGTAATACATATCTAAACAGAGTTAAAAAAACATGTACTTTAACAAAAAGTTATGTTTGATATACATCGCTGCCCAAATCTGAAAACCATGTCCTCATAAAAGTTTTTTGCCGAAAACTATAACAAAATCCTTAACCCAGACCGAAGTCTTGATATCTCAGAGCTTGAAATTTCAGCCCCTCCATATTTTAAATGTTAAGAATATCTTTGATAGTAGTTACAATAACAATAGCTTCTATAAGACCCCCATAAGACTTCCATAGATTGTGTTTTTCAATTTAGATGTAGAAAATATAGTATATAATTCAGGAGCTTATTTTTTATGGAAAAAGGTATGTGACATGTAACTTCAATGGGTTTTTTAACGATGAAATCATAATCTGTGGTTTAGGTTCTTAAAATATTTTGTTTCTTTTTGATAGACGTAAAAGAATACTGAAAAATCTATTTTCTATTTGTTTTATTAGTTCAATGAGTTAGGTATAGCAACATTAAGGGGTTTTATTTTTTCAATCATTAACTTTTAGCGTACTTACACCTTTATTTGAACAATATTTGTTTGTAAATAAAAAGTTTTGTAATTGGATTTTTAATAGGTGTCACAACAACATGCGTACTAATGTGCTGATGAACGTAGTTAATTTTTAAAAATGTTATATAAATATAAAACAATAACAAAAGAAGCAACGATATAATATCGTACCCATCCATTTGCTGTAAATTATTTTAATAGAGTGGCTAAATTATGAAACTCTGTATCGCCTCAGTTCTTCCTGACGAGTTTGACTCTCAGAAATGTAAAGAAAATTCATATACCATTATTTATAAAACTTTAACTTTTCTCTATTCCACTCTATTTGATTTTTGATTCTGATTCTCTAGTCTAGTTGATTGTATTGTCTAGTTGATATTAATCAATTTTGTCTATTTGAAGACTCTAAATAAAGAATATTTTATATTGTGCAAAATAAGTCTAAATAATAGATTAAAAAACAAAAACCACCACCAGTAAGCCCCTGAATTAAAATATATTTTCTACATCTAAATTTAGTTGAAATAATAGGAGCAATATAGTTTCCGTCAGTTTGACATATTTCTTTTCACATATTTAAGCAATTTTTAGACTATGACATGCTGTGCTTCTTTGAGATCTGTAAACAGTGACAACCAAAACAACTACAATCCTAATGACAGCTATATAACTTCTATAACCTTTTTTCGGAAGCTCTATTTAGTGATCCCTGTAGATAAGTTCCGGTAAAGCTTCTAATATTAAATATAGAAGTATTTTAGAAGTTTTCATTCCGGTGGTGGGAAGAACTTCTCTGTGGAAGTTGTATCGAAACTTCATAGAAGTAAAATATAACTAGCCTCCACTTAGAAGCTTTAGAGAAGCTTTAATGAAGCTAAAACTTGTATAATTCAAAATTGAGAAGTAAGTTTGCTAGTTGGGCTGGCGAGATATTGTTTTTTATATAATTAAACAAAAAATATTTCTCATTAATGTTATTTATTTTAAAAACCACAACTCAAATATTATTTTACGCTAGGGATATTCACTAAACATCGATGCATGGAATTAACTCGATGTTTACACACGATACATCGGATGGATTCGATGTTTTTTTAAAGATGTTTTCTTTTCAATGTATCGATGTTTTTTTCTAAAAACATCGAATCAATAAAAAAACTGAATCTGTCATAATATTTTGACTTTTAGAGTTTTATTAATTTTAATAGAGATTTTTTTAATTTTATTTTTCTCATTTTCCTTTTACAAATTGTACGAAAGCTAAAAATGAATTGATTGATCGTTTACAGTCACAAACAACAATTTAGTTGCGCAAAATGCGGTACAACTGTGTCCAGGACTACGAAAACTAATAATTAAGATCAACGGTTCAAGCAAAGTAATATAGCAAACGATGAATTAAGAAAAGCAGCGGATAAAGAAACAAAAATAATTCAAGAAGTTCCGAGTATCTTGTCGATCAGTGCTTACTTTATGATTGAGAGGTGATTAGCGCGTCGTCAATAACATAATTATTCGCCATAAAATTAGTGTTTGGCTTCCGGGATTTCCCAGGAAAAATTGCCCGGGATTTAAAAAAAAATTTAAATCCCGAATCCCCGGAAATCTATGTTATATTTCCGGGAAT
Source organism: Diogma glabrata (assembly GCA_963693315.1). Taxonomy (NCBI): domain Eukaryota; kingdom Metazoa; phylum Arthropoda; class Insecta; order Diptera; family Cylindrotomidae; genus Diogma; species Diogma glabrata. The sequence goes on along the minus strand of OY856186.1, from coordinate 428,202,847 downwards.
AATAATTTTGCTTTATAGCAATAAAACTTGTTATGAAAATTGGACTTTTAATATGAATATATAATTACACCGGAAAACTGAATCTATGACAAACAAATTGCACTTGGAAATCCCTTATCTAATGAATCACAGAATAATGTAATGAATAATGTAATGAAACTTTTAATTAGCTAACAGAAAAAATAATTTAGTTCTACGAAAAGAAATTAATAAATAGTAGTTTAATCTATCAGTGTGTAATGAAATAGTTTATTCTCAAGCAAAAGAATAAAATTTGAGCGAGGCACGAGCGAAAATTTTAAATTTGCGAGAGAATAAAATTCATTACACACGAATTGATTACACTACTTTATTCTCTGATAAAGAATTGTATGTTATATAAAATAAAAATATTTTCTTCAAATAAAACAATAAATCTGTATTGTTTTAATTGATAAATCAAATTTCTGATTAAAAAAAACCTGATAATAAAAAAAACCCCGATAATAAAAAAAACCCCATCCCATGCAATCAACCAATTTCAACTAAACGAAATAAGAGTATTTAACTTAAAATTTGATTTTTGAACAAAACGTATCAAAGCCATTGTGATTATAATTTGAAAATAATTTTAATAAAATCAAAACAATTTGACCAATTGAAATCATATCAATTGAATAATGATAATTTTTTATAGGAATATTTTCATTAGGCAATAGGTTAAGTTCATTAGGCTATAGGTTAGAAAACAATACAATAATACATACAATTATTATGGAAAAAACATACAAATAAAGCTAAAATTATTAAATGAAAGAGAATAAAATTATATAAATCCAAATACAAAAAGGCTTACATTAATTTATTTATTGAATGTTGTCTTCTTCCAAAAACCAGTCTATGAAACAAATGTTGATTGTATAGACTGTAATTCATCTTACTAAACGTAATTTTATTAAAAGCACCCTGAAATGATAAAACCAAACTAGATCTGTCAACTTGAAATATATTCCTTATAGTTTGATCTAATTTATCTACCGCCAATAATTATTTATATTTCGAAGCTTAGAAATATCATAAACTTTTTTAGTTGCTTGTTGATTGATATTAAACCCATTAACACTTGTATTCAACATGTAACGGCGTGGAATGAAGCGATCATTATAGCCATTGGGTATAAAAAGTGTGTTGAACGGTTTCGTTATTACTTCACTTGAATAAACTATTTTCACGTTTTTGTATTTGAATTTTTGTTTTTTTTATTCATTTTTCATTTTCATTTCATTTACTAAATTATTTATTTATCAAACAACTTTCACTAAACTCATTACATCAAAAAAACAAATAAATAAAAAACTTTGATATCACAATAAATAATTTAATGTTTTTATAATAAAAATTAGCATTTTTTCTTAATACATATTAAATTAACACAATAATATTTTTTTGTTCAATTTTCAATTAATTACTAAACCTTCGACTTAAATTTATTTACTAATCTAATCGATCCCAAATATTTGATCGTTTATATATACATATTATATATTTTCTGTTTCCTCCTCCATCATTATAACAAGCAATTTTCACTTAAACAAACAATCATTTATGCAAAACATGTTTTGCAATGTATTATTAATTGATAGAAAAAAATACAGTAGTATAAACAAATGTCCCTACCCCTCGCTTATTATAATTGAAGAAAATTCCTTGGAATTTCGAATATCGAATTTCTTTGAATATTAATATGTACTATTATTTTAGAGTAAAAATCGAAAATAGTCCGTCGTTACAAACTAAAAGATGTTTCTGTAAATTTTTTCATTATAAATTAAAAATTAATTTAGCTTGTTTTCATTTCTTAATGAGCGAAATAAAAACAACTGAATTTAATATTAAATTTATCTTAAATCATTTCGCCAAGTGCCGACTGGAAAGTACATATAATACAATTGCTTTTACAAAAGTTATTTAATCCTCCAAAAAGTATTCAGCCAACTTCTACCGCAAGCGAGTATTTTCTAGCTTCTCAAATTTTGTTTTATTCAAAGTTAGCCACGTTTAGTGTTAATTATAATAAATTATAAATTAACATCTCTGAATATTTCACTAAACATCAAGGAACCCACGAGGAAAAGGTATTCCATAGTTGAGATACTCTATTGAAAAAGTTATGATGGAAAACTACACTTCTACACCGAATTATTTGAATCGTAAAAAGATAGGCCGCTACGCTACAGTTGCTTTGGCGTAACGCGATAGGTTTGCTAACTTAGGTAAAATTTGATTTCTTCTATTCAAAAGCCCGTTTATCCATCATAATATATTTGTAAAAAATTGTCAAATTAGCAACATTTCTGCCAATCCTTTGAAAACCCATTTACTCTGATCAGAAGGACGCCGGTTCGGTCCTGAGGTAAAATTGAGATAAGACGGTGAACTGTTTTGGCACAGCTCTTCATTTTGTATCTCCGTTAATCTAACATTTTGCCAGAACCAAAATTAAAACCACAACAAAAAAACAAAAACTGATTTCTGAAATTATTCAAAATTACTTCGCGACTCGACATAAATTGATTTTCTCATTATGGAAGCCAGTCGAACTTGTGTTCTATATATTCCAAAACTTGTAACAAGTGTGCCAATTCTGATCCTTTCAGGATTGCGTTTAGATCAAAAAAATTTGTGTGTAGTTTATTTACACAAAATACTTTGAGGCCATTGAGCTGGTGGATGTAAAGATATCCAGGTGGCGCTGCTGAAACTAATTAGTATTTTGTTACGTTTTTCCAACCTTATACTGCGAATTGGCCTTACTCTCAATTCGACAAACGCAATTCCCAAATCTCTTCCTGGATTCGATCACTGGTTAGCAAGCACAAACACCAGGTTTTATTAAGTATTCAACTTTTTAATTATTCCACAACAAAAGGAAACAATACAGCAAGCAATTTTCCTAACTAGAGTATTCTTTCAACTGCTTCAAAAGCTCCAACAGTTGATTGTAGAAATTTTTAGTTCACAGCTTCCGAAATAACACACAAAATTTTTCTACCTCATAACAATTTAAACTTTATTCACAATTAAACTAAAAAATAACTTCTTCTATTTACACGGTTTTATTTGCGCGGTACAGCGTTTCGTCTACAATTAATGCATTCTGCCATATGAAATACGTACTTAAATACAAAATTCCGTACAATCTAGATAAATCGACCTTATTTTAACCTTCCTTTATCGGGAATGTTCCATAAAACAAAATAACGAATACTTTTAATATGTCCTTCAACTTTATATAAAAAAAGGTTTAAACAAGTCTAACAAAAAAATATTTTTCACTCAAAAAGAACAACCACTATTCATTTAATTCGTTAGTTGTTGTGTTTTGTTTTGTTGATCATCAATGATCGTTATGAATATGCTATATAGAGTATAGACTATAACACACATGGCCAAACCGTGGCTCGCGAGCCGCATGCGGCTCTTTGAAAGAATAAATGCGGCTCTCGTAAAGAAACGAAAAAATTAAATAATATTTAATAATTCATAAAAATTGTAACAAAATTAGAAGTAATACATATAATTTATAATACTATTAATATGATTTAATACAATTATATGATTATATTTAGGTCCATCCTGTCGAATTTACTTCTGTTTTTTGCGGCTTTGTTTTAGTTTGATACTACTTTACTTCGCGAATCAAGTTTATAATCTGCTGTTATAAATAAATTTAACTAATTTTATTATTTAAGGTTATACGTTTAACATATTCTAGTGGACTAAAAATAAAATCACCTGTATTTCTCTCAAATTAATGCACAAAAATCTTTCTCAAAATCAAGTCTTTCCTTTTGGATTCGTTGGTTTTTTATGATTATATCTTTTCTGCAATTTTTTTATAAACAATATTTTTGATATTTTATTTTTAGGCAATTTGCCAACGTTATATTTAATCTACCCTTTAATATTCCAATTAAAAAATGAATCAGTTCATAATTAAATAGAATTAAAATACACGTGCAAATCCGACATATGCTACCTCAACCGCTTCTACATCTTCGACAGTAAGATATTACCCTAAACCAACTTAATGAATAATTGACCATAATAACGAAATTAAAACCTTAAGGAAATTGCAAGAAAAAAACGGTGATTTCATTGATTCAATGGAACCTATCAAGAATTTCTTCAAAGAAAAAGAAAAACAATATCTGGAATTAAAGGATGATGAATGGATTAATGACTGTATGTTTTTGACTGATATAATGGAGCATCTGCAATCCCTCAACCTAGCATTTCAAGGAAAAGATAAAGTTATTACTGATCTAATTCAAACGATTATGAGTTTTATTAAAACATTCAACTTTTTCAACGAGATTTTACAACAAAAGTGTTCAACCGTTAAATTTAATGATAACGAAATTAATGATAACAAACTGAGTGAATACGACAGTAAATTAGCAGAATTATTAAAAGACTTTCACTTACGATTTAATGATGAGTAATTTAAATATTTCTCTTAATTTACTTGTAAATCCATTCGAGATTGACATTATTAACGAGGGCTTATCGATTCTTTGTTACATTTTGAATGCCAGTATCTCAGGAGAAATGGAATTACTAGAGCTACAGGAAGATCACATTCTTAAAATGCATCACAAAGCCACACAATCTCCTAATTAGTTTTGGAAACTAGTGTCTCAATCAAACTACCCCAATTTGTAAAAAGCTGCTGCCAGATTACTGTTCATATTCGGCACAACATATTGTTGTGAATCACTTTTTTCAACAATGAAGTTTATAAAATCAAACCACCGTTCACAACTTGCAAATGAGCATTTAACGGAATTAATTCGTACTGCGCTAACAAACTATGAGCCAGATTTCAAAAAATTCACGGCCAAGTTACAAACAAACATGCCATCTACCAGCAAGCATGTCATGTAACAAAATTTAAATATGTATTTGTATGAATTTATAACCAAAGTACATATTTTTTTTTTCAATAAGATATATATTTCCAAACAACTGATACTTTTGAAATTTTTTATTTTTTATGTTGGCTCTCGTAACGAGAGATTATTGTACTGCGGCTCCACGTGTAGTGTAGCTTGGCCATCTCTGGACTATAATATGGTGTTTCATTTTTGTTGAATTGAATTGTGTTCTACGTTGTATTTCGATATGATTTTGTTATAACCGTAACAACATAATTTGATAAACGATGCCGCCTTTGCAATGACGATAATGAGAATATCAATATAATTCGATCAACGTTGCACTTCTGCAATGGCGTCAATTCGATCATCAAGTCGTGTTCCGGTCCCAATAATGCCAAAAACATAATACCAAATAGATGGACAAGCAAATAGTGATAACTATAATGTTCCAAATAACGTTGATAGTTGTACGAATAAACTCACATATGATTCTTTATGATTTTTATTTATACTTCTCACAATAAAAATATAATAAATTAGTCACTTTCAAAATATGTATTTTTATTTTATTAAAACACAATTGTTTGTAATATTTGAATTAAATTTATAAATATTAATTGTTAAACAACGAAGAAAAACTTTATAAACGAAGAAATATTTTATAACATGGCTGACAAATGAATTAATCAAATCAAAGAATGCAAAATTAATAAGAAAAATTAACTTTGCCAATTATAATATTAATATATATGACAGTATGCCTACGTCAAACAAACAACTAGCGCCGAGGCTCGAGAAAATATAGAACCTCAACTCTTGATAACAATCGATTATAATTGAAGTACCTCCAAAGTATCTATATCAGACATTGCGGTTTGTTTGACGGTTGCACATTTTTTGGCTATTTAAATTTTATTTTGGTTGCTATAACGTCTATGGCGTTACCAATATACGTTTCGATTCATTTTAAAACCTAAAACTATCCTGAGTGGTATATATCATCTTCGTAAACGTAGAGTTAATGGTAGTTAGTCATAACTCATAGTTTTGTAAATGATAGAATCTCGCACAAGTCGTCCATCGCCCTATCTTCAAAGCGTGATTTAAATTGAATGACCGTAATCGAATTCTTCAACGTTATTACAATTAACATGATTCATTATCAGGCTGTCGGTAGCTGTACCGATAAACGGTTACAAAGAAGTAAATAAAGATTGGATCAAAACCATTTCTATATAAGTTTTGTATATGGAGGTATATAAAAAAATATAGGTATAATTTGACAAGATATGGACGAACCGTTTCAACCATTAATTATTTATCCAGCATGTATATGTCACCCACCTATTGTTTAAACTCGGTCGTTGTTACATATTCCTAATTTGTAGTCAACTGCATGATTCTTTTTAATTATTTCCCAAAAATATGTTATTTATATCCAAAAATCCACAAATTACGAAACATTCCAAATGTCACTTAATCCAATTCAAACATAAAACTTATCTACATTCACTAACTGACTCAATAAAAATTACATGTACACAAACAAAATTCTAATATCTCAATTATTCAAATTAATAATTAACAAAACTGATAAGAACCAAAACATTTTGATTGAGATATTATGATATAAATAACCGATAGTCATACTGATAGTCCCTATCAATGTCTATCAACCATAGATAGTTAATATTTAATTGAATTTTTATTATCATATTCGTTGCTTGATTAACATGCAATATATAAATATATTTAATTTAAATTAATAACCAGATGGTTATGGAGCTTTCAGCTAATGTTGTAGAACAAAGCAATAGATTATAGATGCAAATAAATTGAAAATATATTAATATTTGTATTTGTTTTAATCAAATTATTAATAATAACTTAAATTAAATTGATAAGAAAACTGAAGACAATCGTAATGAAAATTTAATTAACAAAAAATTAATTTTAGTTTATTTAGTTTTATCAGTTACTGTTTAAGTAATTATGTGAAGAGTTTTTGATTGGTTGATTGATTGCGTATTTAGATTACATGTTGCCGTTGGGGTAATACTAATAATTAATAATAAGTTATTTGTTAGTATTACAATACAAATTTGCCGACCAATTAAACGAAATTTGTTTTAATTTTCAATAAAATTCTACAACATATTCTCCATCTTCCAATTTATAATCCTCATTCCTCCCCATCAAAAACAAACAAACATTTTTTAAAAAAATCATCTTACATTCAACTTAAATTTAAATCTTTATCCATAAAACAATCACAATCAAACCCAACAAAAAAATCCTAAACAAAACATGACATCCCACAACTATTTTCATTAATTTTGATGTGTCATTTTTTTTATTAGATCTTGAGTATATCCAATTTTTTGTTATTGCCGTCTGTATAGTTTTCAAAATGATTATATTCCTATTTCTGCTATAATACAACCATAGAGTACCATCACTATCTCCCCAACCCATTATCGAGTTTCTATAGATCTAACTTAAAACGTACTAAACTTATAGTAGAATAACACAACCCAACAAAAAAAAAACAAAATTGCTCATAAAATTAGTTATATAAATTTTAACGAGTGAGTGATATATATACCGAATAATGGTTCAGCAAATGCTTACAAATTACCACCATTATAGATTTGTTAGATGATTACAGTGGGGGCGGAAAATTAAGATTCAGAAAAACGACTATAAATGTACGATAAAAATTCATGTACTCCATTGAGAGAAAGAGAAAAGTAAAGAAAAAAAAATGGAAGAAGAAAATTAGGGGATGAAAATTTAATGGAAAAGTTTTTTGATTTTTTTTTTGTTTTTACATATATAATCAACATTTTTATGCTCAACAGGAATGGATTTTTTTTTTGTTTTAATATTTATTGTGCTGGAAAATTTTTGAAGGGTAATTCGATTTTTGGAAAAACGTTTAGTGTAGTCAACAAGGAAAGCCTTTATCCCTTATATATAAATGGTAAAACGATACATAAATTATTTCATATACCGAAACCGACCTGCAGAACTTGACAAGTAGTTGACTTTAAAGAATACATAGTTGAAAATGAGCTGAATATGTAATGCAATTTGCTACACATATAGGTCCTACGGAAGTCACCATTATAAAGCAATGCAAAGCTTGCTTTAAAAATAAATATAATGCTCTTTGCATTAGCAAGTTGTTTTCAAACTTCTAGCGTAGCAAGTTGTTTTAAAACTCCTACCATTTTTATAAAAAATAAATTATGTTGTTAGAGTTGTACTAAAATTTGTAGTTTTGCGTTTGAATAAGTTTTAATGCAAAATTTGCTTTGCAATATAATAATAACTTGCTTTACATAACCCATATAGCAAAGCTTGTATTGAAATTTGCAGTAAGTTTTTCGACTGTGTAGAATATGTGTATTTACTTCGTTTTTGGTATAAATCTCTTGTTTATTTTTTGCTTAATTTTCGTTTATCTCATCCTACATAATAGTAGATTGTATTTTCAATATTTTAAATTTTGACTTTACAAAACATACGTATACGGCACAATTTAATAATAAATAGAACATAGATCGTTTAAAAAATAATTAAAAATTAAATAAAAATTAGCTAGGTTACATTTACTATCACAGAGTTTAGTATACGCGGTTTTTTATCCCGTCATGTGGCGTTTTATTTTATAAATTTTATAAAATTTTAATAATTTGTTTATTATTGTGGCGTGGGTGTTTTTACACAAAAAAATTTGTGAGTTAATTAAGGACATAAAATATAATAAATTTTATATAATTATTCACTAAAAATGAATTAGATTGTATTACTAGTGTGAATGCGTTTTCCAAACAAGAGTTAGTGCAAAATCGCGGCAAATATCTCGCGTTTGGAAAACGCATTCGCACTAGTAATACACACTATTTTTTGTAACAAGTGCGTAAAATTTATAAATATTTATTTAATTGTTCATTTAATCATTTATTTAACAAAGTTATAAATCAAATTTAAGCTTTTTAAATAATTAAACTGCGCCATCTTCGTTGTAATAGCTTAAATTATTCGAGCTCGAAAATATAAACATTAAATTCGAACTAACAACATATCAACATATAGTACCCAACCCAATAATCTGTCAAAATTGTGAACTTTGGAAACCTAAATGAATTGTTTTTTCTTACAATTCAAATGATGCAATGTGTTTAAGTTGTTTTTACTATATGGTAAATCATTTAAATTATTATTTTGATATTTTAGTGCTATAAAAATATTATATATAGATAGATATATGGATAGATTTAACTACAAATCTCACATGCAGACGGCGTGCTAGCTTGTGCACAAAATATTTTGTAGTCATATGTGGCGAAAAGTAGCTTTTTCTTGTATTCTATTCTAGTACAAAATTGAATATTTTGTACGCATGTGTTACAAAAAATTTCTTATCATTTTAAATTACACTTAAATTATGCAAAATTATCCATAATTTGAATTGATAATGAAACAAATGTTGCGATCTAAGACATATTTTGGTAAAATGTTAGTTTTTTTAACTTGCATCGGAATTCAGTTTTTGAATATGGTGGAAATAGTTCAACCAATTTTATGAAACGTGAAATATAAAAAACAAAAAAAAATATTTATACTTACCAAAAATTGTTTTGCTAATGTAAAAATTCTACAAAAAACCAACTTAAAATTTGTGAGTAAACATATTACTTCCGTTGTATACAAAGTACTCTTATTAAATTAAATTAATATAAAGTAGCTAAAAATGTCTTTTTGTAACACATGCGTACAAAATATTCAATTTTGTACTAGAATAGAATACAAGAAAAAACTACTTTTCGCCACATATGACTACAAAATATTTTGTGCACGGGCTAGCACGCCGCAAGCATGTGAGATTTGTAGTTATATCTATCCATATATCTATCTATATATAATATTTTTATAGCACTAAAATATCAAAATAATAATTTAAATAACTTACCATATAGTCAAAACAACTTAAACACATTGCATCATTGGAATTGCAAGAAAAAACAATTTATTTAGGTCTTCAAAGTGTATTATTTTGACAGATTAGTTGGATTCCTAAGTGTTGTTTTAGCTGGATTCTTGTGTTTATATTTTCGAGTTCGAATAATTTACAAATATTAAAACAAAGATGGCGCACTTTAATTATTTAAAAAGCTTAACTTTGTTAAATAAATGATTAAATGAACAATTAAATAAATATTTATAAATTTTACGCACTTGTTACAAAAAATAGTGTGTATTACTAGTGCGAATGCGTTTTCCAAACGCGAGTTATTTGCCGCACTCCCTGCGGTCGTGCGGCAAACTGACTCTTGTTAGGAAAACGCATTCGCACTAGTAATACAATCTACTATTCTGTTATGTCATTCGAAATATCATATTAGAGTTGACCTCTATCTTTAATATTAATAAACATTATTTTATTCAACATCAAGCGACCTTAACGGGTTAATCAAATTATATTCTTTTATTTTCTTTTCTAATTTTCTAAGATTAAGAATATTTTCTTTTTATCTTTTCAAAAAATTTCTATTTTCCTTTTATGTTTATAACGATCTGTTTGTAAATGCTAATTTATCAATTCATTTGGAAATAAATTTCAATTTTATCTATTTGAATTTTATTTATTTGATTTTTTCATTGTTGAAAAAGTATAAATGTCGAAAAAATATTCGATTTTCTGTATCACATAAAAAGTTAAAAGAATAAACAAAAAAGTTAACAATTTTAAATTAGATTTATTCGAGATAAAAAAAAAGGAAAACAAATAATTTTTCTGCTTGCTATATTTCTAATGTTTTTCCTCTTTTTGTTTTTATGTTTTAAGTTTGTTTGTTACATAAAACGATTGAAAATTATTTTAAAACATTTTCCGGTTTTTTCACTTCAATTGATTTCATTTTTTGAAATTTAAAAAGTAAATAATATTTTGACAAACAAATAATGTTTCTTTTTTTTTCGTTTTTCAAACCATTGTTTAAATTTTGTCTGAAATCAAAGAGAAATGTGATAGGAATTAGTGTTAAATCGCTGATTGTGTTTGACTCAGGACAAATTGAGTAAACAGAATTTACTAAACTTCATTTAAATTGTACAAATGTCATTTTGTTATGCCCGCCAAATTACATGTTGTTAAACATGTATCATTTACGATTAAGGTTCTGTATAGGGTGTATTGACTGCAATTTAATTCTTGACAGTTCAAACAACTAAACCGGTTGCGTTAACAGCAAATATTAGATTCTTGTTAATTCATTCTATAATTTTCATCCCTGACCTACCCAAATATACATTTTGCATTGTCGTAATTTTACATTCTACAGATCACCAAACAAATAACTTTTTGCCTCACCCTCGGCTATAATATATATTTAGCATTAACATTTTTTCATTAATAATCATCGGCGCACCTGACTTTTTTATAATAGTTTTTGTCATATATTTGAATTCTCTTTACAACGTTTCGAATTTTGTTTATTTTCCTTGTTTTTAATAAAAACGCTAACGATTAAATTTTTCATCCTATTCGAAGTTCATCCTATTCGAGCAATTGCTCCGTCAAGTGAGGAGATTTTTGTCCCTTACCCAACAATAGAAGAAGTGGAAGCTGCCATCAAAAAATTAAAAAATGGCAAATCACCAGGTATCGATGGAATCCCTGCAGAACTATTTAAGAATGGAGGAGCAGCTCTGGTCTCACGTATATATGATCTGATTCTTGCAATCTGGGACCAAGAAGAACTACCTGCTGAATGGAAAACAGCTCTCATTGTTCCGCTACATAAAAAAGGTGACCGCCTAAAGTGTGCGAATTATCGTGGAATCGCACTGTTGAACACTGCATATAAAATACTAGCTAATGTCGTACTCGCTCGGCTCATCCCGTTCGCCGAATCTATCATCGGCGACTATCAGTGTGGTTTTCGTCCCAACCGTTCAACCACAGATCAATGTTTTACCTTAAGGATGATTCTGGAAAAATGTTGGGAGTACAACATCAGCATTCACCAGCTCTACGTTGATTTCAAGCAAGCATATGATAGCATCATCCGCGACAACCTCTGGTCTGCACTTATATGCCCTGGTATTCCAGTGAAACTTGTTTCTCTGTGCAAACTCACAACATCGGGATCAAACTGTAGAATAGTAATCGATGGGTCAGTTTCTGACTCTTTTGATATAACATCAGGTGTTCGACAAGGTGATGCACTCGCGCCCGTACTATTTAATTTGGCGCTTGAGTACGCGATAAGAAAAAGCCGCATTGAGACACAAAACTGTATATTTAACAAATCTAGTCAAATTCTTGGCTATGCAGATGATATTGTGCTTCTCGGACGTAGAACAAGCGATATCAAGGATAGTCTCTCTCAGCTTGAAAGAAATGCTAAACGACTTGGATTATGCATTAACACCGGCAAGACTAAACTTTTATCAACATCCAGGAATATACCTCCCGGCAATCTGAATACTGGCGACTATGAAGTGGAACGTGTAGAAAACTTCAAATACCTCGGATCTGTAATAACATCGTCAAATGACATGCAGGCAGATATTAAAGCCCGTGTCTCAGCGGCATACAGAGTTTTCTACGCATACTCAAAACTTTTGCGATCCAAATATCTTTCGCAGTCGTGCAAACTCACACTTTACAAAGCATTAATTCGACCTGTGCTTATCTTTGGAAGCGAAAGCTGGACACTGACTTCCTCCCATTGTAGAATTCTATCAACATTCGAGAGGAAAGTCATACGAACAATTTATGGTCCATGTAAAGTTGCTAAAAATCAGTATAGAATCCGAATGAATCATGAAATCAGACAGCTTCTTGGAGATCGGATTCATTAAATCTAACCGGATTAGATGGTTTGGTCATGTAGAAAGGGCACCATTAGATAGAATGATTAAAAAAACGTCCCAACAACAACCAGCTGGTGTTCGTCGAAGAGGACGACCTAGACAACGCTGGCGTGATGACATCATTCAAGACCTTCGTGATATAGGATGTCGAAACTGGGGTCAACTGGTCATGGAACGAGACGATTGGAAGCTGATTGCACAGACGGCAAAATCCCTCCATGGGATGTAAACGCCAGAGAGAGAGAGAGAGAGATTAAATTTTTCTCTTCATATTATAATAATGAAACGGAGATAGAAATGAAATTTTACAATGCATAAACATATTTAATTGATAAACGGGTGGGTCTTACTTTTGTTTATGTTCTGTGGATTGGTAGAGGAACAGGAAAAATGTTATGGAAAAAAATGAGACAGTCTGTTATTAACTGGTTACGTTTTCTAAATTGTAAATGTATTGATTACAAACAATATGAATAACGAGCATCTGTTTCGTGCAATCACTCCTACTCCCCTTATGTTTATTTTTAATTTTTGAAAAATATAAAGGAGAATCATTCTTTAAACTCTTGAGTAGTGATCAGAACTTAAAAATAAAGAGTTGTAATTGAGATTAAAATTAAAAATATAAAATCAAAAATGTCGCAGTTCGTGATTTAATCAAATTGAGTCGGGATATAAAATTGAAATTAAATTGATTCGAGTTGAGATTCGTACCGCAAAGGAAAAATTAAATTTACAATTTATTGTAGTCCGTTCATATAACTAAAATCTATAATTCGTGATTGATGATTTGGAAAGAAATTATTAAACTATTTTTATCACGCCGTGATTAATAATTTGAGAAAAGTATAACTTTTCTTCTCGAGTCGGCATTTAAATTGAAATTTCAAATAAAGGTGATTAAATCGCCATCATGTCGCGATACATTTTTATTTTTTCCATTTGATAATTTAAAGAAAAAAAACAAAATATGATTATAATGTCAAGCTAATATAGATACATATCTATTTATCTAGTGATAATGAATATGAATGTTCACATTACATATTATATAGTTTTATTTTGAAGTAAAATAAAGAAGAAAAGGAAACATTTCGTGTTCTAGTTTTTATTTGTAAAAAAAGGGGGTTTGAGTTTGCTTTGTGTAACGGTGTGAATAAATATGGAAAAGAGAATCTTATACGTATACATATAAGTAACTATAGCAGAGTTATATAAAGATAAGAATAAAAAAAATATATAATAAAGTAGAAAGTGGAGCAATTAATTTTACAAATAAAGAAGAAAGAAGAAATTTTAGTGTAACCGCGATTGAATGGTATGTCACCAAGGTGTTTCCACTGAACCGTTTTGGATGTTGAAGGATTGCCACCATCAACTTATTATTTCAACAATCAACTCAACAAATTAAGATAAGTTTATTTTTATATTTCATTTTTTTTTTAAATTCTCTAATTTATATTTTCAATTGTTAATTTAGACCATAAGGGTCTTATAAATTATCTTAGTGTTATATTAAAGATTTTTCCATGTGTGAAACCACACAAAGTCCGTTTCATTCGAATGTCATTTCAAAAATTTAAAAACCCTTGGATAAATAGATAGTGAAAAGAATAGATTTTATAGTAAAAAGTCCTTCGTTTTAATTTTTCTAAAACAATAGGAAAGGAACTTTAACTTTTTCACTGCAATAATACTGTTACGTTTTTCCACCTTCCTTCAAATTGGCCTAACTCACAATTCATGAACGCAATTCCCAAATCATTCTCTGGATTCAATCACTGATTAAGTCTTCAACACCTTGATTATTCCACAACAGGAAACAATATAGCAAACAATATTCCTAACTAGAATATTGCATCAACAGCTTCAGAAACTCCAACGGTTGATTGTATAGAAATTTCCAGTAACACAACGTTCAAAATAATACACAAAACAGTTCTACTCAATAATACTTAAAACTTTATTCACAAAAACTAATTTTAAAAATAACTTCTTCTATTTACACGGTTTTATATACACTACAGAACGTTTTGTTTACAATTAATTTGATTCTGTCTAAAACACCTGCTTAAATACTAAATTCCGTACAATCTAGAAAAATCTATCCTCTTTAGTCCGGAACTTTCCATTAACAAAATAAGAAATAATTTTTTACTGTCCCTTAACTGTTAATACAACAACAATTATATTCATTTCATTCGATTGTTGTTGTATTTTGTTTTGTATTGTTGATCATTAATCAATGATCATCGTGATGAAGATCCTATATGGTGTTTCATTTATGTTGAATTGAGTTCTACGTTGTATTTCGATATGATTTTGTTATAACCATAATAATAAATGAGCTGCGTTTTATTCATTCGGTTCAGGTTCGAGGTTTGAAAAAAAAACGATGTTTTAAAAAATCATTTTTGAAATCTGGTGTGCACTGAGTTTTTTAATGTCATAAGAATTAATTATTTGTTAAACTTGTAAATTGCATTTTATTTGATGAATATGAAAGTTAACATCAAATTAAATAATATATTGCTATATTTTCATCAAAAAAATATTAATTTACAGTAGCGTGTCTACACATGGATTCGAGCCGGGCATTGACGAGGAAGGTTCAAATTCATCCGAAACACGAAAAATGAGAAGTGGGGTTTTTTCTGTGAAACTTCAAAACCATACCTTTGAATTGAAAAAAATCCAATTACTTCTTTATTACTTGAGTTTAATTGATCTCAAAAATCCCAAATCAATTTACAGTGTTAATGAGGTATAATAGTACAAAAACAAATTTTTCCAAATTGAATCTTTTGTAAATTTATGTAACTAAAATTTATACAGGTCACATATCTTGAACTTGATAAATCGATAAATTCCTAAGGGCGGTAATAATTCGAAATAGTTTGAAAAGCAAGTTGACTGGTAATAGCCCGAGACTGTAGGCTGTAGGCTAATTATCAATGCTGCTTGAAGAATTTAAATTTTATACAGTTAGTTTGGAGAGAAAGAAAGGAGACTACATAGCTTTTCTTTTTAAAGAATATTGTATTTGTATTTGTATTCTGTATTTGTGAGGTCTTGTAAAATTTCCATTGGTTCGTTTTTATTATGTTTAAAAGAAGATTGTGGCGCATAAGATTTTTCAAGCGATTCGGTGATAGTAGAGTTAGCTTATTTGTTTTTCATTTTACTAGAATAAAAATAATATCAAAATCTAAATCAGAATTTGTTAAAGTAGTGTTATCAGCTGCATTTAATTCAGTATTACCGAATTGTAATCGAGTTAAAGCTTGTAATTTATGGTTTCATTATTATCTAGTTCATCGGTTTTGATCCTACTTAGGGCACTAGCGTTTTTATTTTGCGATCCAGGTTTGTTTTTCGTAATCACGTTCGTAATCAAACTCGTCTAACCGAATTTTCCAACGCATCAATCGTGAGGAAGGGTTTTGCAGATTACAGAGCCATATTAAAGCTTATGAACCGTTATTGTGACAAACTTATTTCCAAATAAGTAAGGTCCAAAAAGCTTTACAGACCATACTATGGCAAGTTCTGCCTTATTAAGAATGCGGCTGGCATAAACTATTGGTAAATCATGAAAATGTATTGATTGGGAACGGACTGAACCAATGACGAAATCACTAGCATCACACGTTAAAGTAAACGTTTTACTAAAAATTGGAAACTGTATAATATTGGTGGATTTATAAGTCTCCAGTTTTTCAGAAGCATCTTGGCATACGCAGGTCAAAAGAAACAGTTGGCTCTTTTTAACAAATTTGTAAGAGGTTTGGCTGTTCCAGAAAAGCCGAAATAAATCGTAGATAATAGCCAAAGAATCCAATAAGTGATTTTATATCTGTTGCATTCTTGCATTTACTTTCGT
Organism: Diogma glabrata; assembly: GCA_963693315.1. Lineage (NCBI taxonomy): Eukaryota > Metazoa > Arthropoda > Insecta > Diptera > Cylindrotomidae > Diogma > Diogma glabrata. The sequence continues at coordinate 428,186,158 of OY856186.1, read as the reverse complement.
CCGGTCGAATTCCATTGGATTTTATAATATGACCTAAATATTTTATTATAGTTTTCGGCAGGATTAAAAAGTGACATTAGTTTGGATTATGCTTAAGTTTATGGTTGCAAAATCTCGTTAGAACTTTACGCAATCTTAAATTGTGTTGGGCTAGAGTTTGCCCAAATACTATCATGTTATCGAGATAAATTAAACATTTAAAATTATTGAGTCCGCATAAAACTGTGTTAATCATTCGTTGGAAGGTTACAGGTGCATCAATAAGATCAAAAGGTATTCGTTTAAATTGGTTGTAACCTTCATTAATGCTAAAAGCAGTTTTAATACAACCTGCCTCATTAAGGTTAATCTGGTACACTGTATAGGAACTAAAATATTGTGCGTTCCCTAAATTATCAAGAATTTCCGAAATATATTTGGAAGAGGGAATATATTATCTGCAAATACTTCATTAAGTTTTCGGTAGTCTACAACAACGCTCCATTTTTTATCAGCCGTAGACGATTTTTTAGGGACAACAAGCAATGGAAAATTTCAAGAACTAACGCTGTCTTCAACAATTTTATTGTTTACCATTTCATTTACCGGGCGTTATATTTCGAGTTCGAATAAGGTTGTCGATATTGATGGCTGTTAATTGGTGATATGTTAGATAATGTTTCCATTTTATGTGTTACAGTTTCGGTAGAGTCTAAAAAGATTCCATCCAAATGAAACATGTCGGTAAATTCATAGATTATTGGTAGTAATTATTTGCGTTCTTCTTTCTTCATCTCATTTAAGCTTAGAAATACGCCAGATTTTTTGAGCCTTTGCTAAAAATTATCATTCCACGATTGTCAACTATACATATCATAATCTTGTAATGTGTTCAAAGTTAACTTTTAAATTATTTAAAGTTTGTGTTTCTTCAGAAATATTTAGAAGGAATACCTGAATTGTATACTGATGGAATTATTTCTTAGGAAAAAGTGAAAGAAACTCAGTATTATCGGGGTAATTTACCTTAACTGTCGAATTTTTTTCGAATCTAAGAGGTAGAAAGACAACGTCGTTGCTTACCAATGTTAGGTTATAAGCTAAATTTAGAGACACAGTTTTGCAATTTAAAGATATTCACCACTTGGTTTTGGAAATCAATATTACACTTAAAGTGATGGAAAAATATAATGACCAATAATTCCAGCGCGTAGAATAGGAAACGAGTCTTCTACAAATTGAAAAACGTATTCGATTTCCTTAGTCTGGTAAAATTATTTTAATATCACATTCGGCATATGTTTCTACATTTGGCATCCTTATAAACAAGTGTATCATACCTCAATAGACTTTTTTTACTATACAAATATCGACACCAGTTTCTTTGGTGGCGTGGGTTCCAATCCTACCACTGTCACCACTTTTGTAGTGTGACCGATTATTTTTTTTCATAATACAAAAGTAACTTTGACCTCTATACACTTTTAAATTTTTAAAGTTTTATAATTAAAAAAATGTAGTTTGATTCAAGATTTTTATCTATACGATAGTAATGGATCTGACTATTATGTAGTTTAGAATTATAGGTCACTAGAACTATTTGTATTTGTATAATAAAATAATTGAATTACAAAATTAATGAAACAGTAATTTTAAATCTTGTTTGTTTGATATGAATTGCAAGATGTTAGTTTTATTTCTAGGACGATTTTCATCCCATGTGTATCCAAAAATATTTCTGACCTTGCCCGTTCTGGAAAAAAATCCTGCCCACGCTCTGGCCTATTGATTTTTTTGTTGAAAGATAATAGTTTCAATTATTTAGTTATATTGGCAACAAACATTTCTAAACGAGCTGCCCTCGACGGCGTGGTAAATTCTCATAATTTTTGGGACAATACCCCAAGCAAGTGGCATCGATATTACTAATCAACTTGCTTTTGAAATTTTCGCAAAAACTATTATTTTTAATTTAAATTATTTCCTATTATCACCGCCCTTGGGCAACTACTACTGGTATAACTAATTATATTTTATAGATTGGAATTGTAATTCATAAATTATCAAGCAATTTTCTTATAGATGAACTTTATGTTTTTCTAGCAAGCTCAGTTGTAAGCTCGTAAGCATTTTAAATGCAGTTGCGCAAACAAGAGGGGAGGGGGTATTCGGGTCCAGCCCCCTAATCGATCATTTCTCAATATAAATTCTATTTGACTAGAATTATGAAAACACGCGATTTCATTATGGTTCTTGGTAACTTTAATGGGCAAGTTGATAGAGATATATCTTATAAAAATGTGGTAGGTCCCAACAGCCTGCATCTAAATTCCCATATTAATGGCGAGAGATCGTCTGGAGTTTGCATTATCAAACAATATGAGAATTTGCAGTACGTTCTTTTCGCATCTATAGATTCATAAACAGACTTGGGTTTCACCGTAATGAACGACCTCAAAAAAATCGGTGCCGAGCTAACCAGCTTCGAATATTAACCACGGCCATTCGCAATATCGGTAGAATTACCATAATTATAATGCTGTTGGGAATGATCAATGACCGTGGTGAATATTCGAAGCTGGTTAGCTAAGCAGACGACAACACTCCTTTATCAAACATACACGCAAAAAAAAGATTCAATTTTTTAGTTCCTCGGAGCCCCCATCAAACTTTTTCTGTGTGCGTGCCTGTTTAAATGTAACGTAAATTTATTCAACTTTATGATACATTAATTCTAACTTATAACAAAAACAACACTTTAGAACGACGCCATTATTATTTTTTAATATAAATTCAATTATCTAAATGTTTAATAAAAGAAATTAAATTATATAAACAAAACAAATAAATAAATTGTCATGTTTTGTTTTGTAATTTTAAAAAATTATAATAATAATACAAACCACGAAAAAATAAAATCATGATCTTCGTAATCTATACAAATGTAATAAATTAACCTCATTTTTAACATTTACAAATTATATGCGTTTTAATCTCAGAAATAACAAATTTCCAAGCAATAAAAGATAACAGAGAACGTGATTTGTGCCCTTTTTTGTTGTTGTTGTATATATATATTTTCTTAAAGATACAATAAAAATGAAATTCGCTATCCAGAAATTTATACAATAGAATATGTATGAAGTTTTGGTTGGAAATATGTTAGGAGGGATAAACTACAGAGAGAATAAAAAATTAAATGGTAATACAGAGTTTTGATTTTTAAATAATTCAATAGAGCGACGATAAAAACGTGGATAATGCACTGTTATGATTTTTGTGAAAACTCCTATATTTGTTAACCGATTTGAATTCATTTTTTGATTTACCAACCTAAAATTTCTCGCTGTAATAAATAAATAAATCTGGTTAAAAAATTTACAACACATAAAGCTGAAATCTAATTTTAACCAACCTTAATAATAATCAAACTAACTTTTAATGAGGTAATTTTAATCCTAGATAACACCTCAATCAATTACAAATATTTTAAATCAACACAAAAATAAGAGGAAGTAAAATAAATCAATCAAATAAAATTATCAATGATATATATTATTGATATAGAAAAATTATGATTAGAAAAAAATTGAAACTAAATAACAAAAATTTGATTTATTGTTTTCTTTATTCTAATTCTACGTAAGCTGCGCCAAAAAAGAAAATTCATTCATTATGTACACTATCTACTTTAAGACTATATACTTGTCAACTGGTTATTGTTCCGAGATAAAGATGGAGAATGTTTATGCAAAGAAATATTTACAAAATAAATCTAAACTATAAATAGTGCTAATTGACTTGAATTAGGGTTTGCTTGTTTTCTGTTGATTTAATTACTCTCGTGTATTTTGTTGTTGTACCATTTTGTTTATTTATAAAATTATTCTCATCTAAAACTATGAACTTTTCATAGCATATTATGTTGCATTTCCTATTTGTCTGTAGTTTTATTTTAACATAAAATATATCATGAATTATAAACATGAATATACAAATCTAACAAATATATATAAAATGAAAAGTGATATAATTTAAATCTCGTGGTATCAAAATATCGTCAATAAATACTAATTAAGTTACATGTTTTTTGGATACATTTTATTTAAATTTCTAAATTGTATCGGACAACACCTTAACATCATTTTACTGTTGTAAGCTATATAAATTTAACATTTCATAATCATTTTATTTCACCTGAATTATAACAGTAGAAGAGATGTGTTATGTTACGGATATTTCGATATTGAATTAGAAAATAGTTTGTGTACACATTTATGAACATTTTATTTTTTTGTATGCTTTGATCAAACGATGGAGATATGAGTCTGGAGAATTGAGAATTAATTTATTTTTATTAAATTATTGAATATTGTTTTTCGTTAGATTTTATTTTAGGATTGTGTATAAAAGATTTCAGTTTAGAAATTATTTAATTTGTAACAATGATATGAATACAATATGTATTTACATAATCGAGATAAAGGAATTTTAAATTATTTAATTATCTAAGATAAACATTTGAAATATTATAAAACAGTAAACGATATTATAAGGCTGCACGAAATTTGAACATTGTTGGTTTATGTGATAAATTCTAGAGTTGAAGGTTGTAAACTTTGGCTTCCAAATTCTGGATTTGTGTTGTGCATAAAATTTCTAGGATATGAATGAGTGACATTTTTTGGTAGTTTATCTAGTCGGCTTTTTAAAAGTTTAAAATTTTCTCATTGGTTCGAAACTAGATCGGTCGAAAATTGTATGGATTGCAAAATGTTTCATAATTTGCACCATAATTTTTTAGATTCAGTTCTTATATTATTTTTGATGGGATATTTTCCATCGGGGTGATGTTATATCACAAATAATTTACTGAATTAATTGTTGATCATGTGTCAATAGACACAAGTGAAGACTAGTCATCTTCTTCTCACCGATATGAGTTTGTTATTCAATACTAGTATGTCTAAAGTATAACAAAACACTGATCACCAGAGAAATTAATTGAAAAAACCTGAATCTATTAAACATATGTTTATGTAAATTTTTTGTTTTTTATACTTCGCTAGAGTTGTAACCTAATTTTTGGTTTATATTTAGCGTTGACATTTTTTGGTAGTTTATCTAGTCGGCTAGCCCAGATGAGAATGATAAACTTTTTTAAAGTTTAAAATTTTCTCATTGGTTCGAAACTAGATCGGTCAAAAATTGTATGGATTGCAAAAGTTTCATAATTTGCACCATAATTTTTTAGATTCAGTTCTTATATAAACTTTTTTTAATTTAAAATATTTTTGGTAAATTTACAAAAATGTTGTAAAATTTAATCAGTTTTTTTGAATGCACAAATGTATTTTCGTTTAATGTATTTTCGTTCATAAAATTGTAATTTTGTAAATATTTGACATTAACTACATGGATTTTTTGAAGGCTGATTAATCCTTGGCGAACCATAATAAAAATATTCATGAAAAGTACATTAAAGTTTTCACATCCAACTCTAGTGTTTCCCAAAGCTCAGAACTTTCACCAACCTAAGTTATTATCAACATAAATATATTATAGTAATTTCTACAGTCTCCTCCAACTCATTAAAAATAACTCTAGTATAATCAGACTTAAATTTGAATTCAAAATCCATAGGTTGAGAGCTGTTGTCGGGATCACCGAAATGAAAGAGAAGTTAGAGTTGGCATTATCTTGCACCACCGCCGCCTTTTTTGTCAAATTCTGGTCAGTCAATATTCGAATTTATTCCCTTAAGAATTCGCACTCAATAATTTAGTATAACGACCGTCAATATGGATATTGTAATAAACTTCGTCCAGAATGGGTTAATTTAATTTACTCATACATAACCAATACATTCTGCATAAATGTTTTCCACATTCAAACTATTGCAAAGATGGATTAAAGAATGAGCTTACTAATACATTTTGCATAAATTAATGCAAATTAAATTTGTTATAGAATGAGTTCGCTAATACAAATGTTTACATTAATGCAAGTATGAATTAAAAAAAGGTGTGGCCTATTCATGATGTTGTTTTCTAGAAGGTACAGTGGAAAACAACAACTGATTAGCAGAAGTTTCTACTTATTTATTTTTGGATATAAATAAGCGAATAAAATATCAGATAGTCAGTTTTAATTTTGCAATTGAAAGTGTTTATAAATATTCGCAAGTATAAGGAATAATCGGATGGTACTTGAGCCTGGGTACTAATAGTGAAAGAATTTGAACCTAGGGGAATAGTAAATACAGATTTTACAATTCCAAATATCATTGAATCTAATTGTGGAAAAGCGGTGAAATTTATCGTACATAATTGGAGACCCTAGAATTTATTGTAATTAAAATCGGAAGCTGCTGTAATTTGTTGACAAATAAAGTTTGAGATTTTGTTAACCTAAGATCCGTCTTTTTACTGTCGTATTTGCTCAATAATCGAAAAGAACCAACGCAGAGCCGTTACAATATATAAAACTCCTACTGTATAGGCAAATCTGAAGATATCCATATCCATCCTAGAACTCGAAAAAGTTATCAACAATTAGTACATTATGATGCAAGGACGTTAAGCTAAGGTTTTTACATTAACTCCAAAATGACCTACGTCCGAGCATCATATACTATCTTTTAGTCGCCGCAAGCAAAATATTTAAAAAGAAATTTTTTAATCCAAATCAAAATATTAAAAATTTTATAAATTTTGAAATAAAAAAATGTTGAACAAGTAAGTAACCTTTGACAAAAATATTTGTAGTTTTTTTCAAACAAATCGTATAGCTATGACAACGAAAAATAACAAATATTTTGATTGGATTATGAAATTTCGAATTAAAAGGTTGCTTTGATAAAAATTTCTATTTTTTATAGAATTTAAACAAATTAAATACAAATGTTTTTTACTTTTTGGGCGTAACTATGACAACAAAATATATACAGGTTAAAAAATGACACTCTAAGGCCGTAAATTTCCCGCATGGAGGGATCAGTTTTTATTGTTTTGAAAAGTTTTTTTTATTTTTGATCTACGGGTGTGACAACCCGGCGTACTCTAGTCCCTGCTATTGGCATATGAGTTAACGTGACATATCACATACCACTGGCAATAGCAGTGAGATATCACTATAGCCGAGGTGACATCTTAGGGGTGGTGGTGGATGAACTGTATTCAGTCAACGGTAGCACCCTCAATCTTAGCTGTGAAATAATCCTTGATGATGAGACGCTATTGCTTCCTTGAAGAAACGAACCTTCATATAACTATGTGTGGGCTTTAATCTTCAAGAAAGACGGTGCGTCACAGGATCAAGGAATATGCAACCGGCTGGATTATTGGCAACTACATTTTTCTTTTTTTTCATCAAATTTTTGTAAAAATTTGCTATTTACTTGTTAATTTACTTTTATTTTCTCTATTCTATCATAAAATATTGGCCTATGTCATATTTTATCAGTGATAGGATTTTGTTTCGTTATCCATTCTTTAATAAAAAATATAAAAAACAAAAAAAGAAAGATTTACGTCCATCAACACCTTTGAACGTATGTTGTTGTGGGACCTTGGTCTTAGAAGGTTTTTAGGTGTTATTGTGACACATATTGTAATTCCTACTACACAACACATTTTATTAAAAAAAAAAATCACAGTAATAAATTAACACTTTAATATGTAGGCGAATAAAATTATTTTTTGGAAATTTAATAAAAATCTGAGAATATTATTTTAGATTTTATGGTTGATTGTTTTTTTTTAATATAAATTTGTTTTGTAAATTAACCGAATGATTTTGTGAATCGGATTTAAAAGACATCGTAAGTATTTTAAATGTTTCAACAAACATTTTGTCAAATATGTATCGATATTTTTCAATTTTATTTCGCATAAATAATTAATTTTGTACGAGTATACCGTAAATTGCAATTTTACGATTCAAAAATCGAGTATAAAGCAGGCTATTTTCCCAATTGAAATAACAATGCGTAAAATTACTTATATTTTAGCATTAAAAACGTTTTACGTTTTTACGCCCTCTAAAACGTAAATACGCACTCTAAAGCGTAAATATTTCAAGAAACATATACGCAAAATTCAAAAGACAAAAAACTACGTTAAGCGGGTATTTCCCAAAATAAATACTTATATTTATACAGACATGTGTTTTCTGAAATTTTATTCTGAGAAAATGGCTTAAACTAAGCATTTTTACACACTTTTATTTAACTTGACTTTTGACAGCTGTGTTGGGTGGAATTTTGTGATCCATTTTTCAGTGACTTCCCATTATGTGATTGATCCCAAATTTAAAAGACAAGTTTGTTGAAGCAGTCAGGACGTATTTCTAAAAGTTTTAAAGCAAAAAACTTTATAAAACTGAAGAAAAAAAATTCAAATTTTTCTTCACCCTAAAAGACCTTAAACAATTGCACTGAAATCCTCATAATCTGGTTGACCCATTTTGAGCGTAGGAATTTCGGTAATACTGTGTAATCATTATAATCATAGACATCATACATCTTTGTGTCATTTTTATATGGATAAAAAGCCTTACATTATAAATAATGAATATAAAACAAATCGAAGTATGACATTTCGTTTTAATTTCAAAGCTTATAGACCTTTTTTCTTAAACTTCAAATCGTTACTTTGGTGTCTTTGACAGATTACATACAGCAATAATAATTAGAAATAAGTTATTATGTATGAAATTATATTGCGAAAGTGATAATAAATAAAGCAACTATAGTGAAAACAACCTAAAAACAATCTTGATTTGAAAGAAATAACAATTATTTGAAGTTTTTCGTTACACAAATCAGCCGATCACAACTGTCATATTTTTTTGGGGAAAAAATTAAAAAAGTCTTTCATTCACGATTCGTTTGAGTAATAATCGTTATTTAATTAACAAATATTTGAGAGACAAAGTAGTGTCAAAAAATAAAACAAAAGAATTAGAGTGTCTCATGAACGACAACGATTTATTTGATTCTTTTCAAATAATTAATTAATCTTATTTTTAATATAAAAATTAAGTTGACCTCTTCTATAGTATGCTTCAATATGGAGTAAATGATAATAAGGTACTGTTTCAGTTTCTATACTATTTTCTGATTTGAAATATCTGGTGACCCTAGTCAAAATAAATAAGTTATTACTTCACCACAATTTTAAATTGTGTGAAGTAATGCAATCTATCGTGAAAAAAAAAATCTTACATACCCCAAATTTTATTTTTTCTTTTGTTTTGGACCATCCTCTATCTAAATAGCCAAAAAAAAATTTGGTGTACATCAGTGTGTGCGTGGGTGGGTGGGTGGGTGGGTGAGTTTTCTGCATAGGATCTTGATGAAACTTTGGCAAATGATACAGGTTCACTTGAAAATGGAAGATCTGGATTCATTTCAAATTTGGACAAAATGGCGGGGGGTCTCCCGAACACCTCTAAGTTTAAATCTTGACTAACTTCTGATTCCGGGCTATGATCTTATTGAAACTTAGTATATAAGGTTTTAGTACTGTTTCCAATATTTCTGCATACCAACTTCCAGTTTGTCACTTCCGGTTAAAAAGTTTTTTTTTCAGGTGTTTATCCCTACTGTAGCCTACAATTACCGATCGATTTTCATGAAACGTTGCGAAAAGCTTTTAAATAACATGAGAAAGATTTTATCAGCTTTTGGAGCACATTGGATAAAGGGTTGGGGGGTCCACCATACAACAGGTGGTTTTTTCCACAAAGTTTTATGTTTGTTGGGAGCATACAGCATTCGTTCGTGAACCAATTTTGATGACACTTTGGAAAAAGACGCAAACATGTATGACAAAGAACTGATTAGTTTTTGAGCGATAGTGAACAAAGTGGTGGGGGGTCCCTGGAGCACCTGTTTTTTTGAAAGCTCTATAACATCTGTACCCGATAAGCGAATTGGATGAAACTTGGTACATGAGTATGTAGTACGGTTTACAATAGTTCTGCATCCCAACTTCCGGTTTATCACTTCCGGTAAAAAAAAATTTTTGTACTTTTTTGAAGTTTTTTCAGTGTCTTTATGCACACTACAGCCTACAATAATGAAGTGATTATGATGAAACTTATGAAATAGGGTTCCAATTAGTGTGAGAAGATAATTATCATGTTTTGGGACACATTGATCAAAGTGGTCGGGGGTCTACCATACAAATGCTGACTTTTCACACTTTGTTTTTTAAGTTTGTTGGGAGCATACAGACTTCATTCATTAATTTATTTTAATGACACTTTGGAAAAAGATGGAAAAAAATGCAAACATGTATAGCAAAAAACTGATTATTTTTTGAGCGATAGTGAACAAAGTGGTGGAGGGTGTCCCATACACCTGTTTTTTTTAAAGCTCTATAACATCTGTACCTGATAATCAAATTGGATGAAACTTTGTACATAAGCATTTTGTATGATTTACAAAAATTCTGCATCCCAACTTCCGGTTTTTTACTTCCGGTAAAAAAAATTTTTTTAATTGTTGGCAGTTTTTTCAGTATCTTTATGCACACTACAGCCTACAATAATGAAGTGATTATGATAAAACTTATGGAAAGGTTTCAATTCGTGTAAGAAGATAATTATCATCTTTTGGGACACATTGATCAAAGTGGCGGGGGGTCTACCATACAACTACTGAATTTTCACACTTTGTTTTTAAAGTTTGTTGCGAGCATACAGATTTCATTCATTAATCAATTTTAATGGCACTTTGAAAAAAGATAAAGACTTTATTGACAAAGAATTGACTAGTTTTTGGACAATATTGGGATAAGTGGTAGGGTCCTCCCGAACACCTGTTTATTGTTTCAATGTTTGTTGGAAGCATACAACATTCGTTCGTTAAGTAATTTTGATTACACTTTGCAAACAGATGCAAATGTGTATGGCAAGGAACTGATTAGTTTTTTTTAGCGATAGTGAACAAAGTGGTAGGGGGTCCTCCAAGCACCTGTTATTTTGGAAGCTCAATAACTTCTGTACCTGGTAATCGAGTTGGATGAAATTTGGTACATACACATTTAGTACGGTTTACAACAGTTCTGCATCCTAACTTCCGCTTCGTCACTTCCGATAAAATTTTTGTTTACTTTTTCTCGTACAACAGAATTTATGTTTGTTGGGATACTACTGCCTGCTTTAATATTTTTATTATTAGAACTACGAAGTCCATAATATTGGTTAGCTTTTAATTAACGTATTTTATGGATATTAGCTCATTATATATCCAGAACACTATGTTTCCAGAGATGTGGTGAAGTCAGCCTATGCATCAGCGTCGCAATATTTTAAGTTATGTAAACAAAAACAAATTAAAATTGGTGCTAAATATTGTTAATTTATTTATAATTCATAGCTAATATAATTTTTTTAACATTTTCGATATATTTTGTGTAAGTTAGTTTGAAATTAGTTTAAATTTATTTAATTATTGTGCGTGTATGATGTGTCAAATTTAATTTGAAGTTTTGCTTGCACGAATGCTGTTTTTATAACCCTTTCACAAATTGCACAAATTTTAAAATTGACAGACACAAATTGTGTTTTACCTTGCACAAATTGTGTAAATTGTGTGGATACAAGATCGTTACCTACCATTTGTTTTAAGAAAATGTTTGGTTAGTGGAGACTGATTATTAGCAAACGTAAATAAACATTGTAATTTATGGCAAACGTTTGTTGTTTGTGTGAATTTATTAAATTTGAAAATAAGGTTAAATTTTAGGTAAGTCATTTAATTACTGGTTTTACTTAAGATGCATTTACTGTGATATTAAAGTGGTAAGCTTATTTTTAAGTAAAATAAAAGTCAAAAAACTGAATCAAAAAATGTATATGGCTAAAAACTATAAAATAAAAAAGAAATTTTAAAAAACACACTTTTATTGAAAACGAACTAAAAACTAAAAAATTAATTTTGCATTGAAAGAACACGATGTTCCAAAGAAACAAAAGTTATGTTCAAACCAGGGCTGCGGAGTCGGAGTCGGAGTCGAGGAGTCGGAGTCGGGACGAATTTTCTAGTAACTGGAGTCGGAGTCGGAAAAATAATCAAAAAATTTGTCGACTCCGACTCCTATTTGAAAATTATATTCTGTTATTTTTTGTTTTTATTTTCTTCTGTATAGTTTTTTTTCTTCTACGCATAAAACAGAATTATAGATTATCTTATTACTATTTATTACATCAGTGTTGCATTGTAATCATGGTCTACCACGCGGTCGCTCACTATCTAGTGAACTGATGGTAATTTTTAAATAATTCCAGACTCTAAACCGGCTTTACGTTTGAGCCTATATATCATCACTTGTCTAATTAATATCTTGTATAACTCTTAAAGATTCACTTCTGCCAAGGATGACAATATCATCAGCGTACGAGATCATATGTACTGATTTTAATGACAAGACATTGTTGTTAGTTGGTTGCTTTATTTTGCTGCCTCATATTGCCCGTTTTAAAAGTGTAGAAAAAATAGCATCATCTTGTCTTAAGCCGTAGTCAACATTAGGAAATGTTGCTACTTTGTGTTCTATTTGTGCACAGCATTAAGAGTCTATTAGGTAGAGACATGTAGAGAGGTATGTTGAACTCTAGACATTTTTCCAAAATCATCCTTATCGATAAAAATACATCGGTGGTAACCTCAGTATTGCCTGATGTCACACTGATATACTCAAAACAGTTGTTCAACAAAAGGATTGTTTTTGGCAAGAAAACGGGCCTTGCCACCGTCCCGGAACATACCATTTTTGTAGTGGAATATCTCGTTTCCTGATACTACTATAAGCGGGACGGGGTTGCACCCGTTTCATTAAAATAAGTTTTTTTGTGTGAAGATGTTGTCTAACAACTAAGTATTTATAGAATTCATAAAAATTGGATTATTTTTGTGAAATGAAGTACACATAGCAAAAATGAATTTTTTGATTTCACAAATCACACTAACTCCATATGATGATGAGATGGCATGGCAAAAAATTATTTAACGATTACAAAAAATAAACATGAAACAAAAACTGAAGTAACTGTAGAAAATATTTTGGCTGCTTTTTCTGTTGAGAATATTTTATTTATCTCGTTTGTTTTTTCTGTTTTCTTTCTAAACATTGAAATCATAATGAAAGAAATTCGATGTTTAGGTTCCAAAAATTCAAAAGCTTCGTCAAATGGGTGAGGTTTTATAAAGTTTGAATTGATTAAATCCGTTTCATTTTAATATGTTACTAGATTTGTAATGCAATGTAAAGCCGAGAGTGTTAACGCAAACGACGACTCATGCCCAGGATCGACGAATCTAATCCCAGTCGAGACTATATAGAGCCGATTTATAATACTGAAGTCTATAAGTTAGAGGTTTGAGCTTACATGATAAGTTGGTGCTAGGTGAGGTATCACAAAAGATCAGTAGACCTAAGCATGGCCTAAGCCTAACCTAAGCGTGGCATATGACTGCTTCTGTTCATAACCTAACCTATCCTGATATAGTGTTCATTTTATTGCGATACTCTTACGTTAAATTAAAATTGATTTTATTTCTGCGGCAGTTCGTTCATACTTCATCCATAATGTATTTGTAGGGGGTTGGCACTGTAGCTAAATCAAAGTAGATGTGTGTTAAAACATCTCTAAAAGAAAAAATTAAAATTAAATAGTTATTTTGCACGTTTAACAAAAATATTAGAATTCAGTGATAAATAGTAATAAAAACTACATAATATTGTAAGTCTCGTGTCAAAAAAATGTTTAATTAGAGAGTTATCTACAATATAATATTGAAAGTGACAGAATTTTGCATATAAAACGGGAATACCATCACTGTTGTTTTTATTGCTTTTCTATTGTTATTGTTTCGTTTCGAATAAAAATTAAATTTTTGTTATCATTTTTTATAAAAATAAAAAGTGAATTTCCAACCGATACAGTTTGACCACCCAAATGAACAATGACATCGAAAGCAATAAAAGGAAAATAGAATCGATATCTCCGGAAGCAGCACCTGAAGCAAAAAAACTTCAACAATCAGTAATGGCAATGGAAGTTGGTAAAATGAGCTTTGACGAGCTAATGTTAGCTTTCAGCAAACTGCTGGATAAGAAACTCGAACATTTAGCCACAAAAGATGATTTAAAAAAGGAGATAAGTACATTACAAAAACAATGCAGTTCATTACAAGAGCAATGCAATCAACTGAAGTCTAAAGTATTGCAACTGGAGGTGAGAGAAAAAGCAGCTGAGGCGAGAGAAATCACATTTATGCATATGTTAGAGAGAAAAGATAACGAAAATCGGCGCAGAAATCTAATTTTCAGAGGAATACCCAAAGAGGGAAAAGATCCACAAGAACAGGTAATAAATTTCTGTAAAAATATAATGGGATTAGAAATGATTACTGTAGTTCGGGCGTATTATATGGGAAAGAATGAAAATATGATATTCGTGGAATTGGGATCACATATTGATGTTAACAGGATATTGTCCAATGGCAAAAATTTGAAAGGCACACAAATGTCAGTGAACCGTGACTTTACAAAAGGTTTTCGCAAAAAGAGGTCATATTTATTTGCTCTGCGAAAACAAATTCATACTGTGAACAAAGATATAAACGTCAAAATATTTGGAGATCAACTCTACATAGATGATGTGGAATTTCTCATATCAGAAGATGGTATACTTACTACTCGCAACAATGAAAATGGTATAAAAAAGCTTAACGAAATGTTAAATTTTGATTTTTCTAATTTTCTAAGTAACTTCAATAGCAAAAATAGTCGAAATAAATAGCAAATAAATGCCGTCTGTCCAAAATTAGTTTTAGATGAATTAAAAGTTTTAGCGTATAATGTTAATGGTCTATCAAATAAATTTTTAATGTTAAGTTTTTTCAATTTTGTGAATCTTCACGATATCTTTTTTTTATTTGAGACATGGATTACAGAAGATAAATTTAAAACATATACACATTACTTTTCAAATTATGAATTATATTGGATTGGTGCTGTTAAGCAAAGTAACTTCGGGAGAGCAAGCGGGGGGTGTTTATTTGGTTTCCGAAAGAGTACCGCAGAAGTTTATCATATGAAATTTGAAAATATTAATAATTCTATAGTATTAAAAGTTAAGTAAATAATTTATGGTTTCATTTTTTACCAACATACCTTAACTGTAACAAATGGGAAGTTGATTTTAAAAACCTGCAACAGCTACTCGAAATTTTAAAACAATTTATAATTATTGGTGATCTAAACATTAGAATCGGTAGTCTCCAAACACTTGATGACAGTCTATGTAGTTTATTTCCGGTAATTAAAGGAATTCGCTCATCAAAGGATTCAACAGTTGATTCAAAAGGAAAAAAGTTTTTAGATCATATGAGTGATGTAGGAGGGATTGTACTAAATGGCAGAACTGTAGGTGATTTCACTGGGGAACTTAGTTTTATAGGAAAAATGGGGACGTCCGTAAATGACATATGTTGTGTATCAATTGACGCACTGGAACTAGTGCAAAATTTCGAAGTGGGAAATGAAAATTTCTCCGACCATTTACCTATTGTTTTATCTATCAAAGGAAATAGTACGGCTTCTTCCGAAAAACCTTTAGAACTATTACCCAAATTAATATGGAAAAATGAAAACTTGGAATCTTATATACACAAACTAGATGATTTAGTATCGGCACACGATGGGAATTTGGTTAGTCTAGATTCACTAATAAACATGATTTATCAAGCAGCTGGCAATAGGCGGACCCACAAATACAAATCAGTTGAATATAAGAGCAAGTGGTTTGATAATGATTGCTATAAAGCTAGGAAAAAGTCATTTAAATTATTAAATTTACTACGTAGAAATAATTCAACATATGTCAGAAAACTATACCTCCAAGCAAATTCTGAATTCAAGACACTATGTTCAAAAAAATCAAAACTTTACTACAGTCGCCTTGCGGAGAGATTAGGAAATATTAAAGATGCTAAAGAATGGGGGGTTGCCCTACGCGAGCTCCGAAATAAGAAATTTATATGTGGGAATAATATCAGTATGCATGACTTTCAGAGATATTTTGAAAGTCTTCTTAATCCACCAAAAACTGCTAGACTTACTTTGTACACGGAACCATATGCAGTATCTCCAATTTTAGATGGACCTCTAAACATTCACGAAATGCTAGTGGTTCTGAAAAAATCTAAAGATGGAAAAGCTCCTGGTGAAGATAGGATCCCATATGAGTTTTTCAAAAATGCTCCAGCTTCTTTTTTAAACCGAGTTGTAGAAGCATTTAACCAAATTTATAATGAAGGAGTTATGCAGGATATGTTCAGAAAGTCTGTAGTCTTCCCTCTATTTAAGAAAGGTGACCCAAATAATCCAAAAAATTACAGGGGAATATCGTTCATGAACACGATTGTAAAAATTTTTGTTGGGATTCTTTTAAATAGGCTTGAGGAATGGACAAACGTATTTGACATCTTAAACGAATATCAGTCTGGGTTTAGAAAAGGGTATTCAACTGTTGACAGCATATTTTCACTTACTAGTATTGTAAAGCTTAAAACCACAAAAAAGAAAAAGAAGATATACGCATTCTTCGTTGATTTTAAAGCAGCGTTTGACTGCATTATCAGAGAAGCCTTATTCTATAAACTAGTGTGCCTAGGAGTATCCAACAAGTTCATAGATATGTTAAAACTCTTATATTTAGATACAAAAGCAGCTATTTGGAACGGAAAAACTATATCTGACTGGTTTATAACTAACATGGGTGTAAAACAAGGTTGTCTGCTTAGTCCCTTACTATTTTCTCCTTTTCTGAACGACTTATTCGAATTTCTTGGAGGTGGAATTGTCGTAAGCAACCGCATTATAAGGCTATTAATGTATGCGGATGATATTGTTCTCTTAGCAGACTCACCAGAAAAGCTTCAAAAAATGATAAAACGCCTGGAAGAATATTGTGATCGCTGGAACCTGATTGTTAATCTTGAAAAGTCAAAAATTATGATTTTCGGTAAGGGAGGCAAAAGATCTACAAAAGAGAATTGGACGTACCAAAATGAAAATATAGAAGTAGTTAAGACGTATAAATATCTCGGGATTGAACTAACGCCCAAATTGTCGTTCCACGCACATCTTAATTCCAGGCTTAGGTCTGCAAAAATAGGAATAAACGCGGCATGGAGTAACTATGTGTGTCAAAAGGAAGTATCGGTATCGGGTAAAATGAAAGTATTTGAGGCAGTCTCCAGAGCAGTGTTGTGCTATGGTTGTCAAGTTTGGGGTTACTCAGATTATGAAGAATTGGAGCGATTGCAAAGGTATTTCATAAAAAAAGTGTTCAATTTACCACAAAATACCCCTAACTATATGTTAGAGATAGAGTTTGGGTTGTCAAAAATGGCCCTTTTCACTTTGAAACTACATTTTGACTATGTTTTAAAAATTCTGCAGTATGATGATAAGAGGTTGCCAAAATACCTAGCACTTGAAACAATAAAAAATAAATCTTTCTGGGTACCTCAATGGGAAAAATTAGCAGCTGACTGTAGTGTTTCTTTTAACTTCAACGTAAGCGATATTAATATCAGATGTTGGAAAGAAAACTGCTTGCGATTAGTTGAAAGGCTATCAGTCATGCACAAAGAGCAGAATATTAATTCAGCCCGTAGTTCTACGCTCCACGACGAATACTGTGGTTTAGATTACGAAACGTTCCCGAAATATTTATCTAATAATAATTCAGTCTGGAAGATTATGTCGATATTTAAAGCAAGAGGAGGACTACTGAATCTAAATGCACGGCCATGGCAAAGAAACACAAACAGTTTATGTTCATTATGTAATCTCGATGCAGTCGAAAACACTTTTCACTTTGTTGCAGAATGTCCGATTTTTAAGAATTATAGAAAAGAAAGTTTTTGGTAATTTTTATCTTACAAAATTAGAATTTTTAGAATATTTAAATGGTAAAAATTTCGATAAGCTTTGCTACTATTTGGAAAAATCAACTAAATACCGATTAATTTTAATTAACGAATATAATGCTTAACAGTAAAATTTGATATAAGTAATAATCTGTGTAAATGTTTTTTTTTTAAATAAATAAAATAAATGGGTAAATTATGTGATGTGTTTAACGTGAACCTTAGTATTAGGATATCTAATTTTTAGAGATATAATTAAGGAAAATACTTATTTAAAAATAGTTTTACTTACTTAATAAATGTTAATTCAAACCTGTTATAATCGCCAACCTGACAGACGGCTTTTTGCTATTGTCACTAATGTTTTTGTTTTTTTTCTATTGAATATATTATTGTAAAATTTTCAATGTAAAATTTTAAATGTTTAAATAAACATATTATTATTATTATTATTATTATTATTATTATTATTATTATTAATGTATTTGTAGAAAATAGTCAGATCAGCAACACTTCGTCTGTGCTACAAAGAATGAAGCTCATCAGTAAGAGTTGATTTGCCAATCAGTTTAATAGCTCTGCGCTGAACGGAATCAAGGCACTTCAAACCACATCTATTAGTTTTCTACATAAATTTCTCTCACAAAGTATGCCCACCTATATGACACAACGCTCCACCGGGTCTGAATTATGTTAAACTATTTCTACTGCTAACTACCCAAGTTAGAGAATTATGAAAAAAGCACCTCACTAACGCTTTTACTAAATTTTTAAATAACTTATAACCTAGTGACTTGAAAGTTTATTCGTTGATTATATTTGGAGTTATGGGGTTGGGACAGAATAGAAATACACATTATTTGTAATATGTATATCAAAACCAAACAACACAAAACTTAAATAAAAAGTGGTTACTTTTTTTAAAAATGTTAGTTTTTTTTTTATATGATATACCATTCGTCACATGGGTCCAAATTTTCAGAGGGGTCCCTACAGTTTTCATGGCGTAGTAAAACACACGAACCACATTCACCTTTGTAGATTCGTCAAAACTTAAGGACTCAAATATTAATAAAAAGCTTTGTTTCTTGGAAAAATGAACCTTTCACGTAACACCCATCTGAAAGGCGTCAAATCCGCTTTTTTTGGTTTACCTATACGATTTCAAGATCCTTAAAAACAAATCCAGTAAATTTTGTGCTTTCCTTGAAGTAAGTCACTTTTATGGCCAATCCATATTTCAGTTAAAAGGACTACTCATAGTTTCCAAGAAAATTGCTTGTGAATGTGGGTCACACACTAAAATAAAA
This sequence comes from Diogma glabrata, assembly GCA_963693315.1. Taxonomy (NCBI): domain Eukaryota; kingdom Metazoa; phylum Arthropoda; class Insecta; order Diptera; family Cylindrotomidae; genus Diogma; species Diogma glabrata. Next base: position 428,166,916 of record OY856186.1, on the reverse strand, counting down.
TCCTCTTCGTTTTCTCGTTTTACTATTCAAAATACGATACTATAAAATTGATTCAATTTTTCAAATATTACTGTTTGTTTGCATTAAAGTGAATCTCTTCGCTCATTTTGCTTAGTGTAGAAGAGGGTAATGAAAGTTGGTGATATTAATCATGTCCCGTTTTGGAAATTTGAAAAGTTGGTTGGTCTACTAGAAAAATTTATAAAAATCATATATAATATGTGGGAGAGTAGAGCAATTCACCTGTAAGTTTCACATAGGTTGCGTTTATCATTTTTGTAAATTGGTATCAACGTAGCTGAATTGCAGTCCTGTGGCATATAGTCCCTGGGCCGGCGCCAATTTCAAGTGCTGATTTAACAGCACAGTTAAGGGAAAAAAATGTGCCAGCAAATTTACAAGATCGCGGGCAATCGACATTTTTCGGAGCTTGCCGAACGCAAAAGTGGCCGATTTGAGAAAAATCGCAGAACAAATGTTTTCGGGCTCGTCAAGGACAGATGCCTCCCGAAGTATAAAATATGTCTGAACTATCATTTTGGATATGTTATATCGTAGTCGGTACCAGGTGCTTTATTACGTTTTGAAGAATTTATTGTTTCGAAATTGAATTTGAATAGTTTCTATTATATATATAAATCGGAATCGGAGTCGATCGGAGTCGGAGTCGGGGCCAGGGTCGGATTTGGAGTCGGATTTAAAATTTAAAATCTTGGAGTCGGAGTCGGAGTCGCTTAATTTTGGCTCCGACTCCGCAGCCCTGGTTCAAACGTTAAATCTTTTATTAATAACTAAGTTTGCTTGTAAACTGTAATAAGGAAATAGACATTCAAATATCTTTTTAAACAATTTAACAGAGATGGCAAAATTAGATGTACAGACAAGAATACTATTTAACTATTTAACGTTCCAAACATAACTTTTGTTTCTTTGGAACATCGTGTTCTGTCAATGCAAAATTAATTTTTTAGTTTTTAGTTCGTTTTCAATAAAAGTGTGTTTTTTAAAAATTTGTTTTTGTTTGTTAGTAATTTAGCACTCGAATACGACCTTGTACACCAGAATGGTATGCTAGCTTGTAAGCTATATGGTATGCTAGCTTATAAGCTACCAACTTTTTATCAAATAGAACACCTTGTTTATAAATACAAAGTTTCGCTTGTAGTTTTTGTACAAAGTATTTTATTTGAGTAAATAACTAATAAAGCTGAACTACCATTAAAAAGGGTCAAACAAATATCATAAATTACAAATACTTCAAACAAACAAACAAAAATATTACCTTCATTCAACTAGCAATGAAACTTTATCCTTCTACTTCATAAAATAATAACACATCAAATTTTAAAAATCTAAAATCATTCAAAGCCATTACCAACCATAAAACATAAATTACCAGAATAACAAAATCTTCTCTCACTTCCATAGCACGACAAGTGAATCAATTGATCCATTTAATTATAATTGTTTATATTTGAAACATAAGTTTGTTTACAAAATAAATTTATTACAAAAAAAACCAATTCATTTTTCTAAATTATATCTATCATAGGGCTCAATATGAACCCCTAAAAAATTAAACAATACATTTTTCGATCTTCGTATTTATGAAATTGATATTTGTGCACCACCCCTTAATAGTTTTATAGCTCAAATCAACCCTCATTTAGTTTTAAATAACATTTTAGATAATCTATGGAATTAATTTGTGTCGACAATAAAAATTGCTGATTTTTTTTTCCTAAGTTGATAACAATAAAATAAAATTGAATTAATTTTTACTACCAACAAAAAAAAACAAAAATAAAACTAATCGATCTAAAACGAAAAACCACTTGCCGTTAATGGAATGATTTTTAATTTCTAGGGATGAGGAAGAAATGTCATGGTGGTTTTATAGAAATTTTGATAAATTTGATAGACTCCAAATAAAAAACAAAGGACATGTTTCTTATTTTAGTTCAAATTACTACTACTCCCCAATTAAAAGAGTTGCACTGGAGACAATTTTTTTATAATATCAAAGAGATTAAACATAGTTTATCGAACTTTAATTTAATTTAAATCAATCAATTAAAGTGTAAAATGTTTATTTGAAAAAGTAAATTTATTAAGTAAACGTTAACACCACAAATAAAACTAAAATTATCACAGATGTTAGTTATTTGTTTGTACAAACAAGCAAATGTAGTTAATATGATTAGTGTCATCTTAATTGCATAACATCAACTGTTGCAATTTTAATTGATAAGGAGGTAGAGAATTTTACGCTGGAATAAATTCTCCCTCGTTTTTCGTTTCGCCTTGATTAAATTTATGTTTGTGTTTTTATTTATTTAAATTTTATTTTATATTTTTTTTTAGTTCCTTATCAACTTCGTTCCGGTGGAAAATTAAATGGTTTTGATTTTAGATTATAATTTTGTTGTTTTTCATTTGGAACTTCTCAACAGGACTCGTTTACTTATATTTTCAAAAGTAGTATTTCGAAATGAGGCATATCGAAATATCAGTGAACTTTTTGCTCTTTATGCTCAACAGGACTCGTTTACTTATATTTTCAAAAGTAGTATTTCGAAATGAGGCATATCGAAATATCAGTGAACTTTTTGCTCTTTATAATAACCTTTGGCAAGTTGGCAGTTTAATGCAAATGTGGAGATTAAATTCGGTGTCAGTTGAACTCGGGTTTGCGTGAATTAATCTATTTTAAACCGAAATAATCCAAATATTGATCCATCTTATACTTTTGATTTTCTTTCATTTTGCCCGTTAACTTTAATTTCCAAAAAGTTTAAAATTTTGCATTCATAAATTGCTTATAGTCCAAGAGCTAGTGAACCTTTTGGGTAACGGTCGTCCTGTAAGGCTAGAATTTTTTTAGTGATAGTTCATGAAATGTGAAGTACGGAAACCACAACCTGGCAGGCATCAGCCGTGCACGTCATCATCCCCTATATGTTTGAAAGTGTAAAAAAAATTAAAAAAAAAACTTCCTCCTATAAGCTTGAAATTTTTATATGATTTAGCTCACATATTGTAGAGTACAAAAAAAAATTGACAGGCGATTTGGAGGTGCACAAGTATCTGCCAGGCGAATCGAAAAGTGATACAACCTGCCGGCCGGCCGTCACAAGCGACGAAATCTAGAAAACCGCTGAACGGATTTCCAAAATTTTTGTTTCTAAAAATAAGTTTTCTCAGTGAAAAGAGCTGAAAGGACGATGTGTTCGATGACTGTACCGGAAGTGTGTCAAAAAAATCGTCAAGTGTTTCAAAACAAGGAAATTTGCATATTTTTGGCAATTCAGTAAATTATTTGTGATGTAACATCACCCCGATGGAAAATCTCCCATCAAGAATAATATAAGAACTGAATCTAAAAAATTATGGTGCAAATTATGAAACTTTTTGCAATCCATACAATTTTAGAGCGATCTCGAAACTAGATCGCTCTAAAATTGTATGGATTGCAAAAAGTTTCATAATTTGCACCATAATTTTTTAGATTCAGTTCTTATATTTTTGGCTTAAAAAACGTTCATTTTAAGTGATTCCGGATGTAAACATAGAATTTGAAGAAATCTTGATGGTTTGGATTGTTATGTGATACCAAAAACTAGATTATTGCATTATAAGTTTGTCTAAAAAATGTTGTCAAGTGTGTCAAAAGAAAGGTTTTTATTAATTTTTTACCCAATTTTTCGGGAAAAAATTAAATAAATTATTTGTATGACCTGAAATTTTATTATTATTATTGAGAATTATGGCATTATAAGTTTGTCAAAAAAATGTTGTCAAGTATGTCAAAAAAATTAACTGTTTGTATTACGAAAATGTGGCATGGAAAATTTTTGAACTTGTTATAGTTTTTGGACTTGACGATTTTTTTGGCACACTTCCGGTACAGTCATCGAACTCATCGTCCTTTCAGCTCTTCCCATTGAGTAAACTTATTTTTAGAAACAAAAATTTTGGAAATCCGTTCAGCGGTTTTCTAGATTTCGTCGCTTGTGACGGCCGGTTGTGTAACACCTTTCGATTCGCCTGGCAGATACTTGTGCACCTCCAAATCGCCTGTCAATTTTTTTTTGTACTCTACAATATGTGAGCTAAATCATATAAAAATTTCAAGCTTACAGGAGGAAGTTTTTTTTTACACTTTCAAACATATAGAGGATGATGACGTGTACGGCTGATGCCTGCCAGGTTGTGGTTTCCGTACTTCACATTTCATGAACTATCACTAAAAAAATTCTAGCCTTACAGGACGACCGTTACCCAAAGGGTTCACTAGCTCTCAGTCTATTGGAGAGAAATTAATTTTATTTCATTTTTTAAGCATACTTCCTATACTTGGCATAGTAGCTTCGGATATTCAAAGACGTTATTGATAATCCATTATAATTAAAACCAAACATCCCTCACTTTGAATAACAAGAAAAATCTGAAAATGTTGTCACTAAATTATGTGCAGCATTTGAATGTTTCTGACTCATATCCGATTCGATTGTTTTGTTGCCAACTACTGTTTTTGCAAGCGAAAAACCTGAATTTGGTATCAGTCTGATAAAAATATTCAGTGGAATACAATGAGGTTGTGATAAACGATTTCTTCAATTAGTCAAATTGTCCAGGTATTCGAATATGTAAACAAGGGCGAAAATTTCCAACTACCTGTGTTCTCGATTTCAACACGCAATTTTACTAATTAAACTTACAACAGTTTTTTTGAATAATTTAGATAAATTTCAAATAACTTTTGGCGAGATCTTATGATTCCTTGACATTCACATAATCCTTACAATTAAAATGTACAAAGTACATTCAATCACATCACCCATTCCAAATTTTTATTTATAGATCAATTTAATTTGTTGGATAGGAACAAAAATTAGTATAATTTACCCTTTTTCTGTTCATCGTAAAGAACAACAAAATACCAACAAAAAAACGAATTAACAAAAATCCCTTTTAATATCATACCAACAACCGCAAAGTTGATCCTTTTTTCATATATAATATATGAACAAAAAATTAAATACAATTAGGATTCATCATTTGAATAGAAAATTGCGACAGATGGTGCTAATTTTATTTTACTTTTATTTATTCGAATTAAGTGTTAAAAGTTGGGGTTAGTTTGTTATTTTATTTATTTATTTACTATAATAATTTTTTTCTATTCTTATTTAAATTGTTAATAAAATATTAAAACATTTTTACAGGATAATTTAGAGCAAGTGTTAAGATTATTTAAGAATAGGATAATTGGAAAAGTGGATATACACGTAACTATATAGGGTTGACATAAATAATTTTATCAGACCTGTTAGTGCATTATATTTTCATTTATTGGAATATGGTATTTCATTAATAGTTTTGAGGGTTACGATTTACCAATTTTTTCTCCACTTAAATTAATTTGGTGATCTTTGCTTTAGATCTCTCCAACTCCAACCATTCTAGTATGAAATATATCCAAAAATAATTATCGATCTAATTGTCACACCCTCGTCTCTATTATTACCTTAACGCTCACCCCTAAAACGTTAACCAAAACTATTAATAATTTTTATATATTTTTATTTCATATAAATAAATTCAAATCATCTTTGAATTAAAGGGTCGTACTAGAAAACCAAAAAGGATTTTTTTTATTCAAAAGGGAATTATTATTTAAAACCTGCTTAACTCTCTAATCAAATAATAAAAATTAAATAAAACAATTTAAAATAAAATAAACAAAAACTTCGATTGTCATCAGAGAGATCTTTGTTGTAGATTTAAAAATAACTGGAAAGGACTAATGAGTAAATTGATTGTAATTTGTTATATAAACAATGGCTTGAAATAAAGGGAAAAATACAAGCAAAAAAAATATTTATATATATATATATATATATATATATATATATATATATATATATATATATATATATATATATATATATACATATATATATATATATATATATATATATATATATATATATATATATATATATATATATATATATATATATATATATATATATATATATAAATATATATATATATATATATATATATATATATATATATATATATATATATATATATATATATATATATATATATATATATATATATATATATATATATACATATACATATATACATATATATATATATATATATATATATATATATATATATATATATATATATATATATATATATATATATATATATATATATATATATATATATATATATATTTATATATATATATATATATATATATATATATATATATATATATATATATATATATATATATATATATATATATATATATATATATATATATGTATATATATAATTTGGGGTGCTTTTTTTGGGGCGACAATTCATTTTTTCTGGTGCCCCACCAAAATTTTGTTGGAAATAGCCAAGAAAACGTCCTCCTAAAATATGAGCCCTCAAAATTAATGTTTAGCATTCGGCATCGGCGTTTGTAGATTTTCCATACAAAATACATGTAAACTATAGTGTTTTTTAAAAAAAAATTACAGCTCAGCGGCATTTTATACTATTTCAAAAAGGAAAAAAGCCACTAACTCAGGATTAAATTATCTACAAAAGTGCCTAAATAGATGTAATTTTAACTTACACCGGTGACACAGTACAGATCACTAAAGTCAGTTTTATGTGAATTTCTTGTTCTTTTGTTTTTATTTCATAAATGGCTAAGGCTATAGGAAAAATGACAATAACAAAGTTGTAGTTAGTTAAGTTTCCTACAAAAAACTCATAACAACCGAATCTCTATGATTGATATTTCTCGAGACAATAAGCTTTTAATAAGATAACAATATTTTAAAAATTTTTTGGTGGTAGTTTTCACTCTTATTTTAAGGGTTAAAACTTTAAAATCGGGATTTCAAGAAACATGCCACGATTTTTTTTAAATTTTGTTTTTAAACTTTTTCTCTCTTTTATCTACTTTCGATTAACTTTTTAGCGTTTTAGCGTATTTTCTCTTTCTATGAGCTAATAAATGGTAAAAGAATAGTATATTCTAAGATTGTTAGGCTCGCAGATTACAAATCTATTTTCAAAACACAATTTTTTTTTTAAACAAACTGGAGGATTAAATATGGCGGCCAACTTTTCAAAATTCGCTCAATTGTGAAATTTAAAAAATAACATCGTATTCTACATAAAATTTTAAGTCGAAAATGTATGTGATAAATTTTTTTAAGATCTACTGTTATCGAGATAGAAATTCATGTTTCGTGTTAGTTTTGTAATAAACTTCTAAACAGAGATAAAATACTTGTCCTTTTACAAAGAATTTTTTGTTCAATTTACATCGCATTTAATATACATCATTATTCTGCTCCAGAGTGACGATTAATTTACATACAAAGTAACCAATATAGTTTTTGCAACACATACATACAAAATATTCAATTTTGTACTAGAAAAACATAAAGGAAAAATCTACTTTTCCGCACATATGACCACAAAATATTTTGTATGCCTGGCACGCACGCCGCCTGCATGTGAGATTTGTAGTTAAATCTATCCTATGTATAATATTTTTATAGCACTAAAATATCAAAATAATTTAAATAATTTATCATATAGTAAAAGCAACATGGCGAATGGCACTGTCACGCAACTGCTCATGGTAAAGCCGCATCAGACGGAGTTGGAGTATTATTTAAAAGAGAAGCTGCTCGAAATAGCCTTTTATGTAAACCATGTGATGCTATTTTATCGCCCGAAAAACTTCTGTATTGGAGGCAAAAACACTTTAAAACAATAAAAACGTTATTTTACAGTAAAGTCGAACATGATAAAGTTAGTAGATCACTTCGAAAAAGATTCAACGAAGCTCTAGCAGTTCCACAAATTCTAAAATGCCACAGCTTTACATTATCGAAAAAAAACGATCTGCTCATCAAAAGGTATTCAAAAGCTACAACTGGACATCACCTTTTATATACAATAAAATAGTATAAAATTGACTTCAAAAGTCACTATAATTTTATGTAAGATAATTGTAAAAAAGATGAATAATATATTGGTTACTGTGTATCACTGTATGTAAATTAATAATATGAAGTGGTAAAGTGGTAAAGCGGTAAAGCGGTGGTAAGGGTGGGTAAAAGTGGTAAAATTTATCACTTTACCGCTTCACAGCTACAGAATTGGACTACAATAATGATAAATTTCATGGAAACAGAAATATTTACAATAAACGCAAACAAATATATATAAAAACTGCCTACCATGATGAAAATTAAAATTTATAATTTTCGTTTTCTTTAAATGCTTAGATGTAAATGTCATTTAATCTACCTCAGTGATATGTAGCACCAGGATTCGCACTCGGGCTCCAACCACACCTCGGGAGGAGAACATGCACTTCTGTCCTTTGGTGTATAATCTATTATTATATACATATTTACTCCCGTAGATAAAATTGCATTTCTTACGCGAGATGAAAACGTTTTTTGTTCGTAGTCTTGCTTCCCTCGACGCTGGCGCGTCTCGTGAACAAATGTTCAATTACGAAAAAAACGGAGGCTTCTTTCATATATTGTAGCTAAATAAATTATTTTTGATTTGGTATCCGAATATTTAGAAAATGTTTGATAATGCACACTAACTAATTTATGTGGTGAAGAGCAATCTGAGCTTTTATTTTTTTGAAGAGGAGAATTTACTTTTTTGCTATTTATATTTAAAACTTCTCGTCATTTTTGACAATCTTTAGGTCGTTATCCTCACATCAATTCTAACAAACGTAACGTTTTTTTTTCTATCGTTAGAATTAATACCATACATATTTTTTGAACTTATATAAATAAAACTGTAAATTACAAAAGCTAAAACTCATTCATGCCACATGTTACTTCATTCATCAGTCTCCAAAAACCGTTTCATTGTTTAATTCCTCTTCATTATTTTCTTAATTGGTTTGTTATTTTTTCTTCTTATATAATCAACACTCATAAAATATATAAAAATAAAAATTTATGAGAATTCGGACGTGACTGAACATACAAAAATGTTATTTATATTACGTTAATTGAAAATCATTTATATTTATTTTTACAGTGTAAGCATTTAGCTTATCCTTAAATTACTTATTACAACAAATATAATCTAATTATTAACAACAATAAAAAAGAAAAAAAAATTATTAAATTAATTAGGAGAAAACAATTTAAATCCCTAACGTCCAATTTAAATAAAATAAATAAAATTTTGTTTTAAAATCATTGTCACATCATCATCTGCAATTTTCCATCCCCTAGTTGGTTTTTTGTTTTGTTTTGTTGGTATTCAAATAAATATTCATTGCTCTATGGTGGCTAAACATTTTAAAATTATATTCATTCTATTTCTGTTAATTGTAGCTTGTTTTGTATGAATAGTTTTGTTCTATTTTTAAGGATTATTAAGTTACCCTCTAAATAACAGTTTAGTGACAATGAAGATCATAAATACTCGAATCAAAATGTTATGAATAAATTTAGTTTGTTTTACTGTTTTTAAAGCTTATTGTGTGGATGAAAATTTTTACAGGTGGTGTGCGATTTGAATAGATTTAAAGCAAAATTAGGGATTAAATTGTAGATGATGTAATCTAGCGATTATTTGTAGAAGGATTGCTAATGACGGGTGTTTGCTTTAAAACAATCTTTTGTACGTATAAACAAAATCTTATAGCTTATTATTAAAACATTATCTATTAATAACCCTATATAACCAAACCACTTCATATCCGATAAATTGTTTATCTACGAAAGAATGTCTAGATGTGTTTAATTTAAACGTTTCATAAAAATAATACACTCGAACACGTAGTATTTTTTCTTTTCTCTGTTTTTCGATTTTTTATTGCATCTTATTTTACGATTCGATATGTTTATGGTATAAGCCATTGATAGCCGGTTAAATTTAATATTTTTTTAATGATTTGATTGTTTATATATTAAGTGCGTGTTGATGTAGGATCCCGACTTGATAGAAAGATAATTTTATTACGTGGGTAAATTGTTATGTAGATGGTCTCGGATATGCATGACAATTTTTTTTTATGAATGAAAATTTTAGGTTTTTTGATCTGAAACTTAAAGCATTCTCCTGTCGGTGAAATATGTATTCAACGATCCTTGCAATTTGTTGGTTCTGTTTTTTTAGTATATATTTCACGGACGCATAGAAAAATACTATGGTGGGTGGCGAAAAAATCAATTTAGTATCATTATAAAATATAAATAAACAGAAAAAATGTTTTCATCCTCTAGCTTGGAGCAATTAAAAAAGTGCAATACTATTTTTAGATACAAGAATTTATTCAGAACAGAGCAAAGGAAATCTCTGACTATAATCAAATCGTCGACTATAAAAAATTGATTTCGAGAAAAATTGTAACAAAATTGTAACATTATGATGCTAAGACGTTAAGCTAAAGATTCTGGACGAATGTGGAGTTTGCAAATCGAGGCGCTAGCCGAGATTTGCACCCACATTACGTCCAAAATAGCTTACGTCCGTGCATCATATACTATTTTTTATTCGCCGCTAGCAAAATATTTAAAAAAAAATGTTTATTCTTAATTAAAATTATAAATTTGCATAAATTTTGAAATAAAAATATGAGGAACAACTTACCTTTGACAAAATATTTGTTAATTTTCCGAAATTATTGTATAACTATGACAACAATTGATAACAACTATTTTAATTGGATAATGAAATTTTGAATTTAAGGGTTGCTTTGATAAAAATTTCTATTTTTTATATAATTTAATTAAACAAATACAATTGTTTTTTACTTTTTTGGACGTAGCTATGCCAACAAAATATATTGCTAAAAAATGACACTTTAAGGCCGCAAATCACAGTAATAAAGTAACACTTTAATACATAGGCGAATAAAATAGTACATTAGGAGCTAAAGTGATACTTTTTGTGTTGAGTCTATAGTTTGACAGCCGACCGCAGGCCTCCCTGCACAATTATAGACGAAACACAAAAAGCCACTTTAGCTCCGAATTAAATACACTATTTTTTCGGCAAACGTTTAAATTTTTTATAAATATGAAATTAATACATCAAACTTTTTATAAATATGAATTTTTATCGTCATAATTACTTCCAAAAAAGAGAAAAAACATTTAAATTTGTATTGTCCATTACTTCATAGTCTAAAAGAGCGGTGAACTTAAATCACCAAAATAATGATTCACATTGTGATTTAATTTTGTGATTTAATTTTCAAATTAAAAAATGTCGCAAGACAAAGTTATGAATAATTTTTTTTTATCAAAGCAGCCTTTTCAAAATTTCATAATCCAATTGAAATAGTTGTTATTTTGTTGTCATAGCTACACAATAATTCCAAATTTCATTATCCAATGAAACTGTTTGTTATGTTTTGTTGTCATAGTAACATACAATAATTCAAAATATCATAATCCAATGAGAATCAACTTATTTTTTGTTGTCATGGTTATACAATATGTTTGAAAAAATAACAAACTAACAAATAACAAATGCTACTTTACAGCCTCCTTAATATAAAATAAAAATGGCGTTACTTTTACTGTCGCTAGACGTTACTTTTGCTGTCAGGCTAAAAAGTAAGATTCATATTGAAAGAAAATCTTTCGTTGTTTTATGTGAAAAATTCACCCACTTCACAAAATTATAATAACTAAACAAATTAATAAAATATTTTTTTATTCGCCTATATATTAAAGTGTTGCTTTATTACGGTGATTTGCGGCTTTAAAGTATCACTTTTCAACTATTTATTTTGTCGTCATAGCAAAAAAGAAAAAAGCATTTGTATTTGTTTAAATTCTATGAAAAATAAATTTTTTTATCAAAGCAACCCGCAAATTCAAAATTTCATTATCCAATTAAAATAGTTGTTATCATTTGTTGTCATAGAATTTGGAAAAAATAATAAATATTTTTTCAAAGGTTACTTGTTCCACATATTTTTATTTTAAAATTTATGAAAATTTATAATTTTAATTTAGAATAAACAACTTTTCTTAAAATATTTTGCTTGCGGCGAATAAAAAATAGTATATGATGCACGGACGTAAGCTATTTTGGACTTAATGTGGGTGCAAATCTCGGCTAGCGCCTCGATTTGCAAACTCCACATCCGTCCAAAATCTTTAGCTTTACGTCCTAGCATCATAATGTACTATTTTGTTGTATATTTATGTTTTGTAACATCCGTCATGTGAAGTAAAAATTTATGTTAATTTTATTTATTTAAAAATTAGACATATTTCGATAAAATGATATTTATCATCATCAGTATAATATAACAAGATACCAGGACAACTAAACTAAGTATAATGACTACGGCAAAAAACAAAACGTTTGACTTACAGATAAATTAAAAAAAAAAAAAAAAATTTTAAATAAATAAAATTAACATAAATTTTTACTTCACATGACGGATGTTACAAAACATAAATATACAACAAAAAAATATTTTATTAAATTGTTTAGTTATTAAAAAGTAAGACTTTAGCTAATTCCCTAGCGGCAGTAAAGTTAAACTTTACAACCGTTTGCCGAAAAAATATATTTTCAAGCCAATCATACAATATACAGATAAAGCTTTGATATATAAAAAAATATGTGCTCGACGGACGCTCACGATTATATTATCACAATCGGTAGCGATATCAACATCCACCCGACCACCAACCTTCTCAGATTACCTCGTACACTAGACAATCTATGAGTGTTAAACTGTTACAGTTACACAACGCACCTGCCCAGATATTAAACAATGCTGAAAAGAAGTAAAACTCATTTGGGAAGCCATGACATGAGGTCCTGAAAATGATTTGTTGTTCTTAACCAAGCGTGGCATCATATTGTTACGAATATGAAATTAATTTAGTTTTAAATTATTAAAAACCAACCTTAGACCCCTGAAGGGAGAGAAGTAAAATATCAAGACAATTGTGTATTCAAAGATAAAATCAAAGAAATAATTTTGGAAAACATTAATCGAGATATTCTAGATTAGTTATTGAATGAGTTAAAGTTTTAAAAAAAAATTAAGAAGAGTAAAAATAAAACACAGTGAGTTAATTAGAAACAAAAAATTAGTTACTTGAATATGAGTATGAATAATTGCGTTTACACAAGGAACAAATATTTCAAAATATTAAAAAAATTTCGATTTAGTAATAATTCCCTCAATATTTAAACAATTTAAACTCCGTAATATTTTCTTAATAATTTCTTAGGCTAACAATTTTTGCAAATGTTTTAAATTATTTAAAATTGAGTCAACAATGCCCGAATAAGTTCGGGCAACAAATTATTTGTAATATCATTGTTTACTTTAAAACTAATAGTTTTGCTAATTTTTGTGAATTATTTATATTGACACAGGATTTTGTGAGCAATTAAACTCAAGCAACTAAGGAATTAATTTGAATTTTTCCAATTCAAAGGTAAGAAAATCAATGATCGACACCTGGTCAATTATGGTAACCTCATTAGTGCCAACAACGAGCTCAATTCATTTGGCAGACACGTTTAACCACTACGCCATCAAGGCTATGATATTTCTAAGTTGAAACATCTAAGTTGAATCAGCAGTTATTTTACTTAAGTTGAATTTCTCAACCGTCAGTTTGTAATAATTTGTACTTTTATTGAAACAATATATTATATTATAGATAACTCAAAAACTGAATTTATATACAAACAAATCATCACATGGAAATCTCTTATTTTGTTGAATCACAGAAACATACTATTAATTTACTAACATGAAAATAATTTAATCAAAAACAAAATCAAAAATTATGCAAAGTAAAATTTAAGAAAAAAAAGCTTACATTTATTTTCCTGATGAATGTTGTCTTCCAACATCATATAAAGTACGCCTTGACGTTTTAATTCATAACAACATCCATCGCTGTAACAGTTTTCCTTCATGAATGCAACATGTGGATGGATAAAACTACCATCACAAACAAAAACTTTTATAACATCACAAGTTTGAACAACAATATTTTCTTCATTCTCTACAACTGTTCCATCTTCTAGTGTCCTTGTATAACTAACGACACATAATTCCCCTCGACTTTTCATAAGTTGTCCATTTCCAACCATATCACATAAACTATCCTCCGTTGATTATCATCATTTATACTTTTGTTTTCTTCAGCCTTCAGTTCTTCATGGGCATTCGAGTCGACAAATCTTCGAACGAACTTTTAATTGATTTATCAGGCTCCATTTTTATTTAATTTTTTTAAATAAATACGATTTTGAAATTAAAACTAGTGATTTAAAAAAAAGTCTAAGTAGGATAAAACACAAATAAAATTTTTATTCTTAGCTTTTAAATTTATTTATGTAAAATTTTTATTTCGGTTTGACAGATAACTTTTGTTTTCACCCATATCACAATTTTATTTTAATTTACAAAATTATACTAACTTTCGATTTTAATCATTTGATTTTCTAAATTATACTAATTCTTGATTTTAATCATTTGATTTTCACAACTATACTAACTCAACACAACACAACTAAATAATATATAATATCAAATCGACTTTTAAATATATACTACCTGATTTCATCCAAACAATCGGATCTTTTATATTCCATCATCGGTCTTCTGTTTCCCCTTCCAGCAATAATAAACAATTCCCCTTTTTCCAAGTTCAAAAAAAATCATTTATATAAACATGTTTATTAATTGAAATTGAGTGACGAAACAGTAGTACAGAAAAATGTAGCTACGTTTACCACAATTTAGGAAAATTAATAAAATTATGATTGAGTTTGAAAACTATTAGTTTTAGAACAAAAATTGAAAATAGTCCGTCGTTACAAGTTAGACATAATTTTTTTTTTTTATGGAAATTTTATTCATTTTGAATGAAGATTTTTTTTGACAGTACTATTGTGTGAATTCATAGAATGTGTAGAATTTCTATTATCGTCAACATTCTAACACTGCGTTCCAATTGATGCTAAATTGTACTAAACGTGCTAAATCGATTTGGTCAACTATTTTATTTGACTAAATTAAAATTTTGTTTCCAAATTATTATGAAGAAATTCATATGTTGAACAATATCTGATAACTTGATTACATAAATTTACATTAAAATTCGGTATTTTTGTGAAATAAAATTTAGATTTAGCAGTTTACTACAATTTAGCAGCTAAATGGAACCCAGTCTAAGTCACGAGTGTATAGCCATTATTGATTGTTTACAATCTTTCCAATTATTGTCATATATGCGCGCTTACATATATGACAATAATGCCCCTTGGTGGCGTAGTGGTTAATCGTGCCTGACAAAGAAATTGAACTCGTTGTTGGCACTGATGAGGTTACGAGTTCGAATCCCAATCGGAACACGTAAAAGAGAAAAACAGAGTTTTTTTCTGAGATATTTCCAACCACACCTTTGAATTGGAAAAATTCAAATTAATTCCTTATTTACTTGAATTTAATTGCTCTCAAAATCCTGAATAAATAAAATTCCCCAAAATGGGCAAATATGCAAGCGCGCATGTATGACAATAATTGACCAGGTGTCGATCATTGATTTTCGCATTGATTGGAAACAATCAATAATGACTATACACCCGTGACTTAGAATGTTGACTATAATAGAAATATTACACATTCTATGAATTCACACAATAGTACTGTCAAGAAAATTCAATGCAAAAAAAAAACTCTTCCTATATTGTTACAGTTTTTAACGTTATTAATTATTTTTGAGCAATAAGCAAATTTTGAAGAGTTCAACAAATATGTTTTAAAAGAAGCAGTTCGTAAAAATCAGTCCGTAGTAAAAGTCTGTAAATTAATTTGTAAAAATCAGTCAGTAGTAAAAGTCTGTATATTAGTTAGTAAAAATCAGTCAGTAGTTAAAGGCTGTAAATTAGTGTTTTAAGAAAATCAGTTTAAGTGGTACAACCAATTCAAATATAGTATTTTAAAAATTACAATTAACGTCACCTGATAGAACTAATAGTCCGTATGGATTAAGTATTAAGTGATTCATAAGTAATAAAGTTCAAAATCAGCTGAAAGTAGTAAAACTTTTATTTTATTTTAAAAATTATAATTAACGTCAGTCATATGATAGAACTAGCAGTTAGTTGAAGAAAGTGTATGAAATAAATAAATGACATTAGTGAATAAATAAACAATTTTAAAAATTTTGTGTTGTTAGTTTTATATTGAAATTGGCAAGAACATTTCTAAATCCTCCAAGGCACAACATTTGGCGCAGTTGATAAGATTTTCTAGCTTGAGAGTTCAGATCCTAAATAATTAACAACAAAAAATAAAAATAATTTTGTTTGTGACCACGAGGAACGTTTTAGTGAAATAACTTTAAAAAAAAGACTACAAATCTTCTTCTAAATACACTAAAAAAACTGTAAAAGCAAAAGTTATTAAATAAAATAAAATAATCTTGTCATAAATACTAATAGCCACATCATAACCAAAAACAAAAAAAAACTAAATTGTGCACAAAATAAAGGAATCGTGGAATAACAAAATCGTATCTACAATTAATACATTAAATTAATACATCATACAAAAGCATATAATGCTTGTGAAATAAAACCCAGTAATAACATAAAATCTGTTCGAACGAACGTGAATGAGGTTAACCAGCAAAGGCGAGGATGTTGTTTTTTATAATCTCCGGAACAGAAAGGAGTCCACTAGAACAGCTGTCCGACACAGAACGAAACCGAAGTCATCATCGGAAGGATCTGCACACCGAAAAAAACGTTGGTAGAATCAACTACAAAGCTTGTTTGATTTTGCGTCTAATATGAACGTGGTTATTTTCAATTTTCATTATTTAAATCAACAACGGCGAGATCAATTTCGTGTTCAAACAATCACAAATCATAGTTGAATTAAGTATTGTGTTTGTTAAAATAAAAAACGAGGAGAAACAAAATTCGTTTAATAATAAACAAAAGAATAGAAAACAAAAAGTTTTTTATATATTCTAACATAACTGGTTTTATTTAACATTTTAGGAAATAATTTACATACGTTTAATTGAATTGAATAATATTAATATTATCTGCACATAAAATTATGTGGTGCGAAAGAAATTTTTTTGTAAATATAATATCAACAATCTTGTTAAATTAAAAGTCCCTTTCCATAATTAATCTTAGGGATTTAAAAAAATTATTATATTTTTTTAATATTTTTTATTTGTCTTGTTTCATGTCGATTTATCGATATTTTAATTTAATTTTTTATAATAGAAAATTATGGAAAATTAGTACACATAATTCAAATATTTTAAATTTTTTGATTTCTTTGAATTGAATTGATTTGAATTTTGGTCTTTTAAATTGTATCATTAAAAAAATGGACGCATCCTTTACAAACAAAATCACACTTATACATTTCCTATTTAGAACGTAAATATACGAACGAATATATTTATGTATACAAATGTTTGTCGCCTGTCGGGTTTGATGCGAAATACATACTTCTAATATAAAAAATTTCAATTATTATATTTACGAAAAAAACGAACCCAAACAAACATCGATAGCAGCAAAAACAAAACAAAGATGTACCAAACCAATAGATTTAATACGGAGTATTGCTTGATTCTATCACAAACGTATTCAATATCACTATTTTTAGTCTGATTTTTAATTTACCACGTTTGTAGTGAATTGAAAATTAAAGCAACCTCGGCATTGTTGCTCGAAAATGAAATCATACTTGACTCAACTACAAACATGGTTAAATCCAATATGTTTGTGAATGTGATACTTATAAAAAAAATATATCAACAACGGCAAAATTGTTAATTTAAATACGGAGCTTTGGTTGATTCAATCACAATAGTAGTTTAATCAATGAGTGAATAATGAAGTAGTTTATTCTCAAGCAAAAGTTTAAAATTTGAGCGAGGCACGAGCGAGAATTTTAATTTGCGAGAGAATAAAATTCATTATTCACGAATCGATTACAATACTTTATTCTCTGACAAAGATTTTAATATAAAAAAGAATTGTGTATTATAAAAAATAAAAACATTTCCTTCAATTAAAACAATAAATCTTTATTGTTTTAATTGATAAATCAAATTTCTTAATAAAAAAAACCCTGATGATAAAAAACGCCCTTCTCATACAATCAACCAAGTTCAACTAAACGAAATAAGAGAATTTATTAAAATTTGATTTTTGAACAAAACTTATCAAAGCAATTGTGATTATAATTTGAAAATAATTTTAATGAAATCAAAACAATTTGACCAATTGGAATCATACCAATTGAATAAAATTTTCATTAGGCAATAGGTTAAGTTCATTAGGTTATAGGTTAGAAAACAATACAATAATACATACTATTATTATCGAAAAAACATACAAATAAAGCTGATATAATTAAATGGAAGAGAATAAACGTATTTAATTCCCCAATTTTCACTTAATGCTCGATTAACAATGCAACATGTTTGAATCAACCAAGATTTTTTCTTTCAGTGAATGTTCGTATAAAAACTTTTTTATGTTAATTCCGTGAATTCGGTAAATGGTTTTAAATTATTTAGAAGCATAAATGCTTCCCAGCGAAATCGACTGTAAATGTAGGTCATAAATACGGGTTTCTGTTCTCTACTCGGATTCTCGTATATTATGCTACAGGTTATTTTGTAGCGTTATCTCACTAGGTGAGATAAATAGTGAGATAAAAAAATTATGTTTAAATGATTTCTTTTATCTAATATAATCGATCAAAGACAAATATTTTATCTCACTTTGTATCTCACCTAGTGAGATAACGCTACAAAATAACCACCACAGTTATATAAAAATATTTGAAGATTTTCGCCTAACTAGGGGAGTCTAATGTGGGGAGAGTTCTCACTTGTTTGAACGTGTCTACGTTAGTCATTTTACTATTGTTTCTTGTCTCTATTTCAATATTATTAACTAAATCTTGGGTTTCTATCACTAAGTTAATTAAATCTAAAATATCTGAGTTATTGCTCAGCCCATTTCTCGAAAAAAATTGTCGAGAATCTCGAGATTTAACAAACCACCATTCAATATTATTATTTTGAGTATTTTTTTACTAAACAAAAATTGTTAATGTCAATCTGCATTACTTTCTGATTGTTAAATCTAGATGTCGATGCAAACAGTAATACCTAATACGAATTTAGGATAATATTGTTATATGTTATAAGTGTATTGGGAAAAACCTATTTTTATTTCTATGGCAAAATAACCTAAGATCACTAAAATGAAGGATTTTAATCTAAAGTTTATCATAGCGATTGATGAATGGACAAACTTCCGCAAGCGTAGATATTTGAACGTACATTTGTATTATATTAATGGGAAATCGGAAAACCTAGGTTTGATGCGAATAAAGGTTCAGATCCAGCTGAAAAAGTCTACGAAAATTACGCGCCATATATTGTTTTCACTACGTGTAATGTTGAAATACGGCAAAAAATCTCCAGCTTTCCAACAGTTATGTTGCGTCATGGGAAACACCTAACGATAGTGTCAATATTTTATAAAGAAAATGAAACCAGTTAAAAAATCAGTGAAAGTAAAGCTTCCAATAGTGATTCCGATTCAGTTCAACAACAAAATGAAGTTTTAGCTGACAATTTAGTATTGAATCAAAATATGAAAATACGAGAAACGATTTCAAAAATTAGGGTGATTGTAAAATTATTTAAAACTCGCCAGTGAGAAATGCTGTTTTGCAAAATTATATAAAAAAATTAAATGGAGAGAAAAACGAGTTGCCATTACTCCTGGATTACTAAACTAAACAAAATTCTATTGAAACCATGATTTAACGGTTTTTGCCAGTCACGCCAGCAGTTTAAAAAACTTTAAATCTTCTAAATTTAAATCATTTTTGGAATACTAAATAAGATGATGTAGTTGATTTAAATATTTTTAGTGCCATTGGTTGCACAAAATTAATAAAAGCTTTTAACCGTCAGGCTGTTTCATTATTATCTGCAGAGGGAATCCTAAAATTTTTATTCAAATCTCTTCGGAAAAACAGTTCAGAAATAAGCTTTAAATTTTTATTTGAAATACAATCTCAATTTTTTAAAGGAAGAGATAACTCAATAAATTCGTAATTGAAATTTCTTCACAATCCAAAGTCAGTTAGTCAACCCGAGGAAAAAGATTTTTTTCTATTTGCTCTAAAAGCGAAATTATAAAAACTGAAAAAAAAAGTTCTCGAAGATTATTTAAGGATCCAGAAATTGATTCTTCTAATTACAATGAAAGCCTAACATATATCGACGAATGACATCAACGAAAGTGAAGAGCTTATACAGCCATCGGACTCAGAATTAGAGGAAAAGGGTTCTGTTGAATTAAATTTAGAAGTATTCGTGAGAGTTTGAGAATGCAGTCAACAATAAATGACAACTACCGCTCACTATCCAAGGAAATGAATATATTTGAAGCTACTGGTAAGATCACTTTCAATTCAGAACTTCTAAAAAACACTCTAATTTTGATAAAACCTAAATACACTGAAAACGAGAGAAATTTTTCTGTATCTGGAAATTTTGACAGTAAACGGAGAGTTACGTTTCTTGTTAAAATTAATGTTTAATAATTCTCGAGAATCTCGAGAAATTCAAATAATTATTCCAGATTTCTCGAGAAACTCAATCGCTGATAAACTCGAGACTCTCGAATCTCGAGATTCATAAAAGGTCGAGAAATCAGAAACTCTAGTAGTAAGTTAGTTTTCAATATTTTTAAGTTGAAAGGTTGTGTTTGCAATTATCGACACTATGTTTTACCAACAGTTTCTACAATCAGCCTCTTCAATCACCTCTTTAATCAAAGAATAAATCAATAAAGCCTTAATAAATGGAAAATCGAATCAAGACTTATTTTTAGTAAATGGCATAAAGTTCGGTTTTAAAAAATAGATATGTTTGTTTCACATAGGTAAGACAAATGAAAAAAAAGTAATTTACTATATGCATTGAAAAATATATCAATAGAGTTAGTGATTTAAAATAAAATAAAGAAAAGATGTTAACATGATAGACCAAAATACGGATTTACAGTGGAACATCAAAAACAGACAGATATTATTTATTTAATGAGTCTTAAGTTGTTTAATAGTAATACATGATTGTAGGATTATTGTGAGAACTGCTTGTGGTTGTTGTTGAGGTTGTAAAAAAATATCTTCTGAAACCTTTAGTGAATAGATATTGTTGGTCGTTACGATTTTTAGGAAAAAAAATGGAAATTGAAAATAAAATTGATATGTTGACCAACGTAGGCGCCCTAAAAGATAAGAGAACAAGGTAAAACCTGTGCGTGTATGAAACAGGATGAGCGATTAATCACTTAGGCGATTGGAGCTCTTATATAAACGGTAATATTCTTAGTGTGGTGTTACATATATTACATCCCAAATTACTCGCTCTGCATTGAATTTTTACCCTTATGAATTAAAGATGTTATTAATAAATGGACTGGTACTGAAAGAGTTTGTATCAACACTTAGAAATGAAAATAATGATCGACGAGTTTGTCCTTAAGTTTGTAGGTTATACTTCTGCTTTACACATTATCTTTAGAGATGATAGTAATAAAAAGCAACCAATAACTTGCATTAGTTCTTATTTAAAATTAAAAGACGAACAAAATAACAGCTTACGTGGTCCTCATCAGTTTTAAAAATACCCGCCCAAAAATACCCGATGAATAATTTTATCAAGCAAATTAAAATATTTTCTCAACAAAACATTAATTTCAATTAAAATATTATATATTTTCAGGTTGTTCACCACATGGTATATTAGGTAAAACACGAAGACCACGAACCGCCTTTACATCACAACAATTACTGGAATTAGAAAAACAATTTAAACAAAGCAAATATTTATCACGACCAAAAAGATTTGAGGTTGCCCAATATTTATCATTATCTGAAACACAGGCGAGTAGGATATTATTATATTAATTTTAACAATAGATTATAAGTTCTTTTTTCCCCGCATCATCAAACCAGAAATAAACCAACAAATTCCAATGGAAAACAAAATTATATCTGTTATAGTTAGTATTAAATTCGTTTTGGTTTGTGGAAAAACTTTCCTGAAACGATAAAAAAAATTCTTATACTTTTAAGACAAATAAAATATAAAATTGGACATCTCAGATTCTAAATCTTGACAAATGTTATTTCATAATTCTTAAGTTTTTTTCCATCTTTGTTTACTAAAGATTTATTTTACTTAAATCTGTGGTTTTCCTTGACTTGTAACAAATTTATAATTTTTTTTATCTGTGGAAATTTAAAAAAAAAATTGTGATAATGGAGAAAACCTTGTTCTTTCGGTGGTTACAATAATTTAGGCTAATTTATTTTCGCAAACATAAATATAGAATTTTATTAAAACTTATTTTTTATTTTACAGGTCAAAATTTGGTTTCAAAATCGTCGAATGAAATGGAAACGTTCAAAAAAAGCTCAATCCGAAGCAAAATCAAAAGATCATCAATCAAGTAATAGTAAAAATAATAATGAGGACAAAGTTAAATTAAATAATTCAACAACATTACCACAACAGACTCAACAACTTCCAATACCATCATCAAAGTTAGCTCCTGAGGAGAAAATTCCTGAAAATATAGTTACTTTGACTAGTTTTTCAACAATAAGCAAAGGAAATCAAATAGAATCAAACAATCAACATAATCAACATCAACGTCAACAACATTACGCGAATAGTAACATAAATGAATATACTAATGTTGAGGATAGTCTAAATACTAACGCAATATTGAATAGACGATCGCTTGTATTTACAAATGGTTTGACGAATGGTGAAATGTTTAGACCTTATGTTGTTTAATTTAAATTTTATACAAAATATACCATAACAATCTATATTTTAAAACACGAACTAAGAATGTCAGTTCATCAATTTATTTTAGTTTAAAACTTATTCAATTCTAGTCCAGTCTTTTTATTTGTACTTTTAAATTTATATACATATAATTTTTATATTTTAAAATGTAAATAAAATTAAACTATTATCAGATAATTTAATTAAGTTTAAGAAAAAAGAAAAAAGAAAACATTGTAAATGAGACTTAATTTGTGTATATTTTTCCGTTATTTGAATTATTTTAAATTTAAGCCAACAAACAATGAATATTTAAAATATACGATGAATGTGTACTTTTTGAATTTAGAAATAATTAAAAATATTTTAAAATTTCTATTTATTTTTTAAATAGTAATAAAAAATGTTATGACATAGTATGAAGTGAATATGTTCCTAAACCAAAACGATTAAATTTAAAACAAAGAAAATGAAAGCAGATGATATGTAAAAAAATAACATAAATATTTTACTTTTTAAAAAAAGTATAATAATATAAACCTTAAATTATTATGTAAAATTAATTAGAAATATAAAGTAATTATAAAAATAAAAATAAGTAATGGGTGTTAATTTTACTTTTTAGACATAAATGAGTTCAATCTTCTCAAGTGATCGAAAGATCGTTCGATTACAATTGGTTGAAAGAAAATCAAACATAGATAAAAAAAAATTGGTGACAGCGGCGGGATTGTGAAAAACCTTTTCGTTCGTCGAGCTCAAATATAGTGCCAAAAGTTGAAGATTCTTTACTAGGAGATCACAAAGCCTTTGTTAATTTATTCACCTATTACAGAGACGTTGTTCTGGGATTGACGAGAAGTGTACCTAGAGGGAACAAAAAAAAAGTATTTGAAAACAGTTACTTCCGGAAAAAAAGCTACTACATGCCCACATTTTCCGATACCATTGAACTTGAAACTAAACAAAACTAAACATATAATCAAATCACGTAATAACTCTTGTTCTTGTTATCTTACTATTTATTTACGTATGTTGGCATTTTAAATTTAAATAATATTGAACACCAAAATCAAATATTATCACTTATCATAACAAAGAAAAAAATTACCTTAAAAAATCAACCCTTAAAAAAATAAAATATTCACTCCTCATGCATATGAAATGCGGTCGCTTTTTATATTTATTTTTGATATTTTCATATTTATTTCGAATATGTGTTTATTCGTTATGTCAAAATTAAATCATTTTATCCTTCCTACCCTTATTCGAGTAAGTATACATTTTTTATGTTTTTCTTTGAATATCAAATCAAAATTTTTGATATATTTGATTTCATGTGTAAGAAAATGTATCTTAAGAATGTTTGGGTTTACATGAAGTTCGAAAACAATTTTTATGTAAATAATTTAGATAATTTTTCAAAAGCGAATGTTGGATCGAGTTTATATGACTATCGGAAGAGAGGGTGATTAGTATAAGTTGATATATTGAAATATGAAACTTTCGGCTGATTCGATTATGACAGTAAGACAAAACATACAGGAAGAGGAAATAGGCTGACTTCAATTTAGTTGCATTTGCAGAGCATTTTTTGGCTTTACAAGAAATGGTAGTCATCGGACTCGCGGAAGTAAAAGTTCAGTACATTTTTTTAAAAAATTTAATAAATAAAAGCGAGGATGAACCCAATTAAGTATAATTTTACCAGGGTTGCCACGTTTTAAAAGTTTCAAACTAAAAGTTTCAGTTAAAAATTTTAAATTTTTTTTTAAAACAATTAGGAAACCTATTTGGTGTAAGTATGAATGTATATGCCTTATTTCTGTAATACTAATTTAATTATTTATAATGATGGCATACAAATTCGCATTGATGTTATCGGCCTCCAATTCAGTAACACTGGAAAAAGTTAAATTTAAAATGACGAAGTTTCAATTTAAAAATTAATCCGAATATGAAAATTAAAATATGGTTCGTCATAGCCGCTGTAACTAAGTTGTGTAAGACACACGGGATTTGTAAAGGTGTATCTGATGAGTGTGAGTTCGAATCCAGGCACGAAACTGTTATGTAGACTGGAATATGATAACGTAGAGCAGTAAAGTTCCAGATTTATATAATGTCTGTTCTCTCATAATTGACAATTTTGCTTATCACACCTAGTTCATAATAGTTTCTCATTCGTCCACAATCTATAGTCATATTTTCATATAGTTTCCGTTACACAAATTTGTTCTTAGCATAAAACAATTAACAATAATATTTCCTTTACAATCCCCTATTATTGTTTCACACTGCATTTTCACCGGCACTGCTTCACCACACTCCATAAATTTGAATTCTCCGGACTGTAACCGTAATTGCTCTAAATATTTTCAAACCTCAAACGGATGTGCATATTTGTCCAATCGTTTTATTGTCTAACAATTATTATCCTACAATCAGTTTAGCAATTGTTTTCAAAACGTATTATATTTCTTATATAGGCATTTTTATCAATTTAATCTAAATTTTACTGTAATACGGTTGTAAGCTATTATTTCATAATACATAAACATCATAAAATCGGTTGAACTTACGTTTGATCCATTCTAATATATTCATGTTTCCTCCCGATGCGTTGGAAATAGCTTATTTCGTGAAATCATCTTACAATATTATGTATTACAAAATAACAGTTTTTTTTGAAACGGAAAATGTACTAATATTCTATAAATTTCCCTTCAAAAAAAAAACTTTAGAATTTTCGATATTAAAATTACTATATAAGAGATGACTATACGATCTTTTGTCTCTAAAATCACTTATACGATTGTGACTCTGACTCTTGATCTGATTGTCTTATTGGATGAAGTTTGACAGTGGACGCAGTTCGAATTAAATTTATTTAGTCGATTTGGTGGTTTTTTAATTTACTTTTAATATACAATTAAAAGAATTAATAGTTTAATTTTGAATTATTTCTATAAAATATACAAAAAAAAATAATTAATTATGTGTATGTGTTGTGCATAATTAAATTAAATCGGAAGAAAAAATTAGCAAAATTTAAAGAATTGATTAGTAAATTTATGTTTTTTTTTGTTGTGTCATAATGGCGGTCGATACGTCGATTTGATTGTTTCTAAATTCATTGAGTCCGATTAAAAGAATTAATAGTTTAATTTTGGAATCTTGTAATAAAATATACAAGGAAGAAAAAAATTAATATGTGTTTGTGTTGTGCATAATTAAATTAAATAGAAAGAAAAAAATTAGCAAAATTTATAGAATTGATTAGAAAATTTATTTTTTTTTGTGTTATAATGGCGGCCGATACGGTGACTTAGTTACTGTAAACAAATCTTTAAGTCATGTTGTGAAAGGTATACTGATTTAATAAAGTTAATTAATAAATAATTGTCAAATAAACTAGCGAAGAAAGGTAAAATATTTGTTTTTATGCCCTTTGAGGTTTAATATTTATTTTCACGATCATATTTGCCGCTTGAACAGTGAAAATTCTATTAAAAATTTTGGAAACCACATGATGAGTGTAGTGATTTGGGTCCAGTTGGTAGTCAATAATACTGTTTTAAGTTGAATTAATATAAATATCACCAGACGTCGGTATAGGATCAGGAACAGTTTTTGGAATAGCTTTAAATCATATTCCACGTATACCTGGTTCAACAATTATAGGTGTTTCAACATTTAGTCTGATTATTCCTGATTAGACAATTATATATAGTTCAACCCTTATTCTACATTTAACTGATTCAACCATTATACATGTTTCAAAATTTTATTCTACGCATACCTGGTTTAACCATTGTATGTGTTTCAACATTTATTCGGAATACGCATGATTCGGCAATTATATATGTTAACCTTTAATCGACTTATACCTGATTCATCAATTGTATAGTTCAACATTTATCCTGGAGATACCTGATACGACAATTATTTCAACATTCATTCTGAATATACCTGATTCGACAAATATATGTATTCCAACATTTAATCGGAATATACCTGATTAGATAATTATATATAGATCAACCCTTATTCTACCTATAACTGATTCAACCGTTGTACGTGTTTCAAAATTTTACATATGCGTTGCAACATGTATTCTGAATATACCTGATTTGTCGATTATATACTTCAACCTTTATTCTACGTATGCTTGATTCGACGAGTATATATTTCACCTTTTATAGTATATATTTCATCTTTTAATCTCCATATACCTGATTTCAACATTTATGCTATTACTACCGTATTTTAACCATATTTTAACCATATTTCAACTCAACATTGATATACAATTTTTTGTGCTGTTACAACCTGGAAGCCGGGAGGATATAATCATGGGGTGAGCGAACTTTGTTTATTTTATTTACTTTTTTTAACGTAGAGGTGTGAATGCGTGTGAAAGGGTGTACAAGTGATTGAATGCGGGGGCGTGCTTGTCGATGCGTGTGTGTGTGAATTGGCGATGCGTGTAGCGAGACTCATTCAGTCTAAATTGGAAATGATTCTAATCAAAATATTTTTGCTCCGAGGTGATGCTTAGTATTCCAAATACATTTTCTTTTTATTATATTACCTAAATTTATTAATTTATATTTTTTAAGTAAATCAAAAATCATTCTCAAATAACATGTAATCCAAACAAAAAAAACAAATTCTCGTCATGTTTTATGTTTATTAACCATATTATACATTAACCAACTGTAAACTACAGGTATTTAAACAAACTGGTTTTGAAATATTTAGTTAACTTGCGAATAAATTATAACTTTTTTTTGAAGCTGTAACTAATTTTTTTTGGTAAGTTGTGGTGATTGCGTATGGTTTCAAAATTTTTTGTGTTATTAATGAAGAAGAAGGAAATAAATAATGAAGACTTTCAATTTAGCGTGTGACGTTCTCCCGTGCTCTAAGATTTGATTCTCGGTTTACCAGCAATGGCAGTGGCGTACAAGCTGTATCATATTGATCAGATGACAGCAATACAACTTATGTTTGATTGCTACTATTTGCGGTACTTGCTGTGGGTCTTTGAGCTTAATTGTCTTGCTTCGCAGTCTGAGTGTGTGGGTGAATGTTAGCATGTATGAAGCGTGAGTGTGTGGGCGTATGGGAATGATTGTGGGGGTTGGACGCGCTGATAGTGGTTCTTTCGCAAAAGGGGTCGCCAGAGTTTCATTTTTCCATTCGTTTTGTTTCCACTTCTGTTTATTCATGTAATTTGCGTACATTTCTGTATTTGTGTTGAAGCAGCAGGTAACAATCTATCAAATCCACGATGACTGAGCTTTAGTCGTTACGGCGTTAAATAACTCTAGGTACGCATCCTGCTATGCCATTCTCATTGGTTCGCCAATGAGAAAGCTCTTCATTACAAAACACCAAAAAGATGTTCTAACGGAGTTTTAGAGAAAATGACAAATTATTTCGAATTGCAAAATTCAAGTAATTTGCAATATGTAGCGAAATCCGAAATTCGACGTCCACGCCGCGCCGTGCTACCTGGGTAATGCTGACAGAATTAGGTTGGTCCCAACAGCTTGCATTTGAATTCGAATGATGATGGTGAGATAATGACTGAGTTTGCATTATCAAATAATTTGAGAATTGCCAGTACGTTCTTTCCGCATCGATCGATTCGTAAACAGACTTGGGTCTCACCGAATGGAAACACTCGAAATCAAATTGATCACGTTCTAGTAACAGCACGTTTCTTTTCGAGTGTTCTGGATGTGCGATCCTTTAGAGGTGCATACATTGGAAGTGATCGCTTCCTTGTATGTGCAACGATAAGGTTCCACTTCCCAAATTCAGGCATTCCAAAATTCAATCAACGGAAATGTTTTAACATCTCATCATAAAAGAATGGTGAAACGGAAGAGAGATATCAAATCCATATTGCTGAAACATTGGATAAATCAGAAACTATTAATGGAAACGTCGATAAGTCATGGTATTTGCTCAAAGATGCTGTTTTAAGCGCTGCTGAGGGAATACTTGGACGACCACAGAACCACTCCCAGAAGCCATGGATGGATCAAGCATCCCTTGATGCTATTCAATACAAAAGAGATTGCTATCTGAAGTGTCTACAAGGACGCAACACCAGGTCCACGAAGGAGAACTATAAACTGGCAAGACAAGCCGTTACAAAGCTATGGAGACGAACGAAGAGAGAATGGTGGAAGAGACAGTGTGAGGGGGTTGAAAGCTTCAATAAGGAACATCAATCGCGTAACTTCTTTCAACAGGTTAAAACCTTAAAGAAGGGCCCTCAAACTAGATCAATTGCTATTCAAAACGAAGATGGGGAGCTACAAGTAGACCCTTAAAATATTTTAGATACTTTGGCCACTTATTTTGAGAATCTTTTCAACTTAAGTGACCAGCAACAAGTCGGGCGAGGAGCAAAGCTTATTCGTACGTCAAAGGTACATGTAGACGAACCAACCAAAGAGGAATTCGAAGCGGCGCTGTCAAAATTAAAACGCAATAAAACACCTGGTATCGACGATATAACATCCGAAATGATTGTACATGGTGGCGAAACTCTATCCTTAAGATTGTTTGAACTTGTTCAAATGATCTGGAGGACTGAAACCATGCCACAGGACTGGAATACAGCTATGCTGACACCAATCCATAAAAAAGGTAATCGCCTACAATGTGCAAACTACGGAGGAATCGCTCTCCTTTGCACAGCATATAAGATCTTTTCCTACATTCTGCTATCCAAAATCAATCCTTTTGCTGAACAACTGTTTGGGAATATCAGTGTGGTTTCCGGCGGGGCCGAGGCACCACCGATGCACTTTTCTCGATAAGGATGATTTTGGAAAAGTGTCGAGAGTTCTACATACCTGTGCACTAACTTTTCGTTGATTTCAGGCAGGCCTACGACTCTCTCGAACGAGAGACTCTGTGGTCTGCTCTGGTGTCAACGGGAATTCCTGGTAAACTGGTATCACTATGCAGAATGACAGTACAGAACTCTCAATGCTGTGTACGAGTACGTTTAAAGTCGACTCCGGTTTAAGACAAGGTGATGCTATCTCTCCTATTTTAATTTAGCCTTGGAATATGTGTGCCGTCAAAACGACTAATAACAATATCTTGTCAATAAACTCAGTACAGATGATTGCTTACGCTGATGATGTTGTCATCCTCGGCCGAAGTGAAGCTGTTATGAGTGAGACTTTCAAGTCGCTTGAGAGTGGTGCTAGAAAAATTGGTCTGCAAATTAACTACAATAAAACCAAACATATGAATGTTTCAAGGGAGGCTGAGAAGAAGATAAAATTAAAATTAATCATACCTAATTGCATTCATTGAATCATTTTTTGTTTTATTTTTCAACGTTTCAACGGTACTTATTGTAAAAAACATGGCAAATGAAGCAAGACAAACTCGTCAACAAAAAACAGCAACAACGAATTCTAGTCCAGCATTCGATAACTCAAAACCTAATCAATCATCATTATCATTAGCTGACATTGACGCTAAGCTAGATAAAATATTTTCGGATCTATCTGACAAGGTTAACTCAGCCACCAATGATCTCAAAAATCAAATTAAAAATAACTCGGTCGAATGTGATCAGAAAATCGCTACCATTCAATCAAATTTAAATTCATTGGAGAAAAAGATTGACTCAGATTTGGATGCATTTCGAAAAGATCATGAAGTTATTGTATCCGGAATACCTCTTAAGAAGGAAGAAAACTTATACCGTATATTTCAGTCGTTATCCAGCAATCTGGGTTATGGTACTTCAAATCAAAATTTTAATTCTCCACTTCCTGAAGTGGAACTGTATCGTCTGCCTGCCAACGTTAACGTATCCGCAGCAAAACCACCAATAATCATTAAATTTTCAACTATATTTCGCAAAAATAACTATCTTCATCGCTATTTTAAGGTGGCAAAAAATCTCTTATTGGATAATATTGAAGGATTTCAAGGAAAAACTCGAGTTTACGTCCAGCAGAATCTGACTCCAGAATATTATAAAGTGCACAAGTTAGCTCTATCTTTAAAAAAATCAAATAAGATTGAACAAACCAAAATCATAAATGGAAAAATATTTGTGAAACTTTTCAATGAAGATAATCTAATCTTGTATCAGCATACTGAAGCACTAATGACAGCGGTTGGTGAACTGGCTAAGGTATAAATTTCCATTAGTCGTGAATTTGTGATGTCATAAAACATTTCTAAGTGCATAAGCATAGTCAATTAAGAGTAAAGTGAATTTATTAAGGACTCTAAGTGAATAATATTTTTTTCTTAAAGGTAAACAAAATAATTGAATTATTTAAAGATATTTTTTTTTTTTTTCTCCTTTTTATTAAAATATTTTGTATTTCTGCTATTTTGTGATTTATTATTTACCGTATTTTTGAAAATTAATAGTGAAGTCGTATAATTTCCTTAACATTTATTGATATATAATATATATTTTGAAGTTTTTTTTGTTTATCTTTTGTTATATTATTATTATAATTATTAATAATTGTTCTCAAAAACCAATCTATAATTATTAATATTATTATTTTAAATTATAACATATTTCGGATTTCAGAACATTTTACATTTTATAAATAGGTACATATTATTTTTTATTTGATTATTATACTAAATTGCAAATTTTATATTTTTGTTTTTTAATCAAAGAATTTGAAGGTTTAGATTGAAGTTCGTAAGCTTTGACCATTAAGTATTTTTCCAGTGATACTTTGAATTCCGATTACATCATGAATATTAAAAATATTGTGCTAAAATCATCTTTCAAATCTAAAAGCAATGGCTTTAACTTTTTACATATAAATCCTGGTAGTCTAGTTCCCAATTTTGATGAATTTAAGAAAACAATGAATGATGTACCGCTGCATTTTATCGGTATCTCTGAAACATGGTTTAAAGAAAAACATAGTGATCAATCTGTCTCTTTGCCTGGTTTCAACATAATCCGTAAAGATCGCATTGGCCGACGTGCTGGTGGAGTAGCTGTCTATATTAATAAAAATTTGAAATTTAAAATTATTAAGAAAAACGCCGCCTCATCAGATTTTGATATAATTTTTGTTGAGATAATAAATAATGCTAACGACAAGTTATTGGTTGGCGTTGTTTATATCCCGCCCAATATAAAATTTATGAGCAAACTTAGAAGATTCCTTAATGAAACTTGTAGTAAATACAATGATATATTAATTCTTGGAGATTTTAATATAAATTTGTTGTCTAGTGATCGATATGTTCGCACTTTTAAGGAATTTATTAGTACAGTCGGCATACAACCGGCATCATTAGAGCCAACGAACTTGGTTGGTAACAGTTCCACTTGCATTGACCTTTTATTACTTAAAAATAGTTCTAAATTAGGATTCTTTACTCAATTATCTATTCCCGGCTTATTTACTACTCATGACATGTTATTTGGATCTTATAGCTTCGATGTCAATTATGGGGCAGTTGACTGTGATCATATTTTTCGTCGCAACCTAAACAGTATCAATCAAAACTTATTGATTCAGACAGCGCAAGCGCTTAACTGGAATGAAATATATTCCATTATTGATATAAATGGTAAATTATTGCATCTTAATAATCTAATTCTGACCTTGTTGAACCAATTTGCTCCGATGAAGAAAGTTAAATTGAATAAGGTTAATGATGACTCGTGGTTCAACGCGGATATTTTAAAACAAATGAATATAAGAGACTACCTGCATACTTGCTGGAAGTCAAATAAAACTCTCGACAATTGGAAACGCTTTACTGAGCAAAGAAATAGAGTCAGTGAACTTACAAGAAACGCAAAATTTACGAACTTCAAGAAGATTTTCAATGTAGACTTACCTCCGAAAGTTCTTTGGAATAATTTTAAAAAACATGGTATATCCAATTCAAGTTCTTGCAACAGTACTAATATCCTACCTTCAGAATTCAGTGATTACCTTTCATCAAGCAGCAGTACTCCAACCCAAGTTTTTGATACTTCTGATATAGCCTCTTCCTCGAGCTCGTTCTATTTTGATAACGTCTCCGAGGTTGAAATCTGTAAACTCATCAAAGAAATAAACTCGGATTCAGCGGGGATTGACGATCTCCCTATACGTTTTATACAAATGTTGTTACCAGTAATTTCTAAGTTTGTTACCCATATTATTAATGACGCAATAACTAAATCTGTTTTTCCTAATACTTGGAAGAATGCTTACGTCATACCAGTACCAAAAATACCAAATACTGAACTGGTTCAAAATTTCCGTCCGATAAGTATTTTGCCATGTTTATCAAAAGTTTTGGAAAAGGCGATGAAGAAACAAATACTAGAGCACTTGAACAAGAATAACTTAATACATAAACTTCAGTCCGGTTTCCGTGAAAAACACAATACCACTTCTGCTTTAATTAAGATCATTGATGACTTAAGCTCTTCGATAGCTCAAGGGAAAATATCAATATTAATCTTGCTTGACTTTTCTAAGGCTTTTGATTCGGTCGATCATTTAATTCTTTTACGGAAATTACACACTCAATTTAACTTCTCAAGAAGTGCTCTAATGTTTCTACAATCCTATTTAAGTGATCGACATCAGACAGTTCGAATTATTGATAAATTTTCTGATCCTTCCCTAATAACATCTGGTGTACCGCAGGGTTCGATTCTTGGGCCAATACTGTTTATGATGTTTATAAATGACATTCATTTATCACTTGAAGAAACAATGTTTCACCTTTTCGCTGACGATCTGCAGCTCTATGATTCGGAAACAGCTGCTAATATTCATCTATGCATTGAAAAACTAAATAAAATTCTGAAATTAATTGGAATTTGGGCTAAAAATAATAATATAAAAATAAATCCTACAAAGTCTCAGGCAATTGTTCTTTCAAGCAATAAGATTCATGTAAGCAATTTAAATCCGTGTTTGTTGTTAATTGACGATCAGCCAATTCCAATGGTAAACAAAGTAAGAAATCTTGGGCTATTTGTTAATAATTACCTTAACTGGGATGATCACGTTTCTAGTATTTGTGGTAAGATTTACATGACCCTCAGCAAGTTATGGACATCCGCAAACTTTACTCCCCGTAATGCGAAGCTAAAATTAGTACGATCATTAATAGTTCCTCACTTGATCTATTGTGCGCCTATTTTTGCAGGGTGTTCTGAAACCAATTGGAAAAAACTAAACGTAGCCTTTAACTCTTGCGCGCGTTATATCTACAACAAAAATCGAGGTGAGTCGATTTCATCTTTTTCAAGACTAATCCTTGACTGCAGTCTTCGTAACTACTTGGATTATATGTCTGTTTTATATTTATTTAAGATAATCCATTTTAAAAAGCCTGAGTATTTGTATGAGAAAATTAATTTATCTAGATCAACTCGAACCATGAACATAAATTTACCCCCTAACTGTAATTCTAAATCTAGACAATCATCTTTTTTTATTCATGCCGTAAAAACCTGGAATTCATTGAACCACGATATAAAAGCTGCAGCTTCATTTGGAACCTTCAAAAAACTATCTTTTGAATTTTTTTCCACTAAAGCCTGATGTTTGATTTAAATACGTATTTTGGCAATTGTGAGAATGTTTTTTGCATATATGTATCAAAAATTTAGCTTGTTTTACTGATTTATGCTGAGGTGTGTTATAGTTTTAATTTTTTATTTAATTTCATACTTTAAGTTTTCTTTATTTTTATTTTATCTTTAAATTTCATTTAAATGGCTTCATTATATTCTTAATTATATTAATTTAGTTATATAAATATACCCATTCAATTATTTCTTGTTTATTAATAGTTATATAACTATTTAACACATTCATTTAATAATAAAATTAGAAATGTTTAGATATAGATACTTACGATCATTTTGATCTTGAATTATTAGAATTTAATGCAATGTTGTAAATAGTGTACAAAAGAAAATATTCTTGTTTGATAACAAGAATGTTGTAAAAAGGCTCAGCCTTAATTGTATATGTGATAATTAAATA
The DNA here is from genome assembly GCA_963693315.1 of Diogma glabrata. NCBI lineage: Eukaryota > Metazoa > Arthropoda > Insecta > Diptera > Cylindrotomidae > Diogma > Diogma glabrata. The sequence goes on along the minus strand of OY856186.1, from coordinate 428,131,932 downwards.
AAAAAAAAAAAAAAAAAAAAAAAAAAAAAAATTTAAAGTATATGTTTAATTTCTCAGCACAGTTTTCTATAATAAATATTAAGTACATAATTATTTTTTTTCTAATAAATTGTGTCATTGTTAAACATATAAAATGTAATTTTATCTTGTAGAGTAAGTTATTACTTGTTATGAACTAAACTGTGTAATTAAAATTAATGAATGTGTAAAATAATGGTGGAATAAAAATAAAGAAATAAATAAATAAATAAAAATATTAATTTTAAGTTATTCGCTCTGAAAGAACGGAGTAAAGGAGTGATATAAAGAGCGTTTTAAACTCTGATTAACACACGCATATTTAAATTTTTGGAAGACAACCATTTTAATACTTGATAGCTAAAACGGTTTTTAAAAACAAAAGCTCAACAACCGGTGTATTGACCTAAGTCGCACATAGCAGGAATAGACTACTTGAACAATGTGGTGAAACGTATGTTATCGCATTAAACATCTCAAAAGTATTGGATGGAATCTGGCATGCCAACTTGATCAACAACCTCGTTGCATACGATTTTACCCCGCAGTCGTGAAGCTGATTCAAAGTTTTTTGACAGACCAATACATTTCGGTTTACATCGACGCCTTTGCTTCAGAATCTAAATTAATTAACGCAGATGTACTCCAAGGCTCAGTTTTGAGCTAACTGTAGAAAATAGAAAATAATTCGTACCCACGTACTGTTAGAAAAAGTCGTCGATAGGGGTAAAAAGTTTCATCAATTTTAATTCCAACAAAAAGCAGCTATTGTTTATCTCCAGATCGAATATCGATTTTTCAAACGATATTTTAATTAGTATGTGTAACGAACAAATAGAGGAATATGAAAGCATTCGTTTATTGGGAGTCACAATTTCCAACGACTTACTCCGAAACGATCGTATAATAGCGATGGCAAAGAGCGAGAAAATAAAACTCGGTCTCCTCAATAGATGTAACCAACATTTCACTTCGTATCTATTACTTTACATTTATAAATGCGATATTCACAGCTGTATGAAGTATTGTTATCAAGTTTGGGGCGTTGCTTCTGTTTCCATCGTGGTTTTTTTGGACTTTCTTTAAAAGCGTGCTATATTTGTTTTTATAAATATCGTCACTAGAACTGCTCGGATGAAACCAGATCCATCATGCCTCAACCATATTCTTTTATCAGTTTCACTCGTTAATCGGTTTGTGGAAACATCCAAACTGTTGAGATCTCTTACAAGCATAATGACCGAATGCAGTGGGACTTCTTTACCGCTACACCGTACAAATCTATAGTTTCGAGTGTTATCCATTTACAAATTTTCAATTTACATAATTTACAAAAAAACAGCGTCCACCAACACCTAAGAACGCATGTGGTTTTGGAACCTGAGTCTTAAAAGGTGTCAATGTGTTGTTGTGACACATATTGTAGTACACAACACTTTTTACTTAAAAAAATCCTAACATATGAATAAAGAACAATTTAATAGTGATAATGCTGATAGTAAATGCAAACGCATACTTTGAACATTTTTTTTATATAACGGACATTCGGCTCTATCGGACAATCTCTCGCCCGCAATGCTGCGTTATATCGAGGTGTTACTGTATAACATTTTTTTTTTTAAATTTCCTCTTTTAGCTTTATAATAAAACAGAAAAAAGTTTACATTTACCAGAATCGAAGTTATGAATCTTTGAAAATAAGTCTTCAAGTCAAAAATAACGAAATTCTCGAAATTTAGATCCGCTCTATTTATCCGCTCTATAACTCATAAAAAAAATTTCAGCGGTGTTCGGTTTGTAAAAGAATGACCCATATCTACCTACATTCGTATATTTAATCTACTTCCAGAAATTGAAACGTATTGGCGTGCTTAATAAATATGACACAGCTAAATTTATAAACTGGTTAGGCAATTATTAACGCCTTCGAATATTCTATATAACAACATAATACATTCGATAATTACAAACACACATCATAGACATCAATTCTTTAACTGGAATGTTCTTAAAACAGCTGCAGAAACTCCAACGGTTGATTTCATTAACTACTAGAAAAACACGACGTTAAAAATAATAAACTCTATTTCTATATAAATGACACTTTTATTTAAAATCACTTTTTTCACTTATTCGTTTTACACTATATCGCGTTCGGTATTTAATCGAATTTCATTCTGCAAGAAGACCTGTACGTCTATTCCTGTATTTCCCTGGGAATTGGGAATTGAGAAAAAAGTGCAATAAATGAAATAAAGGAAATTTTCTAATACGAAATTGTTATTTCCCGCGGCACGGAATACTAGTTATGAAAAAATTGCTGTAATTTATTTCTCAATTCCTATTTCACGATGTACAGGAATAGGGCTACTGCTTTATATACGATTTTAGGTATATGAAAATCTACCTATCGCAATGTTCATCATCCTCGAATTTCTTAAAAATTTTAGACTATATACGAAAAGTAGGTCGCACCTATAGAAAAATTAACAAGGACTCTCTCGGTCACATTGGTGTTTTTGGTTAACTTAAATTGAAAGCCAAATTAAGCCTAAATTAAAAAACCAAAATTTGTAAATTGTTCATTCACGGTTACTCACTTGACTTTTAATTTTTTAAAGATTATCAAAAGATTTATTGTAAATAAAACCATTAGTTATCAAATTCACAGAAAATAACTTCATTCAAAAACAATTTAAATTTAGACTTTTTTGACAAATTTTTATTGAGATTTTCAAGTTAAAAAATATGCCTTGTTTCACTCTATTACTGATTAAAATTAAAATATAAATTAATCTATTATTAATTTCAATACTATATAAATAAATTCAAACAATTTGTTTGAGTTTAATATAAATTAATTTTATTTTAAATACAAAATATATAATATGTATATAAAAAAAATAATAAACCAAAAAAAAACTATCTTTAAAATTAGATTAAATTATAAAATTAATTTCTGAAATGTCAATTTAATTTAATTCAGAATGCATTTTTTTTCTTATTAAATTTCTAAAATTAATAGCTTAAATGATCGATCGGTTGGTTTATAGTTTTTTTTTTGTTAAAACAAACTATGGAAAAAACATCAATATTGAAATTCTAAAGAAAAATAAACAAAAAAGATTTTATCTTACATGCGAATTATTTATCTTGGTTTTTGCAAACATTTATTATTTGTAATTAAATATGAAGAAAATATTTTATAGTTATCCTGTATGCGTGAAAAGAAACAGGATCGAAATTTAATATTAATAGTAAAAAATTTTACATCCTGCATCAAAAATGGGGGGAGGGAGTTTCAAGTGTGGAAAATATAGTTTTAAAATTTAATCTGTGCTTAGTTTGTTTAAAAAAATAGATTTTTAATGTTTTAATGAATATTAAAAACTAATGGACTAAAATTAAACAGAACTAGGTCAGGTCTATTCATCAAATCTTATATGGTTTTTACCTCTGTTATTATTGTTACTTGATGATCCATATGAATTTTTAGAATTACCATTGCTGTTACCATTGCTGTATGATGGTTTTGAATTATTACCGAATCTATTATTAGATGGTTTTCGATCATTTGAGCTATAGTTATCAAATGTGTTTCTTTTAAATGTACCAAAATGTTTTCTTCCATAACCACCACCACCACCTCCACGTCCTCCTGACTTCCTTGCTAAATCTAGGAGTGCTGGATTTATTTCCTGTCATAAAAACAACAAAAATAAATAATGTTAAATAAACTATTATTTAGATAAATTTACCTGATTTGCTTCTTCTAACACTGATATTAAATCTTTTGCTTGCTTTGAATTTGCATCAGTGAAAAATGCATATGATGTTCCGGATGCATTTGATCTACCTGTTCTTCCTATTCTGTGAACGTAATCCTCTGAAGATTGGGGATAATCAAAATTTATTACGTATTTAATACCATCAACGTCTGAAAAAAGAAATATATTTTTATTAAACGATTCGTTCGATATATATTTTGGAATTTATTACCTAATCCTCGGGCGGCAACATCTGTTGCAACTAATATTGCGCATTCACCATTTCGGAATTTTCTTAATACGTAATCACGTTCACTCTGTGATTTGTCCCCATGCATACATACTACATCTAAACCAAATGAGCGAATTTTACGTGTGATAACCTCTACCTTCCGTTTTGTTTCAACGAATATTATGATTTTTGATTCTTCTGTTACATTTTGTGTAATATCTTGGAGTAATTCTTTCAATCTGAAAATGTAATAGTAAATTGTTTATACATTTTTGAATAAATAAAAAAATTTAAATTAGTTTTGAATTAAAAGCCGTATTTGTACACTGATTTTGAACCCCGTTTTGTGAAAACAGTAATATATGACACTGAGGTTTAAAACGTAATTATAGATCGATTGAAGTATATGAATGAGAATAATTAAAAGGGAAATTAGATTTATTGGGTTATTTCCAGTTATTAATTAAGAAAAATATTTTATGAATGACCGCAATATTTTTTTACGTGATGAACAAATATTTGAATATTGTAATTATTATAGTATATTATGATTATTTGCTGGCAACATTATTGGCAAATTTATTTTTAATTGATTGGATTTTCATTGATGAAATGAAAAAAGCGCAGTCAATGAATGATATGATAAAAGAGTGAGAGAAACTCAAGGTTGGACCAAATTGGACGGACTGATTTAAAATGCTCTAACCTTTTTATTTTTATTCTTTGTTATTTTATTTTTTTGTGCTGTTAATAGAAAAACATTTTAAATATTATAATGTCATCATCACAGTCACGCAGAAACTTTTAAAATTTATTGAATTTTATTATGTTTCGGACGATCAATTATTACAACAGAACGAAAATATAGTCAGCATTTTAATACTGGGACGGCTCCCATTGCAAACACGGTAAGATTAATAACCCGTTTTGAGGATCGCGGTGCAGTAGGTGATGAGCTACGTACAAATAGTGCAGTACTGCAGTAAGTGATGAGCCACGGGATGCGGTAGGTGATGAGGCACGCACGCTCGAACTATTCGTTTTGAAAAAAACCATCTAAACCAGCTATGGGGCAAGTATAAAAACACAATAACAACAACATATAAAGCAATTGAAATATCGATCGTTGTTTCTTTCTGCACCCATACGGACACGCCAAGTGGCTGACAGTCACTGGAATAAGTTACAAAATATATAGGTCATACATACCAATCTCCATCCTCTCCTCTATCGCAAAACTAATTGAAACAATTCTGCTACCCATGATATCGAGCACTTGCTCGATATCATGGGTAGCTCATCACTAGCATGGCTTCCGGGAAGGACAGCACAGCCACCGCTCTTCACAAAATTCAAAACCAAATCAGTGATGGTCTGAATAAGAAACAACCATGTGTAAAAACAATCCTAGTCACACTAGATTTATCAAAAGCGTTTGAAAGTGTCAAGCCGCACTGCTAAATGACATCCTGAATACCAAGCGTTGGTTGCTACTTACTTAAGAGGTCGCCAAACATACGTGGATTTCAGAAATACAAAATCAAAAAAGAACGTACTCAGAAAAGGGGTACCACAAGGTGGAGTTCTCTCTCCATCACTCTTCAACGTCTACCTGACCAGTTTACCTACTCCACCAGAAAGTATAACCATCATATCGTATGCTGACGACTGTAGGGTCCTTGCCACAGGAGGCAATCTGGAACAAATCACCGAAATGTTGAACAGACATCTTAACTCCCCCAATGAATGGTTTAAAAGCAGAAAGCTGATACTATCGACAGAAAAATCCACTATTATACTTTTCACCACTTTGACGAAGGAAGTTAGCACAAAACTAAACATCCGCAATGACAACGTGCTTCTTTCTACAGTTAAAAATCAGACACATCTGGGAGTGACATTCGACCCACTGCTTTCAATGCCTACGCACAACAGGTAAACACGAGGCTGAAAAGCAGAAACAATGCATTGAAAGCGCTAGCTGGAAGTTCATGGGGCAAGGACAAGAACACAATTATTACAATTTACAAAGCCATAGGTAGACTCATTCTAAACTATTCAGCACCAATGTGGACACCTCAAGCTTCTGATACGCACTGGAAGAAGATGCAAACCTAACAAAACGCAGCTTTGAGAACCGCTACTTGATGCCACATAGAGACCACCTACATGAAGAAGATAATATGTATTTTGCCGGTCCGTGTGAACACAATTAATGCTATCTAAACAATACATATGTTCCTGCCACAAAGAGCAATGCAATGACATCCTGTTAATGGTGTCACCACCTAGAGCCATTAGAAAAATTGCTAAACTCTTTCAAGCCGATGTTAGAAAAGATCCAAAAACCAGAACTATCAATGAGCTTACATACAGAAGTGGTTTAAAAAGGCTTCATATTAAGACGGTAGAAGAAACAGTAAACAACTATGTTCATAATCGAATTCTGAATGAAAAACCACCACAAGAAGAAAACCGATTGCCTCGCAGCACTAGATACATTCTGGCTCAACTAAGATCCGGGTGGTCATGAATATTATTAAATCACTACATGAGCCGAATCGACCCCCAAATTATTGACAAGTATCCAGCACGTGAAGGCACTACACATGATGTTAACCACTTATTTACATGTCCAGAGAATCCGACGGACCTGACGAAGAACGATGATATTTGACCCAAAGGACTGAAATATCTCACTACCACACTCAACACATTACTAAATACCCTACAGAGACCAAATATCTGGAAAACGGCAAGAATAAGTCCCATCTTGACAAGTGTCCCGCATGGTAAGGTACGCCACATGATGCTAACCACCTAATCAATTGTCCAGAAAACCTAACCGACCTGAAGAAGGAAGATTTGTGGTACCGCCACATATAGTTATATGGAAGCTCATTGTTTCGAGCAAGGAGTAACATGGCAACTGGTAACATCAAGAAATACTACATAACCAAGATTAAGAGTACTACCGTTGACTTGATAGAGTTCTTGGTAAATGATAATTGATATCTCACATTGGGTTGAGAGTTGTCAATAGTAAGTGATATCTCACATTGGCTCATGCGTCAATAACAGAGTTGTCACCACTCGAAAGATAAAATATTAAAAACAAATTTAAATATGGACAAAAACTGATCCCTACCCTCCAAGCATATTAAAAATTTGCATACCATCAAAATAAGATCTCTTCATGCGTGAGGTCAGATTTTTTACTTTAAATCTATTGATGAACCTAATTCAAATCGGTATTAAGGCATGTTATGTTGATGAAAGCGATGCTGATTGATTTTTATCATGCCTACCATCGTGTTGAGACAAACTTTCCTTTTGACTTTTAGTGGTACAATGAGTAAAGTATGACCAGGTACATTGATTGAAAGACACGCCAGCCCTACACAACACAAGAAAATTGGCCTGCCTTTGCTACGAAAAGGATGAATATAATCACCATGCAAGGAACTAGTAAAACTATGAGTTATTCGCAATGATCTTGTTTCGTTTAATTTGTCATGTCATTTGTATTTTGATCGAGATATTGTATACAATGCCTTTTAGATATTGGTCTTAAAATTCAGTGGGCTAAAGAATAACGTTCATAATAACTAAATGAAATAACAATTAAAAATATTACGACGCTGATGCATAGACTGACTTCACCACAGCACTGGAAAGTGTTCTGGATATATAGTGAGCTAATATCCATCAAATACTTTAATTAATGGCTAACCAATGTTAAAGATTTCGCGTAGTCCTCCTAATTATAAAAATATTAAGTAATAGCATCCCAAAAAATATAAATTATGTTGTACGAGAAAAAACAAATTTTAAGCGGCAGTGACAAACTGGAAGTTGGGATGCAGAACTGATGTGTAACCGTACTAAATAGTTATGTACCAAGTTTCATCCAATTCGATTATCAGGTATAGATGTTATGAAGCTTTCAAAAACGCAGATGCTCGGGGACCCCCTCCACTTTGTTCAATATTGCTGAAAAACTAATCAGGTCCTTGCCATAAATATTTGCATCTTTTTCCAAAGTTTTATCAAAATTCATTAACGAACGAATGCTGTATGCTCCCAACAAACAAAATACATGGTGGAAAAAACCACCTGTTGTATGATGGACCCCCCCCCCCCCCCTTCCCCCCCCCCAACCCGTTCGAATATACCCCAAAAGCTAATAAAATCTTTCTCATGTTACTTGAAAGCTTTTACCAACGTTTAGTAGGCTACAGTAGGCATAAACACATGAAATAAAAACTTTTTAACCGGAAGTTGGTATGCAGAAATATTGAAAACAGTACTAAAACCTTATATACCATAAGATCGTAAACTGGGATTACAAGTTATGGAAGATTTAAACTTAGAGGTGTTCGGGAGACCCCCCACCATTTTGTCCATGAGTTCAGATCTTCCATTTTCAAGTGAACCTGGATCATTTACTAAAGTTTCATCAAGATCCTATGCTGGAATGTCACCCACCCACACACAGACGTACGGTACACCAAAATTTTTATTATTTAGATAGAGAATGGTCCAAAACAAAAGAAAAAATAAAATGTATGGTATGGTATGAACTCTTGATAATACATGCATTTAATTTTTGAAATATAGCATTTAAAACATAGTAAAGATATCTCATTGTGGCAAGTAAAACTAGTTGCTAGAAACATACAAGGAGATTTACCCGAGATTTACTCGGGTAAATCTCCTTGTATTGAGGAGATTTACTCGATACTGTGATTGTATTCATCTCTCGTCAGTCTTCTTTAGATGACTAAAATTGGTACCTAAAGCATTCAATTACAACTTTTAACTTAAATCACTAAATATTATCAAAACGATTACGAAGCTAATTGACAATCTACAACGTAGCAAGAAATATATACTACGTAGAAATTTGTTAAACGTAATGGAAAAATAGAATATATGACAGCAATTTACATCATGATTATTTCAAGGTCTCTAGCGGAAGTTAAATGAGAAAATAATCTAAATTTAATTCTGAAAAAACCTCTTGATTATTCTTTGAATTTGGAATTCATTATTCAAGGTGGCTAGATAAAATGAATATACTGTAAAACTGTAAATGTAGTTTGACATATAAAAAATATCGTATTATAAATAAAATATTTGCCTTTTTTAATTCTGCAATATTGAATCATACGTTATTTAAGTCTATATACTAGTTTGATAATTAAACGTCATTAAAAGAAAACTTATTATTATTTCATATTCTTTGGATACGAAAAATCGGTATATTAAAAAAATTTTTGACTTATCTATGAACTCACTTTGTATCCTTTTCATATTCTGTGCAGACTTCAATAAACTGTTGAATATTATGATTTGCGGATAATTCCAAAGATCCAATATTAACTTGTATATAATCACCAAGAAAATCTTCAGCTAATCGCCGTACTTCTTTTGGCCATGTTGCACTAAACATAAGTGTCTGTCGATCTGGTCGTATTTGTTGTATAATCTTTCTAATTTGTGGTTCGAAACCCATGTCTAACATACGATCTGCTTCATCAAGTACGAGATAAGTACATCGTTTTAAATTTGTTGTACCATTTTCCAAAAAATCAATCAATCGTCCCGGGGTAGCTATTGCAATTTCAACACCACGTTCTAAATCTCTCGCTTGCCCACCTCGTGGTGCTCCACCAAAGATACACGTATTACGTATGTATGATGAATATCCAAATTCGGTTGTTACTTGTTGGATTTGTTGTGCCAATTCTCGTGTTGGAGCCAATACTAATACAATTGGACCTTCACCTCTTTTAAGTTCTGGTTGTTTATTGATATGTAGTATGGCTGGTAATATATATGCTAATGTTTTTCCGGAGCCTGTTTGTGCAACCCCAACAATATTATGACCGCTCAACACTATTGGCCAACATTGTCCCTGTATTGGTGTTGGTTTTTCGTAACCTTGTTTTTCAATTTCAACTTTAACATAGTCTGGAATTTCTAATTCGTCAAACTGAACAATTGGATTTGGCGCATCACCTTTAATAGTTATAGCATTTTCTTCTCTGAATTTTGCAACTTCTTTTAATGAACGAGATTTGGTTGTTTTATTTGGTACATATAAATCACGTTCAAATGGTTTTAAATCTAATTCATCCCAATTAATTTCAGCCAATGGTTGTGATGATCTTCCATTTCGACCTCCATTACCACCTCCTCCGTTATTGAATTTGGAATTTCCACCAAAATTACTGCCACGGTTTCCACCATCAAATCTACCACGATTATTATAGACAGGCCTGGAAAATTGAATTGGTTTATATAAAAAAATAAAAAATACCCGAATTTATTTCAAGAAAATTTTAACTCGTTCATCTCATAAAATTCATCTTTGACAGAAATTTTGTTTTCAAAAACACGTGTTAAAAATCAATATGGATGCCATTAGTTGAAACAAAAAGAAAATCAAGCAATTAATCAAAAAAAATCATCACTTATATTTCTTGATATTCACTCATTTTTCATTTGAAACAAATAAGATAGGTGATTAATATATAGATTATGTAATAATATAAAATGATTTCTACTTACATTTCTTTATATTGTTGATAAAATATGGAGTTTGTAGCTATATACTTAGATTCCAATGGTTGTAATCCAATTAAGTTATTTCGACAATTAAAATTTCTTAAACACAAACCTAAAAGGGTTTTAGTTGTTTTAAACATGATTTTTTTATAATTTTCTCTAATTTTTCCAGCAAATATTTAAAACAATTTTCTCACCTTTAAAATCGAATTGAAAAACTCACCAAAACTACAGCAACTCTCGAATACATACAAGATGTTCGTACTAAATTTTTTTAGTATATGCCACACTGCAAACATCAACAATTGCCGAAAAGGAAATATTTTAATGTCAATTTTGTAGTAGCAGACAATTCAGTGATGAACTTAAGGTGAGTTCGGCATGTGAATTATTTGCCGTTAGAATTCTAGTAAAACGAAATGGCCTACACGTACAACTACTGTCTACTCAATATTAGTAAGTAGCTTGCGTATGTGAGTCCGCCAGTAACTAGTTGGATATAGTTATTTCTAATTTTTTTGTTTTCACTTTCTATTCGCCTTTTCCAACCATGTCGTCGTATTCGGCTGTCATCTGGAGTACGAATGAAGCACGGTTAACCATGGTAGCAATGTCATAGTTAAAATAGTGACGTCAAATATTGAATCAAAATTACCATAGTAGAGCTGTGAAAGTTAAATTGTCAAAGAAAAAACCGCTAAAAATTCAAAATGAATAAAGACTAATACTAACTACGATAAATAAAACTCAAAATGTAGTGTTTGTTTTTTATTTCTATAATTTATTTTTCAGTCTGCAGAATCAAGTAAAAATAACTAACACATTTCACTAAAAATTATTAAATACTTGGTTTATAATAATTAAATATACGATATATTCACAAAACAATATAATTTCTCACTTTTTTTCCACGACAATTAAAACTTTCTTTTATTATAAAAAATTATAATGTTTTTTATAAATCGGTTGACATGTCATTTTAAATGTATATACGTTGAGTAAAACATAGTTAAGATAGTGACGTCACACTTTACTATGACAGTTTAACTATATAGTTTTGGAACCATGGTACATCTGTCATCCAGTAAATTTGTTACTTTGTGGTTAATTTTGAAACGACATTTGGTAGAGTAAAGTTAACCACGGTTAACCATAGTTAATTTCAAAACGCACTGTCTATCTAAATTTCCTCCTTCTTCGTACATACGAGATTACGATAATTTGACGTTGAAGTAAAAGGTTAGGAATAATGAAAAGAGTGAAGGTATAATAAGCTTCCACAATCCCAACTATCGACCTTTTCGCTTATATCTTAAATTCTGGTTTTGTTGTTTTATAAGACCATCGATTTTACTTTCCGTTTCCAATTAACTGTCTTTTATTTCAATAATCGCTATAATATATCAAATTTAATATGGCATGGACCACGGCTATGTCATTTTATCTGTCAACAAATTTTAAGGCAAATACTCAGTAGATGTAATCGTGTAATCTGAACAGCCGAGCACATCTTTTGACTGTTTTTAAGGAGATTAGAACTTAAGTCATTCTGGCTAAACAAAAATTAGGAAACATTTCTCGTTAAGTCGTTGCTACATGACAAAAACTTTTTCCGGATTGCTAGCGACGATTTTGATTAAACGAAAACTTGCTATTTGGAAATTTTGCCAAATGCATGGTATATTAGAATACCTATCGACTAATATAAACTAAGCCAATTACTAAATTAATTTTGATTGAATGTTTTTACAAAAATCATTTTGCACGATTTTATTTAGCGTATGGTTTTTATGACACATTAAAAAAAAACTTAAAAAAGGTTGGTTTTTCGGTAAATATATAGAATTCTTCCGTCACTCCCGATAACCTTGAAAATGGAGTATGTTGTATAGCTTTTTATACTGAACAACAATATGTATGGGCGCGGAAAACATAACTAGAAAGACTTTTTTTATGTTGAAAATATCAATCATCTGATAGATTATTGTTTTGTTTTGCGGTGAAATATTTTAAGATCTAATATTTTATGATATATTATTTTATTTTTCACTCGCTTCTGCGACCCTGTAGACCTTCGATCAATAGCACCCCCCCCGAACCCCACCCCCCTTCTCCTCTTCCCCCGCACCCAACCCAATAATCGATGAAACAATAATCTATCAGATGAAGAAATGGGTACGGGGGAAGAGGAGGGGGGGAGTGCTATTGATCGAAGGTCTGCAGGGTCGCAGAAGCGAGTGAAAAATAAAATAATATATCATAAAACATTATATCTTAAAATATTTGACCGACAAAACAAAACAATAATCTATCAGATGAAGGGATAGGTGCTGGGGGAGGGGGAGGTGGGTTGGGCTTTGTGCTATTGATCGAAGGTCTGCAGGGTTACAGAAGTGAGTGAAGCATAAAATAACATATCATAAATAATATATCTTTATACTTAAATAAATAATTAAAAATAAAACAAAAAATTTGTTAAAATAGCTCCTAAAGTAATGTTTTCCGCACCCTATATATATGTATATTATTGCTCAGTATAAAAAGCTGTACAACATACTCCATTTTCAAGGTCATCGGAAGTGACGGAAGAATTCTATATAATTACCGATTTTTCTATGAAATCTACCTAAAACAAAACATGAATGCACATTAAATGAGCTTACAATCAATTTGATTGCGCGTATTTAGCTAAAAAGTAAAAATATTTGAACATTGGGCAGTACATTTGAACATTAGATGTTTACATCGAGTGAATCTATCCATGTTACTACATCGGGCGTTGCCAAATGGATGTCTGCGATGTTGCCATTGTATCGTCAAATTGGACACACAGTTGCAATGTGTTTTATGGTTTGTTGTGGAGCTCCACAGTCACATTGAGGGGACTTTGAAATGCCCCACTTGTAGAAAGAATCAGCACAACGTCCATGATTCGTTCTTATTCGGTTTAGTATAGTCCAGGTATGACGTGGCAAATCGAAACCAGGTTGGGTAGAAGTCAGGTAGAAGTCACACACCCCATTTTGCACGATTTCCACCGCCGATAGAAATAAAAAAAATCGTTCATAAATCTCCACCGATTTTTTGGAGAATTATAAACGATTTTTGTAGAATTATGAGAAGTTTTTGTTTGTGTAAAAGCCATGCCACATGTAAAATATAAACGAACGAATTCGGTCGTTTTAAGTAAAATTTGCCACATGAACAAAAAATTTATCGGCGATATTTACAACACCAACAACACAAAAAATGCCAGGGTAGCGATTTTCTACCATTATCTCTCCTAGAGAAATAAAAGGAGAGATAAATTGTAATATATACAATTGTCTTTGATTGATTCATTTAAATTGTAAATATGTCACGTGTCCATAAATTTCACGTCGTGATTGGTTCGATTTGTATTGCATTGGAATTCATCTTGAGGGGAAATTTGAGTGTGGGTATGTAGACTTTTTTTTAGTTTTCCCCAGGAGAGATAATTCTCTACACTAGAGAAATAACAGGAGAGATAATGGTACAAAATCGCTACCCAGTTTACAAAAAAAAAATGAATTGTTATATTGAATTTGAAATGACAATTTTTATTATGGATGTAATTATATTTCTAAAATGTTAATGTAAAACAAACTCAACGTAAATTATAAACAATCAAAAAACAAAAACTTTCAAAATGTAAATTACCACGATGTGAGGTTAAATCCGAACGATAAAAAATCGGTCTTAATTCTACAAAAATTGTTCATAATTCTCCAAAAAATCAGTGGAGATTTATGAACGATTTGTTTATTCCTATCGGCGGTAGAAATCGTGCAAAATGATTTTTGGAAAAATTATTAAACGAGTAAAAGCCATGCCACATCAAAATATAAACGAACGAACGATAATTTCCAAATTTAGAATGTTTTCGTTTAATCAAAAATCAGAAGATCGTTGCTAGCAAATTTTCGTCATGTGGCACCGACTTAAAATAGTACATCGAAGAAACAATACCCTATCAACCATTTCTATGTTCTAAAAATGATTTGAACATCGAAAAAATTGATTGCCGTCCAGTAATTGAACCAATTTTTATAGCAACAACAATCTGTCAAAAGTTGTTGACGTTATCATTTCAAATAGCACATTGATATTAGTAAATTTTGTTTAAAAAATATGTAAATATGGTTTTTGTAAAAAATTGGGAAGATTTTGAAAAAGCTGCTGAAAATATGTATATGCAAAATCCATTGAAATGTAGATATTCAATGAAATATATTCATTCCAAAGGACAACTATTATTAAAATTAACCGATAATGAGAAGGTTAGATTCATGAAATAACATTTTAAACAATTCTTTAATTAAATATTATATTAATTTCAGTGTGTTCAATATAAAACAGATATAATGCCAAGTCTTAAAAAGATAGAAAGGCTGACAGGCAATTTAATGGGACATATGGCTTCAAATGAAGGATAAGCAAAATAAGTGTATTGGTTTATTTTTTTTTAATTTAAGAACGAATATAATAAATTATTTGATAAAAAATTTATATGAAATTGTAAAGAATTTGAAATAATAAAAAATACTGAGATATTTTGAAATCAAATTATAGTTTTAGAATTTCGATCCGTATATATACTATTTTTGTTCGAACGCCATCTTTTCTCATTTTCAACAATAAAAAATACGAAATCAATATGGCGAAATTACGTATAGGGCAAATGACAGCTAATGTCAAAAGTGAAAGAATAAATTTGTAAAAATCTGTTTTTAGTGTAATATTTAGTGTGTAAAAGTTTTATAAATAGTTTTTTTTATATTCCTTATTAGTGAATTTCGTGTTTTTATTAAAAATGAGTATTATATTTAAAATAAATTAAATAAGGCAAAGAAAGAAAGAAAATTGTGAGGTGATTCGTCATCTGCCAATTTTTTAGTGTCTGGGTGTAATAAATCAACCAAATATAGGAATAATGAATAATGAGGGGGTACGTCGCGGTCTTGAACCTGGTGCTGAAACTGTATATGGAACACATGAAGATAATACAATGGTTATGTCAGAAAAAGTAAATAAACCATTTTACACAAATGTTTATGATACAGCAATTTTCGATCAAAATTTTATATCCTAATCGATTTTTTTTTTCAAAAATATATGTAAAGAAATCATACAATAGTTTTTTCCCGACTATAATCTAATTACTTTTTAATAATAGTATATACGCATGATGTTCTATTTTAATATGTCTTTATGTTAATTTTTTAAGGTACAAACATTAGCTGGAAGTATTTATCAGGAATTCGAAAGAATGATTCATAAATACGATGAGGATGTTGTAAAAACCCTAATGCCACTATTGGTGAATGTACTTGAATGTCTAGATTCTGCATATCAAAATAATCAGGAACAGGAAGTTGAAGTAGAATTGCTTCGAGAAGACAATGAGCAGCTTGTGACACAATATGAAAGAGAGAAAAGTGCGAGGAAACAAGCAGAACAAAAATTATTAGACACAGAAGATGTAGCTGAAGCTGAAAATAAAGAGCTAGCTAGTCGTTTAGAATCTTTAGAAAGTCTAGTTCGAATGTTAGAATTAAAACATAAAAATAGTTTGGAACATTCAAGTCGATTGGAAGAAAGAGAGTCAGAACTAAAAAAAGAATACAGTAAACTGCATGATCGTTATACGGAACTTTTTAAGACTCATGTAGATTATATGGAAAGAACAAAATTACTGATGGGTTCCACACATTCGCAAATGGGATCAAATTCTGATAGATTAGATATTAATCGATCTCGTTTACATCCAATGGCACGATCATCCGGACCAGTGTCTTTCGGATTTGCATCCCTTGAGAATTCTGGTATGTTAGATGCAGAAACCATATGTAGTCCTGGCAATAGTTCTGAATCTGATTCTGGACCACCTTCATTGCAAAACGAATTCGATAATATAAAAACAGTGGAACGTTCGGCTGAAACCGATAAATTACAACAAACAAATCAAGCTACATCACCACAAAGTGATTCAAGCCCAATATTACCGATTGCCCCATCAGCAGGTAAATATTATTTTGTATGTACAGTTAAATCATTAATGCACATGATCTGTAATCTGGTGGTGGTGAAATAATCATAACATTGAATTCTGTTGTTTTCTGTTCTTCTTTCTCACCATTTTAATCGGAAAAATTTTATTTTTGTAAAATTCATCATATTTTTTTTCAAATCAATAGATTGAGAGTAAGGTTAAATGGTGCAAAATATATTTTAAAAACAATTTGCTGATATGTAAATTTGAACTTTTGTATTCAACGTTATTATTCGCTTTTTATTGCTTTAAGAAATGCAATTGCCATTTATTTGGAGAAGATAGGTTGTCCAAAATTGCGCAACATTTCAATTTTGTAAGGAAAAATTCAGCTACCAACTTTTTGCAACGTGTGATGTGTCAGCTTTGAGTTTGTAATGTTTAATGCTCTAAATGATGGTAATTGTTACCGTTGTGTTAGTTATTGCTACAGAATATTATCAACCGTTGCTAGTTGCCATTAGTCAGCTTTTTGATTGGTCTTCAAAGTTCGGGTGAAACTGGCTTGAATGGTACTTGAATGGATCTTAAATTGCAAAAAAAAAAAATATATTGGAAGGAGAACCCTGGAGCAATAATAAACAAACAAACGGATCAACGGTAAGATCATATCATACAAGCATCAGAGAAAACAATCTAATACAAGGTTTCAAGTTTCAAAGTTTCAAATGCCTTTCACTATTTTACCAAATCAGCAGCATCCAATGTCCCATACATGCAGAGAACTTACCAATAATTTCGTGGTTCATTCTGTTTATTTAAAATTTATGACCAACCAGATCTTACTTGCGTTAGCATACATCTGATTCTATAATTAAGTTTTGGATATTGCTGTTTTCTAAATAATAATCTAGATAGAATAGGTATATTTTCAACTCCTTGATCGGTCCAAAAAATTGAGACATTTGATCATTTTGTACAATCCCTATTCAGAACGTTACTCACTTGGATTTAGAAACGAGATATAAAGATGACAACGACTGTTAAACAAACAAACGATGTTTACCACTGATTAACATGTGCACTGAACATAAGGGATCTGATGTGGGTTATTCTCCCGTACTGGCTTAAAGTTTTAAAAAAGTGTTTGAATCTGTAAACGAATTTGACGAGTAATAATTTGTAGGTCGCTCGAGTAAGACCTTATTAAACAGCGGTATACTATTCCAAAACTCCGTATGAAGCGTGGGTGTAAAATCATCCTACCCGCTGCCGATCAAATGTTTTTGGTGACTATTCCTGTGGCTTCAACAGATTTTCACCGAATAAAATTGACCTTTTTGGATAATAGTGGCGATACAAGACACCCACCTAGCATGGTGAAATAAATTTCGTTAGACCTTCGCTCTTTTACAAATCGGAGCTCGGAAGGCATCTCAATTTGTCTCTTCCTGTCGTTGTGCCTGGCCATATATTAAAACCACAAACATCTACACTTTTTATTTTTTCGATCCAATCTTATCGTCAACTGATAAATTAGTTACTAATAATAGCACACAGTCCAGTTCCCATAAAGTTTATTTAAAAAATTTTCTGGTTACGGTTGAATGCCTTACTAATAATGTAATAAAAATAACAGGTCGAACAACAACCAAACGAGAACAAAGATCTGCCAACACTTTGTATCAAGAATTATCATTTCAAGATAACGAAGAGAGTGAAGAGAATGAAGTTACAGGTACGTTCATAATAATTTGTAAATTAATATTCGAAAACTTTTAGTTGATTGTAGTTTTTTATGTTTAAATAATTATTCTAAAAATTATGGCCTGTTACCTTATTTATTTATAACAATCCTAAATTTTGTATTCAGGAAGTTGGGTTCATCCAGGTGAATACGCATCATCAGGTATGTATCGTATTTTCATGTATTTTTATATATTAAAATAATAAATAAATAATTATATATTTGGTTGCATGTAAGAAATACGATTAATTTGCTTAACTTTAATTTAATTAACTTGAATTATTTGAAAAAAAAATCTAACTATAATATGCATTTTGTTTATGCTGCCGCTATTCTATTCTGATTATTTTGAATTTCATCTCTTGCAGTCAATGACAATTTCTTCGGTAAGTCGATATACTAAATTGTAAATTATGCTTTGTTTTATTACTCCAAAATTTAAAAAACTTATTTAAAAAACTAACAACAAATATTTTTTTATTCATTTATATGGGGGATTTGGGAGATTCATTTTTTAATATATTTGTTATTTACCTTCGTGTTTTACAGGAATGGGAAAAGAAGTTGAAAATCTTATTATGGAGAATAATGAGCTATTAGCAACGAAGTAAATAGTTTTCATGTTATTAAATATATAACTTGATAGCATTTTTTTTTTCAAATTTAGAAATGCGTTAAACATTGTTAAAGATGATTTGATTGTCAAAGTAGACGAGCTGACGGGAGAAATTGAAATACTTCGAGAAGAATTAAATGCAGTTGCAATATCTAGAAATAAGTTACGCGAAAAAATGTCTGAGTTAGAAGAGGAACTTAAAAGAACCAAAGAACAAGCAAAACAAAGTACATCAAATGAACAAGAAGATGAATCAGATGTACCGATGGCACAAAGAAAACGTTTTACACGAGTTGAGATGGCAAGAGTATTAATGGAAAGGAATCAGGTAATTTGAAAACTTACACAGTGTCGTATGTGTGTATATTAAAATCACCAATTTTTAATTTTAGTACAAAGAGAAATTTATGGAATTACAAGAAGCAGTACGTTGGACTGAAATGATACGAGCATCACGTACAGTTGAAACATTGGATAAGAAATCAAAACAAAGTATTTGGACGTTTTTTAGTAATCTTTTTAGTTCATCGGATAGGCCACAAAGAGAGCCCCCCGGACCACTTCTACGATATAACGTTGCTAATCACCACTTAGCACCGGGAACTTCCGAGGGGCGTTTAGCAATTACAAGCGGTAATAGTGGTAATAGCATTCCAGGCACTTCAAATGCATTAGTGTCAACAAAAGATTATAGCGAAGATGGACAATCAGAAAGATCGATAGCAAGGAGACGCGAACAATATCGACAAGTTCGTGCTCATGTGCAAAAAGAAGATGGGCGATTACAAGCATATGGTTGGAGTCTGCCGGGAACAAAAAAAGATCAAGGCCAACCAATTAAACATGCAGGCGGCGTACCTGTTCCAGTAAGAAACTTCATCATGATTTTTTAAAAGAATTAATCTAAACTAAAAAAGATGTTTACTTTATTTAAGGTTCCAGTGTATTGCAGACCATTAGCCGAAGCTAGTCCTCATATGAAAGTATGGTGTGCAAGCGGAGTGAACTTAAACGGTGGATTTACAAAAGATGGTGGTTGTATGGTATGCACGTTTTACAAGTTATTACGCATAATAGTTTTGTACGTTAAAATATTTGATTTATCTTTCCATTCAGGTTGGAGGAAGTGTATTTTACGGTAACAACAATACATCAAAAATTACGGAAATCACAACATCACCAGGAGGGGAATCAAGTGATTTAGATTCATTGGATAAACAAATATCCATGGCAATGGAAAATCCAGATGCTGACCAACAATTGAGCTCATATGTTTGGATATGTACCAGTACACATTCAGCCAGTACAGTGACTGTGATTGATGCAAAAAATCCAGCTGCAGTTCTTGATTCCTTTCCTGTTTGTCAAACCCATTTACTTTGTATATGCTCAGTTATTGGGGCTCTTGAAATGGATTATACGTTGCTGGAAAACAGTGAGGTAACTAAATCAGGAGCATCTTTAGAAAAACCAGGCGATGGTCCTGATGATTTCGAACGTGTTGTATTTGTTCGAGCTGCTGATAAAGAAGATAGTTCCAAAAGTAGTTCAAGTAATAATGAAACCCCCACCAAAGTAAATTCAGATAATGAAGAAGTGATAATACCAAATGAATCTACAGTTATTTCAACATCGTTTAATGCGGTTGTTGAAGATTTAAATATACCACCATCATCACCAATAAATTTAAATAAGTTACCAGAATCCCAGCAAGGCACGACATCCTTAAATCAAATGCTTTCGTCATTAGCATTCCCAAAACCTATAAATCCAATTTTAGGATCACCAAATCCTCTCGAAGAACCACCAATGTCATCGGTAGGACCTACAATGTGGTTAGGTGCTCAAAATGGAATGTTATATGTGCATAGCTCAATAGCTAGGTGGCGTAATTGTTTGCATCAAGTACGATTACCTGATGCTGTTCTATCAATAGTTCATGTTGAGTCACGTGTAATTGCTGCATTAGCGAATGGAAAATTAGCGATTTTTAGGCGGCAGACCGATGGACAATGGGATTTAAATAATTATCATTTAGTCACATTAGGATCACCGAAACAATCTGTACGATGTTTATGTGTGGTTGCTGAAAAAGTATGGGCAGCGCATCGAAATAAAATCCATATTGTTGATCCAATTACACTTAGTGTTGTTTATACATTAGAGGCACATCCTAGAAAAGAGAGTCAAGTACGGCAGATGGCAGCTACCGGCTTAGGTGTTTGGGTGTCGATAAGGTAAATTATCTAAAATAATAAAATAACAAATTTTTTAAAAATCTATTTGATTTCTTTTAGACTTGATTCAACTCTTCGATTATATCATGCTCATACATATGAACATCTTCAGGACGTTGATATCGAACCGTATGTTTCCAAAATGTTAGGAACAGGGAAACTAGGCTTTTCATTTGTTCGTATAAGTGCACTACTTGTTTCATGTAACCGTTTATGGATAGGTACAGGTAATGGTGTTGTTATATCGGTACCATTGACCGATATATCAACTTTAACCAATAAAACAGGAATCCCAACGAAATCAAATTTTATACCACGATGTTGTATGGCAAATGCTCAACTTTCATTTCATGGTCATCGTGATTCTGTGAAATTTTTTGTTTCTGTTCCAATGTCACCGCCACTTATAGAAACTCCTTTGCATTTAGTGAGAAAACCGGATATGCTTGTTATGTCTGGTGGCGAAGGTTATATTGATTTTAGATTAGGTAAGTTGATATTTTAATGTTTTTAACTTAATGCTTGAATTCAGTCATATATTAATTTGAAATTTCTGCATTCGCATTGTATTGTGTTTTTTTTTAATAATTAAAAGTTTAACAATCTAATTACACAATATTGACAAAATAACGTAAATCTAATTTTTATCTAATAAAATTTTCGAAATGAGATCAGTAAATATTTTTTTAAACGAAACAAATATTTTAAGGATTGGATTATGCACGTGCTAGTTTTGTTTTTTTAACATAATTTATTTTTAGTTGTGTTCATGAAGAAGAGAAGCTAGAAAGCTAGATTTAGCTAGTATTTTTATGGAAACATTTTTTTACGTGATATTTCTTTTTATATTAACATTTGTACTTTGAGTGATCAGTTTTTAGTTTACGAAGATGAGTCCTTTGCATACTCCGGTCTCTGTTGTTGACATTCAACAAGCACCAGCTGATTGTTGTTGGGACGCTTTTTTATCATTCTTTCTAATTGAGCTCTATTCGGTTGTATTTGATGAATCCGATTACATCGTAGTCTCCAAAGAGTTTTGTGATTACACGATTTCTTTTCTGGTTTTCAGCAACTTTACAAAATAAAAATAAAATATTGATAGAATTCGGTGGTAGTCAGTGTCCAGCTTTCACTTCCAAAAGTTTGCAAAGGACGAATCGCAGAAATTTGTATGCGTAGAACACTCTGTATGTAGCAGTAACATAGACTTCGATATCTGGCTTCTTAAGATGGACGGGTCTACGTCCCAGAGGTACTCGGAACCCATTTCCGACCAAGAACCATCATTTCGACGAGAGGTGCAAATCCGTCGCTCCATTTTTTTGGTGAGGAAGCAACTGTCACTGGCCTCACTGCTTCAAATACTCCTCGTCATCTCTGGTATTGAAAGAAATCCGGGACCAACTAAAACATGTCATTGTTCAATATATAGAAACATTTAAAGGGTTAACATAACATCCATCCAGTGCAACACCTGTAAAGAATTGTGTCACCTCAAGAACTGCTCAGGTTTAGTCACACATAAACAATGGACCAAACACTACATAGCGCCATGCTGTCAGTTATCTAGTCAACATACCAACACGAGCTCGCAGTATACACAATGCGAATGAACACGCATCTGGAAACTCCGAGTGATGTGAAAATTATGCAATTGAATTGCAACGGTCTCACCAACAAGATAAATGATATTATAAATTATATGTGCAATAACAATATTCTGGTCACGGTTCTTCAAGAAACCAAACTAAATGTTAGATCTAAGATTAGTGATAATATCTGTGATTATCCAATTATAAGACTGGATAGAGGGAAGGACAAAGGTGGTGGGCCTGCTTTTATCATTCACAAAACCGTTATCTACCGTACAACCACATTACCTGTAGTACCGGGAACTGATAAACACCTAGAACAACTGGGCATTATAATAAAATCCGGCAACACGGAGATAACTCTAGTCAATATCTATATTCCACCAGTAAGCAGTTGTGATACAGGTTATGAACCGTCCATAGGACATTTATTTTATACAAAATACTGTTTAATTCTCGCAGATGGAATGTTCATCATGATGACTCGCACCTAAATACTGCTCCACGAGGTGAAAACATTGCTGATCAAATTGACGGCTCCAACTTTGGATTCCTCAATGAACCACATCCAACAAGGGTTACAAATAACTCGTATTCTTCTCCAAATGTTTCCCTTGCCAGCATGTCACTAATACCAATTGCTGAATGGAGAACTGATATTGCATTGGGATCAGACCTCGTGCCGATCATAATCACCTTAAGCCGTTCCATTAACAATAAAATCCGAGAAAAAGCCCTATACTAATTTTAACAAAGCAGATTGGGAAAATTTTACTAATTTTACTAAAATGGAATTCAGTAAACAATTTTTACCACTTGACGCCCTCTCTGGGGAAAAAAATTCAGAAAATTTTTTAATACAGCCAGATCGCTTCATTCCATCCGGCAGAATACAAAAGGTGAAATCAAACTTCCCACAGGAAGCTTGTGTAAAGAGATGACATCTGCAAGGCAGATCCAGCTGATGCTAGAATTCAAGACCTTAATAAGAAAATTAATAAGTTAGTTGCGGAACACAAACGTGATAAATGGAGAAAGCTAGTGAGTGATTCAAGCTTTGGCACAAGTAAAAGTCTCTGGAAGGTCATAAAAGGCTTGACCCATCCGCGACAACCAGGCAACATTTACATGATCTCCTTCGATGATATCCCAACTGAAAACCACAGAAAATGCGCAACAAAATTCAACACACACTTTACAGAAAAGCCACGTAAACATGAAAAGCAAACTAGGTCAGTATTGAGACATCTGCGCAAACTCGATACTGAACATTTTTTGAAGAAGAGGTTGAGAATGCCATAAAGAAAATTAAACCATCCAAAGCTATTGGACCTGACGGTATCTCAGCCATCATGCTAAAGCATATTGGACCTAAAGGACTGAAATATCTCACTACCACACTCAACACATCGCTAAATATCCTACAGATACTAAATATCTGGAAAACGGCAAGGAGGAAAAGGAGAATCTTACAGACCGATCTCCATCCTTTAATCGGTCGCAAAACTGATTGAAGCGCTTCTATTACCTCGGTTAACCGGATCTTACAATTTGGCGGCACACCAACATGGGCTTAGGACAGCACATAGTACAACCACCGCTCTTCACAGAATACAAAACCAGATCAGTGATGGTCTGAATCAAAAACAACCCTATGCTAGAACAGTTTTAGTTGCACTCGACCTATCAAAAGCGTTCGACACAGTGTCGCACGCAGCACTACTAGATGACATCCTAAAGACCAATTTGCCAGGTCTTATAAAGCGCTGGCAGTGCAACTATCTTAGAGGTCGCCAAACATACGTCGAGTTTTGGAACTGTAAGTCCAAGATGAGAGTACTACGACAAGGAGTTCCACAAGGCAGAGTTCTCTCACCTTCATTGTTTAATCTCTACTTAAGCAGCTTACCTGCCCCACCAGAAGGAATAACCATCACGTCATATGCAGACGATTGGACGGTGCTTGCAACAAGTAACAACCTAGAACAACTCACCAATATTCTAAACGCCTTAACATCCTCAATGATTGGTTCAAAACAATTAAATTAAAATTTTCTACTGAAAAATCCACTTCTACACTTTTCACCACATGGACAAAGGAGGTAAACACAACACTAAGCATCTGCATGGACAACATACTCATTCCTACAGTAAAAATCCGAGATTGTTGGGGGTAACATTCGACCCACTGCTTAAATTTAATGCTCATGCGCAACAAGTGAAATCTAGACTGAAAACACGAATAACGCATTGAAAACACTAGCGGGTAGTTCATGGGGCAAGGATAAAAATACAGTAATTACAACGTATAAAACAATAGGTCGACCTACTATAAACTATGCTGCACCCATATGGACACCCCAAGTTGCAGACACGCACTGGAAGAACTTACAAACAACACAAAACGCAGCTTTGCGAACCGCGACTGGATGTCATTTGATGGCTCATCGAGATCACCTGCACCAGGAATGTAACGTACTGCCAGTCCGTGAACATAATGAAATGCCAACTAAACAATATCTATTGGCCTGTCACAAAGAGCAACATCCTTGTAATGATACCTTACCGAAAATTGAACCACCTAGAGACATATGGAAGATAGCAAGATGCTTCCTGCATGAGGTTAGAGACCACCAAGTAACCGGTAACATCGACGAGGTTACTTATAGAACAGCACTTCATACTAAATCACTTGAGGACGTTATTATAAGGAACTACGCCCCAAATCGAGTTCTAAATAGAATGCCACCAAAAGTCGCTGCCGAAGAGGTCCAACTGCCCCGTAGCCCCAGATCCATCCTAGCTCAACTAAGATCGGTTGGTCACGCATCCTAACAACTACATGAGCAGAGTTGATCCTGAAATTATTGACAAGGGTCCCGCATGTGAGGGCACGCCGCACGATGTAAACTATTCAGATGTCCTAAAAATTCAACTAACCTGACGAAGAAAGATTTGTGGTACCGCCCAAGAGCACTAGCAGAGTTTCTGAATCTGGACATGGAGACGGAGGATTGGCACCAAAACCGTCGCTACAACAACAACGTGATATTTCTTTTTATATTAACATTTGTACTTTGAGTGATTAGTTTGCAGAGGTGAGTACCTTGCATACTCCGGTCTCTGTTATTCACATTCAACGAGCACCAGCTGATTGTTCAGGGAAGGTTTTTATATCATTCTTTCTAATTGAGCTCTGATTCGGTTAAATTTTATGAAGCCGATTACATCGTAGTCTCCAAAGAGCTTTGCGAGTATGTCCATGATTCATTGGGTTTTATGCTGATTTTCAGAAACATTACAAAATAAAATAATGTTAGAATTCTAAAATCAGTGGCAGTCAGTGTCCAGTTTTCACTCCCAAAGGTTAGCAAAGGACGAATTGCAGAAATTTTGAGTAACATGGACTTAGATATCTGCCAGATTTTCGAAAGACACGTTCCTGGGTTTTGTTAAAACTTTAGTTTTGCCGATGTCGATGCATAATCCAAGTCGCCTAACATTTCTTTGAAGCTATGAGAGATTATCCTTGATATTGTTGGGTCTACGTTCGAGAAGAGCAATGTCATCTGTTTAATCAAGAATTTGATTTGATTTGTTAAAGATACAGTTTTGTGTCTCGATTCGGCTTTTTCTTATCGTTTTTTTTGGTGAGGTGACCATGTAGTCATAGCCTGGCATGTAGACTGCTAAGTCCTTTTTGCCATCCATATTCAAGAGCTGAAGACCTTTTAGAAAAAAGCCAGCAGTTTTGAATAGTCTACTTTGCAGAAATCTTCTATCCTCAGATAGTTTGATCCTAACATGGCGCTTCGAAGTCCTGAGAGAGCCAAACATTCTCCCACAAGGTGAGAGACTGTTTCATCCTCTTCAAGACAAAAGCGTCATGTTGGATCATTTTCTACGCGAAGCCGTACCATATGTTTGTTCACATGATCGTGACCTGTTAGTAGTCCCACCATTAGCCTGCAGTCTGACCGTGTCAGATTTAACTGGAATTTGATGTCTTTTTTTTTAAGTTTCGCAGTTCTACCAATTTGAACATTGGTGTCACCTACCATTATTATATCTTTGCGCGGGATATTATTGATAATTTTTTCAAGTTTTAGGAAGAACAAGTTTTTAATATCATCTGTTTTGTCTTCAGAAGATGCATGACCAATGACGATCGTCACATCAAATTTTTGCGTGCTGATTCTTAGTGTGAATAGCCGCATATTAATCGGGTAGAAAGAGATGGCATGTTGATTCACGCGAGGATGCATGTGAAATTGAACCCTAAATTCTCCTCCGTTTTGATGACCGCAATTTTAAAGAGTGTTTCCCTTCATTGTTTCATAGATTCACCTTCCTGACCATCTAAGCTCTTGTTAAGTCATTGTGTCCAGTGTGTAACTATCGTCTTTGTGAGTTGTTGGAGTAAGACGTTCTAGGTGTCCATTTTTAAATTGTAGTTCTGGCACAGTTTCCGAGAGCGTTCTTATAATTACTCCGAGCGAGGCCAGTGTACAGAATACATACAAATTGTTTTTTACGGAAATGGGGTGGTTTGCTCTTCGCCAAACCCAAATTTCCGAAAATTTGTGTGTTCTGATCTTATAGCATGAAATTCTTGCGTATGAATATCCTAGATCATTTTAACAGTTCTTTTGAATATTTTTTGATTTTAAAAAAGTATTGAACTGTTCATTGCACAAATCGAGTAACTCAACTAAAAATAAGATCGATTAAGGCTATTCAAAAAGTAGAGATAATCGATTTGTGCCGTGAATTGCTCATTTATTGATCTCGTTTATATATGGTAAATTAGATTTTTATTTTTTATACTTATTCTTAATTAACAAAATATTAACAATCAATCATAATAACACATTTTTAGTAAGCTATTAGTTAGAGTCACTTTTTGTTCGAAAATAAAACGAACCGTCGTTATATCCTTCGTACAGTTGTACATGTAAACGTATATAAACTTTTAAAATAATAGAATTATTAGTAGTTTAGTTATTTTAAATAAATGTCTTAAAATATGTCTGTCCTTAAAAAAAATAAAAGTAGTGCAAAATTTAATAATTTTTTTGGTTTGTTGTTTTTTTTTTTAATTTTTCAAATTATTATTTATAATTTTGTTTTTAATTTTTTTTAACTTTATGCAGAAGAGCATGCAGATGATGTGTGCGATGTTGCTGCACATTTGCTAGTTTGGCAAATTTCACCCACATAAAAGTAAAATTCGTAAAAAGTATTTAATTTGTACGTGTGTTTTTCCAAATGAATTTTGCCTTTAGTTTTATAATAGATAAGGTAATATTATATTATTTTTAAAGAAAAATTGTTGTTGCTTTTAAAATTAATGTCATTTCATTTATTTTTAATTTATATTTTTATATATCATAATTATGTATTTTATTTTGGTTTGTCATTATTTTTATAAAAGTTGTGACTATGGTGGGGTTTTTGAAAAGTTATATTTAAATTTTTTTGGTAACTTAATCGCTTGTATATCACAAAATATAGTGACAGTTTGAACTTGATCAATTATTTGGTGCCGATAGACTAGGAAAAAACTCTAAATTCATTTAAAGATTATGAACTGCATCGTGATAATTAATAATTATAATATAACAGCCATTCATAAGCTCAACCAGTTTACAACAAAACATTATATAAATTTAATTTTAATAGCAAAAATGCACACAAATTTATTGCTTTTAAATTAACAAATTACTTTTTGAAAGTCACAATTACTAACACAATTTTTATAAAAACGATATTAGATTGTAAAACTATTTTACTGTTGTGCTTCAGGTAATTCAAAGCTTTTCAAATAATTGTGTAGATATAATGAATAACTGATTGAATGTGTTATTGTGAAAAATTGTAATATTTTTGTTAATTCGTGGTATATTCCGGACTTCGTTTTCCTGAAGTGTTACTAAGTTATCGGGATAACATGGTAAATTATGCGGTACAATTGTTCAAGGGCACGAATTTAATTTCTCCTTAATATTAATATACATTTAGCTATTGACCAAATATGGTGTGTGATGCTTAAAAATGTAGAAGTATTCCTACGTTTTGGTTTTATAACTGCAGGCTTATCTCGATCGTTTACTTTTCGGTTATATAAGGCGAGATTTACATATAAAATTCGACAGAAGGCCTAAAATAAAACACACTGCCTTTGAAACAAAGAATTTTAATTTTTAAAATGCGCGAAAAATAAATGTAGTGAACTGAATACGATTTGATAATAGCTCAACGAAATAATAATCTGACCTTACGCTATGGATTGTTTTATCAAATTTATTTTATTTTACGGATTGGAAAACAGTTTGAACTATTTTGGAATAAATTCGATCCACTCTGTCATACTTCATTAAGTTAGATTAAATTGTAGTAGCAGGTGATCGTAGATATGTCCATTGTGCTACCACGACTTTCCCCTTCCACTACTCGAACCATTTAGAGCTTCTGCTGAAACTAAGAAATTTCCTGATTTTAAAATTGCAAAGGTCACTAAGATTTTAATACGGACGTTCCGAAATAGCTTTGTCGACTATGGTCCACGACAAGACGCATAGAGTAAATGGAACACTGTTTCCTTCTTTGTCTCGTTCTTACAGCTTGACGATATTGACGATATGATCAAAACTTTTTCCGTGCTCTCCAAGCATCCATTAACCAGTGATTATTTGTAGCAATGATCCAATTGCCCGCCAATACAAGAATAACTTAAGGTGTTATAGTGCTGAATAATATATTCATTTTGCATGAAAGAATTTTCGATGTTGCGTACTAGAGAGTTCAGCATCGGGTTGAAGAGTTTACATTTACTGTACGCATGTAGAACATGTTAACTGCTTAGTTTAGTTGACCTATGTTTTGACAAAGATCAACTTCAAGCACCATTGCCAGCGTTTTAAGAAGGAATGATGATAGACTTATTTTTCTAAGCTCTTTGAGGTGCCAGTGAGTGTTTAACCAGCTCTACATGAAAACAACGTTCACTTCAGTACATAGTACAGAGATATACGACATCTCCGCGTAGGTCATAAAAATTGCTTTCAGCCAACCAATTAGGTCCGAGGTGTATTATCGAGTCAGCGAGTGTTTCTTTATCAGGGCCAGCTAACCTTCAATGGTTTGAATAGTTTAATTGTCCTGGGCTTTTAAGAAAAGTTTGTATTCTTTAAAAGATAAAACATTTCCAGACTAGAAGTAGGATAGGTAATTCGGTTTTTGTTGGGTTGGTTAGTAGAAGCTTCCGTGAACTCATTTATAATATAAAACAGTCACTGGGGATTTTTTCGTAGTAAATTTAGCTCTAACCTCCACCAAAAACGTATCTCCGTTTCTAGATTTGTTTAGTGCGCAAGCAATTTTTATAGCCTGTTGGCGCTTTTATATTGTTTGAGAAATGTCCTTCAAAACTACCATATAGCGTTACCAATCCTTCTTTCTGCACGTACTAAAAGTTGGTTTGCTGCGGGATGGAAAGCTAGAGAGAGTTAAAGGTAGGGAGTGGTCCGAAAACGTTAATCCAAGATCTTTCTGCTCGTTTAGCATGTGATATAATGATTCTGAAACGAAAGATAAATCTGTGACTTCTGTTCTGCTTCTGGTGACACTGGTGACATTGGTTTCTAGTCAATGTGCATGCAATTAGGTTAGTGCTTGGTGGATAATTCAATTATTAACTCCCTCCCGCCGCGTTGGCATTCCTGCAGTTAACACTTCTTTTATCCATATGCTCAGCTGCCGTGCCCACAAAAGATAGAAATTTAAAGCTTTGTCAGGCGTGGTTGTTGATGGTCCATGCTTAGTATTTAAGAACTAATATTAATTCTCAAATTAGAAGTTATTTAATATTTTTTCATTTTGAAAGTTACTATTCTCATTTTGAAAGTAAAATGGTATATATTAGGTTTTTGGATTAAAATAACTCAACACAGTTGAGTTAGTGACACATTGACTTATTCCTTTCCTTTCGCATTCATTTGCCGTGTTCTAGTCTAGTTGTTAAAGTGTTGATAAGTATTAAGATGTGTTTTGCTGTCAAACTTTGTAATGCGGTCGCACTGAAGAACTAAACAACGCTGGCACTCAATTAGTCAATTAGTTATCGAAACAAGATGAATGGAGAGTGTGTGAGAGAGAGAGAAAGACGGAAGAGATGAGAGAAAGACGGAGAGAGAGAGAGACGAGAGAAGAGAGAGAGAGGAGAGAGAGAGAGAGAGAGAGAGAGAGAGAGAGAGAGAGAGAGAGAGAGAGAGAGAGAGAGAGAGAGAGAGAGAGAGAGAGAGAGAGAGAGAGAGAGAGAGAGAGAGAGAGAGAGAGAGAGAGAGAGAGAGAGAGAGAGAGAAAGAGAGAGAGAGATGGACTTGAAAAATGAAGAAGACCGAAATTGTTTTTTTCAAGTGTCCCGCATGTGTGGGTACGCCGCACGATGTAGACCACTTATTCATTTCTCCTGACAATTCAAACAACCTAACGAAGAAAGATTTATGTACCGCCAAAGAGCAGTTGCTCATTTCCTGAACCGGGACATGGAGCCGGAGTATTAGCACCGCACCCGTCGCTACAACAACAACAACAAGTTCGTATTTTCTCCCGTAAATTCTGAGCGGTATTTGATCGGGTTCAAGTCTAAACTTTGAACCTCTAAATTTGTTGTTGCTAATGTTTGAGTCAATTTTAACAATTATTGTTGGATTTCTGAAATGAATGAGTTGATAAATTTCGAGCTCGGTTAGCTAAAGAGTTTACCTCGTAGTCCATGTTTTACTCGTCAGATAATTATGTCGTATATCAGAGTCGAACTACACCACAAAATCTGTGTAAGCTGAGGCAGAGGTGAAAATTGTAATCCGTAAACACAAAGGTTGCCACTTCCTAAAAACACTTGTATCTTGTAAAATGTAAAGACAATCGTAAAGAGGCATAAACTTCAACTTCAAAGCAGTTCGTTCAAAGGTAATACTTTCGGACGCCTACAGTCGAAAATCGAAATAGTTTTTTAGAAATCGATAATGTATGAGAAAAACACGTTTATGCCTACTACCATACTGTTCGTATCGCAATACTCGAAGTTTGAATCTGTTATGGATCTGCAAGCAGAGTGGTACGCTTTAATGCTTTTTTGACTATGTCCGTATGTATGCCACGCTGCAGAAGTTTTTGTCAATTTTCATGCTTAGTGAAAGCAACAAATAGTGCATCAGTGCTCTATTATTTGCATTTATAAACGAGTTTAAAACCAGGTCTCTGTGCATATTAGTAGACTATAAAGCATTCTTATTGGCTCGAAGAGACCAAATGGAAACATGCTGTCTTGTGTAGATTTTTAACAGCAATAGATATCTAGCAATACTTACCATATTGAGATCGTCAAAATTTCATCAAGTAATTCGATTTTTTTAGGTATTTAATGGTTTGAAGTATCATCATTTAAGGGTGACGATCTGACCAATTTCTTATCAAATCTAACTGACACATCTGATCAAATTCATGTTTCGCTGTTTTTTCCCTAAACAAAAAAGTGCGGTAAGAATTTGATTCGAGAGTTTGCTTTACTGGCTGGTAAAACCTAAGTTATTTCGTAAGAAACTGAAGTTTAACAGAATTAATTGTAACAAGCAAGCTCAAACGCTTGAAGTCGACAATTATGTCAAACTCGTTTTACACTAGTTTATAGCTTTACACTAATATCGCGTTCCGTATTCTTCAATTCGATCTGTTTATATACAATTTTAATCATTTTCTCGAAACGTCTCACTGCATAATTTGTTTATTCTGCAAAATTTGATGTTACGTCATTAATTGAAGAATATTCCATACAAATAACAAAACACAATTTTCATGGTTTAATATAAATTCCCTAGATCAGTTTATTTTTCGTATTTCATTCTATGTTTAAGAAGGCATAGATGTCATTATTTTACTAGTTATGTCAAAAAGTTCACAATTGTGGAGTATCACGTCCTATAATATCGCGTGTGGTAGGTGACCTAACTATCTCTTTGATATTTAATAACCCAATTCACACACCGTTTGAGTTAATTTCTAATTTTACTGAAAATATTCAGATGAAATTGTAAAAAAATTTAAAATCTCGAAAAAATCATTTAAAATTTTATCACAACACAAAATCTAAAATCGTTTTGATTGAATTAATTTAAAAAAAAAAATCATAATCATATAATTATTACAAATTTGATATTCGTTTTTTTTTCTAATTAGGAGACGGCGACATGGAAAATAGTATTGTTTTAGAACCGAATCAAACAATTGAAAATCGAGGAGATAAAAGTTACCTTATCGTGTGGCAAGTAAGCCAAAATTGATTAAAAAACAATCGTTTTTTAATCAGTATACTCCATTTTTATTTTTTTATTTTTATTAATTTTATTTTTAATATTTTAAAATTAAATTTAAAAAAAAAAATAACTAAGTTAAAGATTAAATAATAAAGTGAAAACACAAGAAAAAAAATTTTTAATTAAATAAATAGTTTAAGTTAAAATAAAATATTTTTAACTGATTAATTTAAACAAAAAAAAAACAAAGTAAGAATAATAATAAATAATTAAATTATTTTGTGCTGTTAATTA
This sequence comes from Diogma glabrata, assembly GCA_963693315.1. Taxonomy (NCBI): domain Eukaryota; kingdom Metazoa; phylum Arthropoda; class Insecta; order Diptera; family Cylindrotomidae; genus Diogma; species Diogma glabrata. The sequence continues at coordinate 428,098,524 of OY856186.1, read as the reverse complement.
TAAAATTATATTTTAGCCAAGCGTTGAGATATTTAAATGTATTCTGATATAATCAGCTAGTCCTTTTTTAGAACGAATTTTTGTTTGTTTGATTAAAAAAGTAGGTGTCTAATTTTTGCCTATTATAATATTATTATTTTTTTCTTATTTATTATTTTTTTGTTAAAACAATTTTTATTTATTTATTTTTTCAATCGAACTCAGTTTTGTAAATGCACAAACCAATAGGTTATAGTTCTGTACAGGGATTATAGTTTACCAATAAACTAGATTCACGTTGTTCCTTACACATGTCATAAATTTGAAATAAATTATTATTAAATTGCAATATTTCTTTTTTGTTTTGTTGCTATATTTTAAAAATCAATCCCTGTATACAATATACCAATATTTTTTTTCTGTAAATTTTTATTTAAGAATTATTTTAAGTAATTTAACGAAAAAAAACATATTTTATTTAACTTTTATTTCAATTGTTCAAAACAAATAGATATATAAATTAATTAATTGTTTGTATATTTTACAGTAAATTATATACTTTGTTGTTATTTTTTCTTTAAATAAAAAAATATTATGTTTGATAAGAAAATAAAAGGCAAAAAGCAAACTAATATATATTAATAATTTAAAGAAAAAAATAAAATAAATTATAAGCTTAAAACCAATTGATTTTTTTTTTAGTTGATAATATTTAATTTTGTAATATATAATTAATTTATTGTTTCAAACGAAATGTTTGAATAAAATTTATATTTTTCGCCTTGGTTATATGAATTTTCTTTTCAACCCCCTCTCCTATGAAGAATTAATTTTTGTAAATGTGGTTGTCTGAATGGTGGGTGTACTGACTTAGTGCCGACCATATAGCGCCGAAAAAATTTTTATGGAGTCCTCGGGACTAATTCATTCAAACTGAAATAGCGCAAAGATGAAATTATCAATTTCATTACACTGACATAGTGCCGAGATCAAAACCTCGGCGTTAGTCAGAAAAATTTAAAATTGAATATCTCAGTGCTAATTCAGTTTGAAATGAATTAGTGCAGACTGCAGAGAGCTGAAATCTCGACGCTATCACAGCAATTGTTTAAATTGAGTTCTCGGCGCTATTTCAATTTAAATTGAATTAGTACCGTAAGGCATAAATCATGTTATGAGGAGTAACGTAGGCAGAAAAACGTAAGCATAGTAGAACCGAATATTTATTTCAGCTGCGAATAGAGCTTTATTGTATATGTCCGTAATTTCACCAAAAAATAAGAAACAAAAAATTCTCAGAATGGTTGCATACATTATATTATGTAAAAATAGGAAAATATTAGAAGAACAAAACCCAAACGGTGTACACACATATTAAAATGTGTTGACATTTTTTTCCTTTTAAGAATTATTTGCGGAAGATAGACCAAGATAAATAGTACTTTTAAACGAAATGAAACGAATATAATAAACAGTTCTAAAAGTAATCATTTTTCGGAGCTAATACTAAAAAATAATTTTGACTATCATAAATAAAAATAACGTGCATTTCTTCGCAATCGGCAACGGCCAACGATGATCACTAATTTAAATCAGTTCCAGTTTATTTCTTTTTGCATGCGCATCAATAACTATTGGTTAGTTTGGGTTTTTTATTTTAATTCGAAATGCCGTCTGGTGAATCAGAAGACTATCAATTAACGCAAAATGACGAAATACCATTTAAAATAATTAATTGTTTACGTTTCGATTCAAAGTTGATAATCAATTGTTTAGAAAGTGCGCCAAATATAGGGATAAAGGATATTTGTATCGTTGTAATGTAATTTCAAAACTCAGAAGTGTTTAGTAACAAGATTACATAGTCATAAATATAACCACAAAGTCATGTATGACGAAATCGTGGTGTAAACATTAATAAAGAACGATTGCAGTGGAGTTGAGGAGTGCCTCAGAGAATGTTTCACAAATATTCAATCGCCATTCTCGTGTTTTTTTTCGTTCTGACATACGCGTACTCGTACAACAAATGCATTCGAAGCATATAATGGAGTAATCAGTCGCCGTATTGGTAGAGGGTAGTGTAATACAGCATAATCCGAGATTTTGCAAGTCTCATTCGTACTGGTGATGAAAGTGGTAGAAAACGCAAATATCGTGTATGTGTGTCAATGTTTTGAATCATAACATTTAACAGGCACATAATTGTTGTTTATTCTAATTTTGTACACATTTGTAGGGCCGCAACTAAAAAGCAACAGAAGAATTGAACAAGAAGAAAATCTTGCCCATCGAGATTGTGATGTGACGTGACCTTTTAGTTATAGATGGTGAAATCAACGTGTCCTGTTATAGATGTGGGCAATTAAGAAAACTTAATACACTTTTTAAATTGAATTAATTACTGATGTTTTGATTTTGCTGCCAAATTAAGTATAGTAAATCATTTTCAATATGTTTTAAATATTTTTGTAAGGTGGCGGTGCATAAGAAAGTGCCCAAAAATAAGTCGTGGTTTCAAACACGCAACCAGAGAATTTTTGTTTTCATTTTTTGAGTGAATTTTACAAATATATACGCTATTTCGACTATAATATTGTTCAGACCAGTGCCTGATTTACGCATGTGCCCAACCTGGGCCATGGCACGGGACGGCAAATTTTATAAATACGTTACAAATTTTTTTTTTAATTTTAAAAATATATTAACAATTAGTCAACTACCAGCATGGCGAGAATAATTTTTTTCAAGCTTCAATGAACGAAATATATACTATCTGGAAGATAATAATCTTTGTTTTATAACAATTAATATTTAAGTTCAATATTTACGTCTAACTTTTATCTCAGCAAAATCAATGAGCAGTTCATCAGCTTTAGCATCATGTCGTCAACCCAGACTGAAAACAAAGAACTGCTAAGAAGTCAAATCGAATTTGTGCTATAGACGAACCAGAGTTTCGAACCGAAATGTTTTCCGTTTCGGTTTACGGTTACGTTCCGAAAATTATTTCGTTCCGGTTTTCGGTTTGGTTCCTTAGTTTATTTTTTCGTTCCGGTTTTCGGTTCGGTTCCGATTCAGTTCCGATGTCAAAATCAAGGATTTTCAGTATTCTTATGCAAAAATTCAAAAGAAACTTCAGTAAGGCGTGCTATACACCTGAGCTAACTATGCGAAATATGCGAACTATGTTTTTAAAAAAGTAGTGTTTTATGTCGAATTCTTTTCACCCAAATCCATCAAAAAAAATTGATGTAAATCAAAAATTTTGTTCTTTTCACCCAAAAACATCAATTTTTTTTCCGATTTACATCAAAAAAAAAAATGTGCATTTTTTCGTAAATTTTTTTGACATTACTAATATCAACAAAGAAAATTTAAAAAATAAACGTTTTGTTTACGACAATTTTGATATAACGATGAATTGTTTAATTTTGAAGAATTAATTATTGTGTTTTGTATTATATATGTAAAATATAATGTAACTAGCATTTAATAAAATAACTCCTAATAAATAAAAAAAACTCTAAAATGGATTTATTAGAATTAAAATATTATATTTCATTGGGTGGATGAAAAAAGATGCATCATAGAAAAAAACGAAGACGCTTTTCTCTAAAATGAAGTAATTTAAATTGAAAACAAATATGAATGAATAAACCAAAATTGTTTTATTTACAAATTAATTGAAACTAATATAAATATTTCAATACGCAATTGCAGAATATGCTATTATACGAAATTTTTCAAATTTAAAAGTAGACAACCGCCATTTAATATCACTAATACAAACATATTTCACATCAAGTTTTGTTTTTTGTTCTTTTCAGACCCGAATTTATAAATTGATTTAGAAAAGTCAAAAGAAAACTACATTAATGCGAATTAAGCTTTTTAAAAAAAATGTAATGTTTCCGTTTTTCTTTTCTTTTTTAAATGTTTTGTTTCCGTAATGTTTTTTTCTATAATTACGTTATACACATTATTTTTTAAAAACATAGTTCGCATATTTCGCATAGTTTAGCTCAGGTGTATAGCGCGCCTAATTATTGAGCCTAGAACATTCTAAAAAATTAAACGAGCAACCATTTTTTGTAACCAGTTCGATACAGGCTTCAGTAAGAAGTTTTTCAGACATAGTGAGCGTAATATTTTGAGGTTTAAATTTCATGTCTAATAGCGTTGGAGTAAGCGTCATTACACTACTTGAGCTTAACTTTGATGGCAGATTTCGTTGACATGATGTTTTTGCTGATATTTTAAGACATTTTAAAATTTTAAATTCTTTTTTATGAAACCTTTCAATATGCCTCTCAAAATTTGCTGCAAGCGAACTATGTTTTTAAAAAAAATAATTTTTATAACGTAATTATAGAAAAAAGCATTACGGAAACAAAACATTTAAAAAAGAAAATAAAAACGGAAACATTACATTTTTTTTAAAAACATTATTCGCATTAAAACATTATTTTTTTAAAAACATAGTTCGCATAGTTTAGCTCAGGTGTATAGCGCGCTTAAATTTCTCGTTAAAAGCCGAAAATCCAACTGTCAATTGAAATTTGAAACCTAAAAATAAATAAAAAATTTCATTTAAATAAATTCGTTGCATTAGAACATTAAAATAAATTTTAATAATTTTTTACATACCCTATACATGGCTACAAATCGCTTTTAAATAGTTATTAAGTAATAATATATAAATATATTTATATATTTTGTATTGCCGCGCTAGTTACTTAATTTTAAACTTCAAATTTATTATAAATTTTTTTGTTTTAGAAACAATTAAGAATACACAATAAATGCTTATTTGTAATTGCAGATAGATGACAGTCATATTATTCTTTAAATCGTACAAAATGATTTATAATTCAGAGCGGAGACACATTTTTTATTAAAATAGGTATAAAATTATTGAAAAACAAAATGTAGCGTAGAATTTTGCGTAAAACTAAATATTTGTCATGGAACTGGGAAGAGACTCTAACAAATTGACTAACTTAAGGCCAAGACTTGTTTGTCCTTTGTACTTCTTCGACGATGTGCGTGTGGAATTGAAATTGGTTTTACACTTCTTTACTTATATAACATTACATGCGTTCCATTGGAACAAAATAGCTGCTCAAAGCAGCTTTTGAGTAGATCACCAATGGAACGCCGAAAATTTGAAAAAAAATCAAATATAACCAAACAATTTTATTATTATCAAATTTTTTTGTTTTGCTACACAACTTGTTCGAGGTAGAGTAGATCAAAGCAAATTTGAGTAAGTTTGATTTTCAATGGAACGCACCTATTAAAAACAGCATGTACGTTTTGATGCTAATTTACAGTCCGTTATTTTATAAACAAATTTAGATGCACAAGTTTTCAATTTACAAAAAATTGGAAATACATATGGCGTTTTATAAAATGTGCAATAGTATATTATCATTAACATTATGCTAATCGTTCTTATTAAACTAGCTTATGCTATCAACCGATACACATTTTGTTTCGATAATCTTGCAAAATGACAAAAATTGTTCGTTGAACTTATTTTAAAACACTGAGAAAACAAGCTGTTTCAATTTCACCTGATCCATACCGCATTTAGCAGCATCTTGCAGATAATTGACGATTGGAATCTAAAAAATCGCGCTGCTGGTGGCAGGTTTTGTAACTAGTACTCCAATATAAGATGTTAATAGAAGTATATTTTTCTGTGTATTTGAGGGCAAAATTAAATTTCAATTAAAGTAAGTACAATATTTTTAATTTTATAACAATTTAAAAATACAATGACTTACTAAAAATAAACAATAAAACATTAAACTTTCGAAATGTTAAAGAGGGTTAGTGAAATTTATTGTTAAAATGAAGAATATGAGCCAACAAATTTAAACGATTTTATACATCACGTATTATTTTTTTCCCGATTATTTGATGGTGAGGTATATGATATATGATACTTGTTAGAATTAAATCACCACGCTGTATGGGCGTCATCAGCCATTGCTTCTTATTTTGGTGCTGATATAATTTAGTTCCTGTTTATTGCTTGAATATTTGAAAGGGGTGTTACATCAGTATAGGAGAAAATTATCATCACTGAGGCTGTTTTTTTTAAAAAGAAACATCCATCACCAAACTCAATTCTTAATTCATTCATACGACGTTCTATCGAGTCATCCATATTTAATATTGCATCCTTTGGTTTCTCCTTTTCATTTCCGTCGTTTTTATTAATATCAGACAGTACAACATCAGGGAAGGCATCTTCTAATAACAATTCCTCTAATTCTTTTTCCAGAATGGAATCATCAATTATATTAAATGTGTTACCACCGCCCAACGTTGATTGGATATCATCATGTACCTCATGCTTTTCTTAGACATCTGCCAATGCCTCATCAACGCTATCCAGCGTAATTCCCGAATCAGAAAGCAAATTTTTGATAGTTTTAGAACCAATTTTAAAAGCTTCCAACACTTTAGCATCACTCGTTGTATCTTGAATTCGAGATTGTAGTATTTGTATTTGATCTAACGAAGATGAAACCTCGCCGAATTTCGTTTGCCATCTCTAATCAACCCTCATATTTTTATGTCTAACTCTTTTAATTCATTTTCAATTTTATCAATAATTTTCAATAAATGTTTTTCTGTTTTTTCTAGATTATAAATAGAACGTTCAAGCTCATTGATTAGTGTGACTTTTTGTGCGGTGACACCGAATTTTATTATAATTTTTGAGTAATTATCTATCGACTCTGTTCGTTTTCTAACTGTTGAATTGCTAACAAGCACCTTCATTTGTTAATTTAAACTCTAAATTGGAATTGGTAAGCTTTTCGATAGCATCGGCTACAAGGACATAACAGATTCGGTTAAATATTCCATTTCCCTTTGGATTTTTGGTGATTGATTCTACAAATAAGAATAGAAATTAAATCTCGAGACAACAGAATCTTAAATAAAAAATCACCTTTAACATATTCTGTGAAATCATCTTTTGTTTGTATCATTAAATTTTTAAATTTATTGAGACTCTTTGAAATACTTTTTTATCAACGAATTAAAACCACCTTCCACTCCATGTATCCAGTCGAATTTCCATGAAATCATTTTTTAATTTAACTTCTTTCTGAAACTTATCCTCTAATACCGTTGGATTATTACGCTGAAATGCATTTTTCAATTCTTTTATATTTATATTGCTTTCCCCTTTATACAAACAATATTTTGTTATGGCATTTTTCCAAAATTTTAATTTAGAATCGTAATTAACAGCATTTAATGTTCGAACTCTGAATGGAGCTTCTTTTGTGAACTGGATTTTGTGTTGCCGTGATGGCTGTTTTAATATTCTTTTTATATACAATTCTGGTAGTTTTTCTGTAATTGTAACAGAACACCTGGAAAAACACAAGTATTATAAATGAATATTTTATTTGGATTTAGATTAAATTATTATTATTCGGCTTGAAAACTTACTAATGTAAACACAAATTTTAGAATGTATACAAAAATGAACTAAATGTCAAAATTTATATTGGAGTACTAGTTCTGATTCTTACCACTAGAAGTTTCCTCCAATCGTCATATTGACGATTGGAATCTAAAAAATCGCGCTGCTGGTGGCAGGTTTTGTAACTAGTACTCCAATATAAGATGTTAATAGAAGTATATTTTTCTGTGTATTTGAGGGCAAAATTAAATTTCAATTAAAGTAAGTACAATATTTTTAATTTTATAACAATTTAAAAATACAATGACTTACTAAAAATAAACAATAAAACATTAAACTTTCGAAATGTTAAAGAGGGTTAGTGAAATTTATTGTTAAAATGAAGAATATGAGCCAACAAATTTAAACGATTTTATACATCACGTATTATTTTTTTCCCGATTATTTGATGGTGAGGTATATGATATATGATACTTGTTAGAATTAAATCACCACGCTGTATGGGCGTCATCAGCCATTGCTTCTTATTTTGGTGCTGATATAATTTAGTTCCTGTTTATTGCTTGAATATTTGAAAGGGGTGTTACATCAGTATAGGAGAAAATTATCATCACTGAGGCTGTTTTTTTTTAAAAAGAAACATCCATCACCAAACTCAATTCTTAATTCATTCATACGACGTTCTATCGAGTCATCCATATTTAATATTGCATCCTTTGGTTTCTCCTTTTCATTTCCGTCGTTTTTATTAATATCAGACAGTACAACATCAGGGAAGGCATCTTCTAATAACAATTCCTCTAATTCTTTTTCCAGAATGGAATCATCAATTATATTAAATGTGTTACCACCGCCCAACGTTGATTGGATATCATCATGTACCTCATGCTTTTCTTAGACATCTGCCAATGCCTCATCAACGCTATCCAGCGTAATTCCCGAATCAGAAAGCAAATTTTTGATAGTTTTAGAACCAATTTTAAAAGCTTCCAACACTTTAGCATCACTCGTTGTATCTTGAATTCGAGATTGTAGTATTTGTATTTGATCTAACGAAGATGAAACCTCGCCGAATTTCGTTTGCCATCTCTAATCAACCCTCATATTTTTATGTCTAACTCTTTTAATTCATTTTCAATTTTATCAATAATTTTCAATAAATGTTTTTCTGTTTTTTCTAGATTATAAATAGAACGTTCAAGCTCATTGATTAGTGTGACTTTTTGTGCGGTGACACCGAATTTTATTATAATTTTTGAGTAATTATCTATCGACTCTGTTCGTTTTCTAACTGTTGAATTGCTAACAAGCACCTTCATTTGTTAATTTAAACTCTAAATTGGAATTGGTAAGCTTTTCGATAGCATCGGCTACAAGGACATAACAGATTCCTTTAAATATTCCATTTCCCTTTGGATTTTTGGTGATTGATTCTACAAATAAGAATAGAAATTAAATCTCGAGACAACAGAATCTTAAATAAAAAATCACCTTTAACATATTCTGTGAAATCATCTTTTGTTTGTATCATTAAATTTTTAAATTTATTGAGACTCTTTGAAATACTTTTTTATCAACGAATTAAAACCACCTTCCACTCCATGTATCCAGTCGAATTTCCATGAAATCATTTTTTAATTTAACTTCTTTCTGAAACTTATCCTCTAATACCGTTGGATTATTACGCTGAAATGCATTTTTCAATTCTTTTATATTTATATTGCTTTCCCCTTTATACAAACAATATTTTGTTATGGCATTTTTCCAAAATTTTAATTTAGAATCGTAATTAACAGCATTTAATGTTCGAACTCTGAATGGAGCTTCTTTTGTGAACTGGATTTTGTGTTGCCGTGATGGCTGTTTTAATATTCTTTTTATATACAATTCTGGTAGTTTTTCTGTAATTGTAACAGAACACCTGGAAAAACACAAGTATTATAAATGAATATTTTATTTGGATTTAGATTAAATTATTATTATTCGGCTTGAAAACTTACTAATGTAAACACAAATTTTAGAATGTATACAAAAATGAACTAAATGTCAAAATTTATATTGGAGTACTAGTTCTGATTCTTACCACTAGAAGTTTCCTCCAATCGTCAATACATTCTAAAATTTGTGTTTACATTAGTAAGTTTTCAAGCCGAATAATAATAATTTAATCTAAATCCAAATAAAATATTCATTTATAATACTTGTGTTTTTCCAGGTGTTCTGTTACAATTACAGAAAAACTACCAGAATTGTATATAAAAAGAATATTAAAACAGCCATCACGGCAACACAAAATCCAGTTCACAAAAGAAGCTCCATTCAGAGTTCGAACATTAAATGCTGTTAATTACGATTCTAAATTAAAATTTTGGAAAAATGCCATAACAAAATATTGTTTGTATAAAGGGGAAAGCAATATAAATATAAAAGAATTGAAAAATGCATTTCAGCGTAATAATCCAACGGTATTAGAGGATAAGTTTCAGAAAGAAGTTAAATTAAAAAATGATTTCATGGAAATTCGACTGGATACATGGAGTGGAAGGTGGTTTTAATTCGTTGATAAAAAAGTATTTCAAAGAGTCTCAATAAATTTAAAAATTTAATGATACAAACAAAAGATGATTTCACAGAATATGTTAAAGGTGATTTTTTATTTAAGATTCTGTTGTCTCGAGATTTAATTTCTATTCTTATTTGTAGAATCAATCACCAAAAATCCAAAGGGAAATGGAATATTTAACCGAATCTGTTATGTCCTTGTAGCCGATGCTATCGAAAAGCTTACCAATTCCAATTTAGAGTTTAAATTAACAAATGAAGGTGCTTGTTAGCAATTCAACAGTTAGAAAACGAACAGAGTCGATAGATAATTACTCAAAAATTATAATAAAATTCGGTGTCACCGCACAAAAAGTCACACTAATCAATGAGCTTGAACGTTCTATTTATAATCTAGAAAAAACAGAAAAACATTTATTGAAAATTATTGATAAAATTGAAAATGAATTAAAAGAGTTAGACATAAAAATATGAGGGTTGATTAGAGATGGCAAACGAAATTCGGCGAGGTTTCATCTTCGTTAGATCAAATACAAATACTACAATCTCGAATTCAAGATACAACGAGTGATGCTAAAGTGTTGGAAGCTTTTAAAATTGGTTCTAAAACTATCAAAAATTTGCTTTCTGATTCGGGAATTACGCTGGATAGCGTTGATGAGGCATTGGCAGATGTCTAAGAAAAGCATGAGGTACATGATGATATCCAATCAACGTTGGGCGGTGGTAACACATTTAATATAATTGATGATTCCATTCTGGAAAAAGAATTAGAGGAATTGTTATTAGAAGATGCCTTCCCTGATGTTGTACTGTCTGATATTAATAAAAACGACGGAAATGAAAAGGAGAAACCAAAGGATGCAATATTAAATATGGATGACTCGATAGAACGTCGTATGAATGAATTAAGAATTGAGTTTGGTGATGGATGTTTCTTTTTAAAAAAAAACAGCCTCAGTGATGATAATTTTCTCCTATACTGATGTAACACCCCTTTCAAATATTCAAGCAATAAACAGGAACTAAATTATATCAGCACCAAAATAAGAAGCAATGGCTGATGACGCCCATACAGCGTGGTGATTTAATTCTAACAAGTATCATATATCATATACCTCACCATCAAATAATCGGGAAAAAAATAATACGTGATGTATAAAATCGTTTAAATTTGTTGGCTCATATTCTTCATTTTAACAATAAATTTCACTAACCCTCTTTAACATTTCGAAAGTTTAATGTTTTATTGTTTATTTTTAGTAAGTCATTGTATTTTTAAATTGTTATAAAATTAAAAATATTGTACTTACTTTAATTGAAATTTAATTTTGCCCTCAAATACACAGAAAAATATACTTCTATTAACATCTTATATTGGAGTACTAGTTACAAAACCTGCCACCAGCAGCGCGATTTTTTAGATTCCAATCGTCAATAGATAAATTTTAGTACGAATTTCGAACAGCAGTTTTAATAAAACATTTCCCAAACGTCAATCTGATAAAGTAAATAAATAAATTTATAAAAAACACTTTACTTTAAAATAAACAAAAATACAAAAACGCAATGTCCAACAAAACAAAACCGTGCATATTTTGTAAAATAGTTCAAGGTGAAACAAAAGATACGGTAATAGTTTGGGAATCAACAAATGTAATAGTTTTTAAAGATATTCGCCCAGCATCAGATTTTCACTATTTAGCGATACCAAAGGCACATCTAGATAATATTAAAGCACTTTCTGTCGATGATATACCTTTATGTAAGAAAGAATAACTTTTTGTTCTATCACATTATGATCGTAATTTAGTAGAATTGATTTAATTATTTCAGTGAACGAAATGAAAGATGGTTTGTTAAAAACTTTTGAAAAAGATGGAATCGATATAAACGATGCTAGTTTTGGATTTCATTGGCCCCCTTTTAATTCAATTGCACATTTGCATTTACATGGCATCGCCCCAATTAATAAGATGAGTTTTTTAAGTCGACAGATATTTAAACCAAACAACATGTGGTATTGCACGGTTTGTATTTTGTCGTTTTATTGTTATTTTGGAATCCGTTAATATTATTTTATTTTTAGTTTGAATATGTTGTAGATAGAATAAATCGTATTCCCAACGACCTCAAATGATGTAATAGATCAAAGTTGTAATTCCTTATCGATTTTAATTGGTTAAATATAATCGTTCAAACGATTTTTTAAGAATTAAGATTAGATAAAATATACTTAAAAATCTTTATGATATACTATTTATGAATAAATTTTTTCTCAAAAATGTAAATCAGTTTTATTCGAAATAACAAAGAGTTCGGAATTTGAAAAACAATTCATAAAAAAAATTACGTTCGGCTTGGTTCGTCTGTAAAAAGTGACAGGTGTCAATTATAATAATAAAACAAATAAAAATAGTTGTAAAATGATACTATAATTATTTTATGATGAGATGAACGCAATAATCGCATTATGCCATTTTTGCGAAGTTCATGGACCAGGTGCCTTATTTTGTACTCAAACTTTGCGTGACACTAAAGTAAATGAATTAAAAGCAACTGATCAAAATATAAACAACGATTGTGCTGCTTGTTATTCAATCGGTAACAAACTTGGATTATTAAGTAAAGATGATGAGAGTGCAACGAATTTTTTTAGCACACAAACCCCCGTGATCGAGTACGTTGAGTCGCTGGTTAAACAAGCGGCCGTCCGAAGTTTAAGTTGTGAAACAAGTTTTAACAAAAATGGTGGTTTTGTATTTTTTGGTGATGCATCTCGGGGTCACATTTTAAGTCATACATTTCAATTGCGTGATTCACAGGCAAGGGGATTTTATAGATTATTTTCAATTATAGTTTTAATGAAAGATAAACTATTTTTATTGAATGTGCAACCATTTTTATCGGAACATTTAGAGGTAGGTTTATTAAATCAGTCGTTTTTTTAGTAATAATAGTTCGTTTATTTAGAATGTTTCAAAAGAACTTCAAGAATATTCATTTTCTATCTATCGTGAAGAACAAAGAAAATCTCCAGAAAGAGCAAAGCGATTAGATGCCGGATATTCTTTGAATAGAGCACCAAGATCACTTCAAGAACTAACAGGCGAAGTTCATATTTTTGCTATACTTCATTCACATTTTGCTTGGTTGTTATGGTCCGGAGCTAGATATCTCACGGAAACTGTAACGCTTGGCAGTCCATCAGTTCCACCATGGGTCGAAAAAGAAACTGAAGATGGTTTTGCGATGGTACAGGTGGACAAAGAGGACTGGCTAATGAGAAAAGTGGGCTTACAACTAAATGATGAATTTGAAAATATTTATACATTAAGATATTATAAAGAAACCATTGGATCTGATTTTATACCACTTTGTTATTGTACGCTTGTAGGCATTCAAGTAGGAACAGGTTTCGCTTTATACTGTATTGTTTTTACTTTGTTCTTGTTTTTAGATAGTATTAAGAGGACCTCAAAACCTAACTTTTAGAATAATAAAATTCTTGAAGCAATTAATTCCGGAACAGCTGCATACTTTAGTTAGAATAAATAGTAAAAAATATTTATTATCTTCAGAATGTAGGATTCTATCTGTACCACCTGAAATAGCTGTTCCTATACCATCTCATAATATATTTCGTATGGATATTGTTGGAGATACTTCATCAATAAAATGGAATGGAGATTTACCAAACAAAAGTATATAATATTAAATATATTTAGTAAATTTTTTTGACTATTTCATATTTTTTTAAGCTCCCGATATTTTATCGAAAATTTTAAGATCTGCTGAAGAGCCTTTAATAAGCGATTTCGTTTTAGAAAAACGTTTAAAATGTTTGGTCGAAGAATGGAAAAAGTATGAGATGATTAAAAAAAATATTCCGACTAATTTCATTTTTATTTTAGTAAAACTCTTTGCATAAAAAAAGTACAAGGTAAAGACGAGGTAAATAAATTGAAAAAGATTTTAGGTGTTCAACCACATGATCAACAATTGATTAATTATTGGACACAATTTCTTTAACATTGATTAATTGGATGTTTAGAACGATCAAAATATTTTTTAATTCCTTATTAATATACTTATTTATTGTAAATTTTAAATAAATCTAATGCTCAATTAATTAAAATCAGTTTTTCCATTAGAATTTAAGATAGTTGTACAAATATATCGAAAGTATTTCTTTACTTCTAGCAAAGCCTAAATTTCATTTTACAAAATTACATTAAAACCCGTAAATTTTAAAGTTATACAAGATTTTATTAATTTCCTTTCAACAAATAGTAATTTAATATTTAGTTTGTTGTAAAACGAATAGTTTACTTCTTGTAACCACAACCACTTCTGCGACCACGAGCACGTTCAAATTTACGCCCCTTTGATCGAATATATGGTCTAGTATGTGAATGTGGAACACCAGGAGCTTTACCAAAGTGTTTACATGCAGTACGTGCCGTACGTTTTCCTTGTATCAAACATGTATTTTTTCCATTTGGTGCACGTAGTGCCAATTGATCAAATGTAATAATTTCACCGCCAGCTTTTAAAATTCTTGCTCGACACGATTCTGTAACATGAAGTGCACAAACGGTAAGTTTTGGAACATTTAATAATCTGATATCATTTGTAACAGTTCCTACAATAACAGCAATACGTCCAGCTTCAATAGCTTTTCTAGCATTTAATAATCGTACGACTCTTTGTAGAGAGATTGGTGGTCGATTTATTCTACTCATGAATAATCGTTTAAGAATAATTTTATTAAAACTCTTATGTGTACGTCTGTACAGAAATCGATAAAGCTAAAATAAAAAACACAAAAGATTATTATTCCAAATTAACCAATAAATACGTTATATATATACCTTTACAAGAAGTCGTAAATAAACATCTTGAGATCTTGGCTCTGTACGACGAGATTTCCTGTCGTATTTATGACAGATATCGATACCCTAGAATAAAAAGTTTTAACTTTCAACATTTTCCACATACATTTTTCACTTTAAAACAAAAAACAAAGATTTAATACATTATTTAACGTGCGATGAATATATATGTAAAATAATAAATAATGTGCAATGGTTACCTACCATTTCGACAACCGGAAAGAAAAAGAACGTATTATGAAAGAAGGTAACACCAAATACATTTTGACATTTTATTTTTGTTTTTTATGTTGGTAAAATTTGATTTTCTAGTTTTAGTACACATTGAGTTATAGTATGCTACAGACCTACAATCAATTTGACAATATGATTGAAGATTTTTTTTTACGAAGTATTTTGTTAAAAATTGAAGAAATAGACATTCAATCATTTTCTTCAATTTTTTCTTTCTTTTTTCTTTTGCTTGCAATTTTATTTTTATTTATTTTTGTATAAATAAATATATATATAAATATAACGTTGTACAAGTTCATTTCGGTTGGTTCTTTTATTTTGTTTTGTATTTTTAAATTTTTGGTGTTAAATTAAAAGGTTTAGATTGAACTTTATTATATTATATATTGGGTTTAGTAGGACGGGTTTAGTGTTTTTATTGGTAGGAGCGAGTCTATTAAAACAAAAGAAGAAAAAAAAAGACTATGAAGTAAACAAAACTTACATCGGATGATATCTTATTCAAAGCTGTTTATGGTAACTAAGGCAATATTCAATTACACGGACTTACTTACGGATACTTTCAGATCAGGGTTAAACACAACAGATCTCTAGGTAGATAGATCTCTAGGTCTATAAAATAAATAAATATAATAAAAGAATGCTTTAAATAGGAAAATAAATTATCAACTCAAATAATAATTGCCAATAATTTAAAAACCGTGCATGGTAAAATCAATATTCTATATAAAATAAAATGTAAATGTTCTCTCTTTCGTTTACATGCCATGAAATGATTTTTCGGTCTATGCAGTCAGGTTCCATTCATTTCGTTTCATGACTAGGGAGCTCACATCTGAATACTCATTCACGAGGCGAAAGCATTGCTGATAAAATTGACGGTTCCAACTTTGGAGTTGGAACGAACCACAACTAACAAGGGTTACAAATAACTCGTATTCTACTCCAGATGTTTCCCTTGCCTGCATGTCACAATGACTAACGCCAATGGCTGAATAGAGAACTGAAATCACCTTAGAATGCCGATCATAATCCCCTTAAGCCGTTCAATAAACGTATTCCATGTTGTATGCCAAATTTGAGTCCTGCATGATTCCACTAGACAACCCAACACACATCCATACATTTATATTCATACTATAACAAAAATGTTGCATTTTAATGTTTCCCATTGAATGAAAATTGGTTGTAAAGATTTCAATATCGAGTGGTATTTTGCTGATTTATTTCAAAACCAGAATAATTGTAATGTTGTTTGAGACATAATTATTTGTTGCCTAAATAACAAAATTATTTAAATTTAATTTCCTAAATAAAGAACTAGTTTAAATTACAATTGTTAAAACTTATTGATGCTAGAGATGATTGAGATGATTGAATTGATTGAACGAGACGACAAACAATCTGCTCTATTCAAAGAAACTACGGTATGCAGACCGTTCATCGCTGAACCTAATCAAGGTGAATGCTTCTTACTTTGCATGTTATTGATACAACATGTTATTTGCCAAGTCCAACGTCTTTCCAGTAATTGGAAGATCTGTAAACGGCATTATCACCAAAACTGTTACTGGCGTTAAATTCTAAAATACATTTTTAAGGAATACCGAAGTAGAGTAATTTCATTGAATACTTACTTTTCTCAGTAAGCAAATTCACACATAATCACATAATCCTTTAAAACAAACGAAAAAAACTTTATTTATTTTTAATCTCGTCAACTTATGTGAACAAGTTGGCATCTCATAAGATTAGTAGTTTACGAGGTAATCGAGATAATAGGAAAACACGTTTTACTCTTAAAAATAGTGTTTTCATTGAAAGAGAAACCCTAAAAACCCTAAAAGCTGTTCAAAGACCCAAAATAATGAATGAAACATGTCCATATAATCAATTAAAATAGTTTTTAAAATTTTTATATTTGGAACTATGTATTGAGATTTGACTAAGTTAGAGATTTAATTACATTAAATATAACTCATCTCAACTAACCAATTGTAATGTTTCTTAAATTTCATTTAAACTTGTAGTTAATAAAATTATTATAATATGAACCGTTTTTTTTTAAGTGGAATAAGTCCATTTTTTCATATATTGAGATATTTAAGGATTTGCGTTTGCATCAATTAAAAACATTGGCAAATGTTACTAAAATTTTGTGATATTTTTCACCCTTTAAACCTATTTAATTTTATTATGCAATAATAGTTATTTAAAATTAAAAAGAAAATAATTGATTTTTTGACTCCAAATGGACGTGGACGTTCCACTTTCAATATTAAAATTTTCTAAAAACTAAGAACAAGAGGTAGTACAAGTCCCATGTAAATGGGTCATTTTTTTACCGACACATTTTTGATTTGGCTGAAATTTTTATTATGCGTTTTATATCGAAAAAAAAGAAATGGGTGTTCGAGGATTTTTGTTTTTGGAAAATATAGCGGTTCTAAATTTCTTGATGAGTTATTTTCAAAAATTCATAACTTCGGTTCTATTAAAGATAGAAACTTCTGTTTTGTTTTATTTAAAAGTTGCTAGTTTAAAAAAAAAATAAAATTAACAAAAGTTATTCTATTGATATTAACAAATAAAATGTTGAAATCGATCTTTAGCCATTTCTCCACTAACGCTCAACCCTAAATCGGACTCTATTGAAGGTATGATTATATATATAAAAAGAGGCCATCATTATCTTTCTAAAACTACCACTAACTCAATGTTTTCCAAAAGTGGACTTATTCCACTTTAAAAAAAACGGTTCATATATATAAATTGCTAAACATTGTATTAATGAATGTATAAATTATTATAAGAAACAGAATGTTTTATGCAACTTTTAGGCGAGGAAATAAAGCACAAAAATAGGCCAAACCTAATCAAATTGGCAGAGTAAAATGGATCGAGAGGCGGTTTTTTGCATTTGATTCAAGAAGCCGTCAGGAAAGTTTGTGAACATAGCCACTTTTCGGCAAAAAACCTCTGGAGTGCCTAGGGGCTAGGGCGGGTTATATACACCTCATCTCCTTGAACTTTCCATAAATTCAGCTCGAAATTGATCGAAGCCCGTTATCCGTGGTTTTTGGGGTCGCTGAACACGAATATGATATCGGCGATGACCTTCGGAGTACCTAGGGCCTAGGGTAGGTATGTCTAACTTATCTCCTGGAACTTTACATTAATTCAGCTCGAAATTGATCGAAGCTCGTTGCTGGGGGGGGTTTTGGGGCCGCTGAACATGAATATGATGTCTGAGATAATCTTCGGAGTACTTAAAAGTAAACATCGGCAACTCGCCGAAACCGATTTGGACATTCGACATATCAAAATGTTCAGTTTTTTGTGTTGATTTCAGAAATACCAAGATTAGTTGCCAACGCCGAGAATGGCATGAGTCATAATCAGTTTAAGAGATGAATAAACATACATAGAGTATATGAGTTTAAAAGCATTTAAGCATTAATTCTTTATTATTTGATAAACTTTTTGAAATTGTACGAGTCAGTCACTATCCATGTTACAATCTATGTTACATAAATGGTAATTAGTGAAGAAGTCTTCGAACACACAAAAACTTGGAGCACCAAGCACATCTGATGAAGGCAAATTCGTATAGTATACATTAACGGGTTATCAAACGATAAACAGAAGTTATAAATATTTCGTATTATTTGTGTAAAGATTTATAGATTTCATAAATAATTTGGTTATAAAATTTAATAAACAGGGTTATAAACAATTTTCATTAATTTTTTTTTGAGTGTAGACTTCATTGCAAAGTGAGACGCCCAAAACTCACGCCAACGGGAGCGTTGGCAAATAATTTTTGTGATTTTTTAATCAGCACAAAAAACTGAACATTTTGATATGTCGAATGTCTAAATCGGTTTCGGCGAGTTGCCGATGTTTACTTGTTAGGGACCAGGGCGGGTTATATACACCTCTTCTCCTGGAACTTTCCATAAATACAGCTCGATAAATAAATACAAATAAATAAATACAACTTTCCATAAATATCCGGCTCACCCTATATTATGAGCTTAATATTTTGTGCATACAAAACAGACAGTGTAATACTTGTGGATGCCGAAAGCACGTATTAGCATGCAATATTGCATGTAAAAATTGTGCAGGGTTGCACGAACATGCAAAAATTTACGGAATCACAATCTTCAGAAAATCTGGACGAAGCTTTTCTGGATGAAGAAAATAAGTGCACGAATTTCGAAGAAAATTAATAAATTGTGTAAATCGAAATAAATAAAACATTTGTATTATAAAGACTTTACGGCTTTTTTTCCTTTATTATATTCGTCGCATAAATAAGATATAAATAAATAATGTTTAAGGTCACTGAAGT
Source organism: Diogma glabrata (assembly GCA_963693315.1). Classification (NCBI taxonomy): domain Eukaryota; kingdom Metazoa; phylum Arthropoda; class Insecta; order Diptera; family Cylindrotomidae; genus Diogma; species Diogma glabrata. The sequence continues at coordinate 428,079,044 of OY856186.1, read as the reverse complement.
TCGAGCCCTAGGTACTCTGGGGGTCATCATCGACATCATATTTGTGTTCAGCGGCCCAAAACCCCCCGAGTAACGAGCTTCGATCAATTTCTTGCTGTATTTATGGAAAGTTCCAGGAGATGAGGTGTATATAACCCGCCCTGGCCCCTAGGTACTCCGAAGGTCATCGCAGACATCATATTCGTGTTCAGCGGCCCCAAAAACCCCCGAGTAACGAGCTTTGATCAATTTCGAGCTGAATTTATGAAAAGTCCATGAGATGAGTGAGACATACCCGCCATGGGCGCTAGGTACTCCGAGGGTCATCGCCGACATCATATTCGTGTTCAGCGACCCCAAAAACCCCCGAGTAACGAGCTTCGATCAATTTCGGGCTGTATTTATGAAAAGTTCCAGGAGATGAGGTGTATATAACCCGCCCTGGCCCCTAGGTACTCCAAAGGTTTTTTGCCGAAAAGTCGCTATGTTCACAAACTTTCCTGACGGCTTCCTGAATCGAATGCAAAAACCCGCATCTCGATCCATCTTACTCTGCCAATTTGCTTAGGCTTAGTGCTTTATTTCCTCAACTATTTTTCAACTTAAAATTACAAAACTGATTGACAAAAATTATCATTGAAAATTTCATATAAAAAAATTTATTTTCATTCCAAAACAACAAAAATAAAATTTGAGAAGCAATGAATTCATTCTTCCTTAAAAAAATGAATAACCAACAAAAAACCGTAACAAATTAAAAAAGAAGAAAACAACAACAAAAAATTAAAAATAAACTGAATAACCACGAAATATTTCTTCAATCCAAAAAATTGAAGAAAATATTGTCGGTGGCATAAAAATCTATTTCGTCTATTTTCGTTTTCGATTGATTGACAAGAGAGAAAACCGAAACAAATTAAAAAAGAACAAAACAACAACAAAAAGTAAAAATAAACTGAAAAACCACGAAATATTTCTTTATGTCTTTCTTTTTTTCTTTTTTAAATCCAAAAAATTGAAGAAAATATTGTAGGTGTCATAAAAATCTATTTCGTTTATTTTCGTTTTCGATTGATTGTCAATTTGATTGTAGGTCTGTAGCTTGCTTATCAATTTACGTTCAATATTTATTATTTTGTTAAGATCATAAACGAAAGAATTGAGAAACATAAATCAAGGTAGAATTTAGTTACAGCAGGTCTATTAGAAAATTAAATATTTTATTCGAAAATTTCGAAATTAAGTTCGGATGTTGATGTCGTTTTGGATAAAGCTCCGACACACGGTAGTACTAATATTTAGTACTTTGTGGTCACATAGGGCGCGCTATACACCTGAGCTAAACTATGCGAACTATAATTTTAAAAAAATAATGTTTTAATGTGAATAATGTTTTTTAAAAAAAATGTAATGTTTCCGTTTTTATTTTCTTTTTTAAATGTTTTGTTTCCGTAATGTTTTTTTCTATAATTACGTTATATACATTATTATTTAAAAAAAACATAGTTTAGTTCGCATAGTTTAGCTCAGTACATCTATACCGGCATTTCCCTGAGAATTGGGAATTTAGAAAAAAGTGCAATAAATTAAATAAAGAAATATTTTCTAATACGAATTTGTTATTTCCCGCGGCACGGAAGTATATACCAGTTATGAGAAATTTGCTATAATTTATTTCTCAATTCCCATTTCACGACGTACCGGAATAGGGCTACAGGTGTATAGCGCGCCTTAGGCTCGCTATACACTTGAGCTAAGCTATCCCAAGTATAAGAAGATGGAACTCAAATTTGAGTTCCATTTTTTTTTATACAACTTAGTAACTTAAGTTGGAACTCAATGTGTGTCTAACTTCATTGTACAAATGGGTTCCAGATTTTGGCGACAAATTTAATACAACTTATTAACTCAAGTTGGATCTTAGTTACGGACTAAATTCCAAAAAATTGAAAAAAAATTGGAAGTAGTGATACTTGGGATGCGAACTATGCGAACTATGTTTTTTGTATATAACGTAATCAAATGGATGACTATACACTTGAGCTAAGCTATAAGCTTAGCTCAAGTGTATAGTCATCCATTTGATTACGTTATATACAAAAAACATAGTTCGCATAGCTTAGCTCAAGTGTATAGCGGGCCTTATTCCTGGATTGCAAAATTCAAATCGAATAAACATTAGCAAAGCAAGGCCGGTGTCAACTTACACTAGATATCTAAAGATGAAAAGCATAGAATCGGTGTCAATATTAATACCACTGGCACTTTTCGTTCTTTTACTATTTGATTCCAATATTGCTGCTAATATGTGTTTTAGTTGCCGTGCTTCTACCATTTCGAACATTTGTGGTGACTTTTTATTTAATCGTTTGCGTTTAATTTGAATTCTTCTTTAAATTCGTTTCAATCGTTTAGCAATAGGTTAATAAAATTTTAGGTAACATTTTTTCTATCTAGTTTTCATAAAAATTATTTAAATTATTCATCTAGTATTCATTTCAAAATTCATTATAAAAGTTTTGTTTTTTTTATTATTAAGATTTCTCATATATAATCGCAACAAGTTTTTCCTTAATAATTTTTTTATGTTTAAGAAATTATAATTGTTTTTTTCAAAAACGTTTTAAGTAGTCGTTATTTTTATAAGCACTTTTGATTTGATTCACAAAATAATATTGAAATCTCATTTAGTCAAGCAAGTTTAAAAATTTAAAAAATTAGATCTAAGAACTTTGTCTTATTAGACTGTGGTGTTAATAATAATTAATTAAATAATTTAAAATAATTGGTGAAAAATGTAAATGTTACGAACTATAAATAAACATGTTCAACCAATAATTATGTACACTAAACATGTTCAACCAATAATTATGTACTAAATTTTAAATGTACATCGAATACATTAATTAGAAAACTATTTCAAGAATTGTTGTTTTATTATGCTGTAACAACATCGGTATTAATACTCAATAATAAGAAAATTGGATTAATATATTTTAGATATTAGAGAATTATACTTATACAAGTTTCTGGCTTTAAAAAAAGAAATCAGATTTATATTACTATATAAATAGCGAGAATGACTAGTTATTGGTGAACACGCAGCAAAATATAATAGTGCAGACATTTATCAGCTATACATTAATGGTGTTTTCGTTAATTCATTCGGAATTGAATATTTGGAATAGATTGTTCTAATTGTGAACAATTTTCAATTGTTTTTGTCATTCCATTCCGAATGAATTAACGAAAACACCATAAAAATCGCCTCCCTTGTAAAAAAAATCAAAAAATCGATAGAAAACGATAAGTTTGGATAGCAAACAATAAGTTTTCTATCGTTAGCTATACGTTTCTATCGCATTTCGCACCGTAATCCATTGTAGCCTATGGAATTTTTCAGTTTTCGGTTAACGGTCTTATGATCAAAAAATTTTAACCACTGAAGTTCGAGAAAATAATGAACAATTAGAATTTTAGAATGACTAAAAATCTTTAAAATTAAATATCTGAAGAACACGAATTAACGCCTCTTTGTAAATTTGATATATTTTAAAGGAAGGTTAGAACTATATTTAAAAAATAAAAAAAGGCAAAATTTAATTGATTTTAAAATTTTTTGTTTATGGAAGTTGTTTGAAAAAATGAAGAAAAATTCGAATTTCAGCCGTACTAAAAATCTTTAAAATTAAATATCTCAAGAACCAGAATTTTAGCCTCTTTGTAAATTTGATATATCTTAGAGTAAAAATAGAACTATTTTCAGAAAAAAAATAATTAAATTCCAATTGATCTTTGACCCTAGCCCCATCTTTAAAAAAGTTTTTTTAATATTTTTACTTAAAAATTAATTATAAAAACAATAAATAAATTTTTTTTCAAACAACTAATTTATCATCTATCAAACAAAAAAAGTTTGATGAAATCGGTATAGCCGTTCTTGAGCAATTTAATTTCAAAGTTACATCGGATTGGCAGAATTTTCATTTTTCATGCATGTTGGGGCGCCCCTATGCTCAAACTATGCACTGTAGTATTTTTTATTTTGTCCTTACTACTTATATGCCAAGTTTCAGGAAAATCAAAAATGGTCAAGTTCAAATTTCGACTTTTTCACCTGCGTAGATCACGTTTTTCATCTATATAGGGTTCAATAAAATTAAAGAGATAATGTTCAGCTTTTACTTGGAAAGTTAGCACACTCACAGGTCAATCTATATGAATACTTTTTAAAGTGTGAGCCGCTCCGTATCTTATCTATGTTTTGATGCCCGAAAGATGTAGATTTTTTTTTTCATATTTTTCAAAGCTTACATATTGATACGACTGCCTCGTGTGTTGGTGAAAGCAGTGAACTTTTGATCATATCTATAATTTATAACTAAATAGTCACTAAATTATTTTATTAAAAATTTTTAGTTCTCATCAACAATATTTGTTGTTGATAAAACGAAAAATCCGAATCCGCCTAAATTATGATCAACTTAATATAATACCTTTAAAGTTTAATCTTTGGTGAAATTGACGTGCTGCCTTTTCTCTTATAAATAAAACAAATCTTTTTATGGATAAACTTTTATGGATAAACTTTTATTTCATAATTTTGTTCTCTTTAAAACTTTTTTTTACATTAAAAAGTTTTATTTTTTATGTTCATTAAAAATTAATTTCATTATTTAACAATTTATAACAAAAAACAAAAATTAAAAATAATCATAACAGTAAAATTATATAATTTAATATAACGTAAACTAAAACACAAATTTGTTTATATTTATTTTCATATATGTTGGTTTTTTTGTATAAAAAGGCCACATTTTTTTTGATGTACTGTTCATTTTTTTACAAGCAAATTAGAAGATAATTTATTTGGCGAAATAAAACAAATAGAAATAAACATGACCAACTTTTAGGGGTGGGTTATGCTTGGATATTTTATGAGTGTTTGGGGTAGATTTTTAATATTTACAAAATAATTCATCAAATAATACAATATTAGAGGTGAATTTTTTTTATCTTAAATATCGTTTTAATATAATAAATAACAATTAAATATATTTATATTTTTAATTAATTTTTTATTTTTATAGATTAATGAAGTAAAATTTTATATAGTCTAGTTACTAAAATAAAAATTAATAAGTTTATGAAAAATAAATAAACGAGTTTGAAATTTTATTTAATCAATGATTACGTCAGATCTTTACTGGGTTGGTTTGAAAAACTAAAATGTTTATGGATTTAATTGAAAGTTCTATAGCAGAAGCCTTGCAAATTCTGAAACGAAAAATATTTTTATATTATTTTAGTGTTTCATAATATGTACATAAATTAATTTTGTATGAATGTTGTGTTCAATATAGGTGCAGCAGCATGAATACCCAGAAAACACATTTTCGTCATTGTGACATCAAAATGACATCACGCTAAGTCACATCTTATGTAAGATCTGGGTCATACATAAGTCATATGTATGTCATTATTTCACACTTATTTACGTAAGAACATGACATAACAATAATGACATAACCATGACATAAATGTGATGTTTGTAGAGATATTCGTTACGTTGTTATGATATAAGGTTGATATCATAGTAATATAAAAAAAATTTTGTGACGTATTCTTTTCTACTTAAAAAAAAATATAATAAAAAAACACTTACAAGTCAGCAAAGAATTAAGAGACTAAGGAAATGAAACTACTGTATATATACACAAAAATATTTGAAGTAGTTTTTCGCTCTTCTCCTCTCGTATTTATCCATTTTTTGAATTGTCAAAAAAAAAATATTGTAAACATTGTTTGGTTTGGTTATAATTTGGTTTTAATAAAATTGTTTTTATTATTTATCGTGGTGAATATTGACGAATTTATAATAAATATAAAAAATGCTGTGATTTTATCATAATTTAAAAATAATTATAAAGAAAAATTGATATACTATTTATTTAAGTGAAAATTTTGAATAAAACATTAAATATGAAGCGTGTGATAATGACGTGTAAAAATTACCGAAAACATATACAGGATGGGATTTCTTATCATAGATAACTAATATTGATATTATAATTTACTTTTCGATTAATAAGTTTTAAATGTTTTAAATATTTTCGAGAAAAAAATATAATCTAAAGTCAATGTAAACAATAATAGAATGCTTCGCTTTTAGATTGTCAAATTTTTTTATGTTGTATTGTCAAATTTTTTTATGTTGTTTTTCTATGTAATGGTCTTTTTTAGGTAGATTTCATATAAAAATCTACCTATTGCAATGGGCTTCATCTCGGAATTTAGGAAAAATTTTTGTGCCAAACGACTATATATGATAAGCGGAGACAAAAAAACAAAAAAAAAAAAAAATTTATATATATATATATATATATATATATATATATATATATATATATATATATATATATATATATATATATATATATATATATATATATATATATATATATATATATATATATATATATATATATATATATATATATATATATATATATATATAAACGATATGAGACATAACGAAAACGACCGGCACTCTCACGGTCGCATTTGTTGAGGTAGATCAAAAAAATTTTCTGTACTTGTGTGTTTTAATAATATCTTGGACAAGTTCGTGAATCAGCAAAATCCGACACGTGGTTAAGAAACTAGAGGCTTTTTTCTGAAAAAAATTGATTTTTTAAAACCGTTATAACGGCCGTTTGGATACTAATATTTAAAAAAATTTAACAAATTTAAAATCTTTGGAATCTTTTCTATCAATTTGTTTTAAAACTAGACCTCTGCAGTTAGAGGTTCTTGAGTGAGCGGCTCCAACAAAAAAGTTTGCAAAAAAAAATTTTTTTTTTAAACAACCGGCACTCTCACGGTCGCATTTATAAGGCCAGATCAAAAAACCCTTTTCTAAAAATGTGCGTTTTGTTAATATATTGGACAAGTTCGTAAATCAGCCCAATCCAACACATGGTTAAGAAACTAGGGTCTTTATACTAGAAAAAAACTCTGTTTTTTAGATCCGTTATAACGGCCGTTTGGATTCTAATATTTTTAAAAACTTCATAAATTTAAAATCATTAAAACCTTTTTAATCAGTTTCTCTCAAAAAAAAAAGACCTCTGCAGTTGGAGGTTTCTGAGTGAACGGCTCCAACAAAAAAGCTTGTAAAACACAAAATGCGTTTGAATCAACCGGCGCTCTCAAGATCGCATTTGTGGAGCCAGATCAAAAAACCTTTCTTAAAAATGTGTGTTTTATTAATATCTTGGACTAGTTCGTAAATCAAAAAAATCTGATACATGGTTAAGGAACTACAGGCTTTATACTAGAAAAAAAAGTGGTTTTTTTAATCCGTTATAACGGCCGTTTGGATACTAATATTTTAAAAATCTTCATAAATGTAGAATTTGTGGAAACATTATAATCCGTTTCTTATAAATACAAACCTCTGCAGCTAGAGGTTTTTGACTAGTTGGCTTCAACAAAAAAGTTTGCAACAATCCCCAACTACAATTTCCAAAAACCTTATAACAGTCAATGTCAACCTTATAACAGTCAAAAAATAAAAGATTTGAATATAAGAAATTAATTTTTTTTTCTTAGAAGTAAACTATTTTGATATTTTGCAGTAATTGCACGACATATGATATAGAGTAGGTTTGTGTCAAAAATTATCACACACATGTTCTGTGGTAGATTTGATATTTGTTTGTTGCAAAATTGGATAGATATAATTTTGCTTGTAGGTAGCTTTCTTTTTAAAATTTGTTCGATATCTGTTTGAAATTAGTTTGTTTTGTTTAAACTAATCTGATACATCAGATTCTACTGGCACACAAAACTGTCTGATCTCGAAATCTACCTATTTCTAGCGGATATACGTGCCGCTTGGACTTTTTTTTATATTAATTTTGGGGGCAAAAATACGCTTAAATTTGGAATTCAATTCAATAATAGAAATGTTTACGGCGCCTCTACTAAAACGCAAGTGTAACAATTTATTGGTGTGCAAAAATTGCTTCAACTTTTAACATCAATTTCACTTCCTCTATTCTCTTAATTCTTTGCAAGTCAGTCATTTATTACTCACTAATTACCCACAATTTTTTAGTCTGCTAGGAAGCAATAACCAACTATACGCAAAATTTTTCAAACTATATACAATTAAAATGGATATACCTTTAGTGAAATTTAACAAAATCATAATAAGGTCATATTTAAGTCCAAATTATGACATCATATCAAAGTCAAATTTAAGATCAGTGTGATATCATGTAATCATCATATAAATGATACCAGGTTATAGTCATGACGGGTGTCTGTTTTATGTCACATTTACGTAACAACTACATCACATATACATGACATCTGTGTGATGTCATATTTACGTCTTGTGTTTGTCTTGTGTCATATTTCGTCTTGTGATTGGGCATCGACTATTGATATGTGAAAATTGTGCGAATGCAAATCTTACACGAGTTTGTATCAAACCTACGCTATTCTCCCTTTTGATAACCCATCAGATCGTTGCGGATGAAATGGAGTTCATAGCCATCACAGATCTGATAATTCCACTATATCTATTGTATCTAATTTTTATATCGTAGTTTCTTGCCATTGTTGTGTAAATTTGAGACATCTGAAGCCAGTACAAAGAGTACATAATGAATTGTACTTTGCGAGAGCAAGGATTTTTCATTGCTCAAACTTTGTTTTTGCTGAGTCGCCGATACACTGTGTTTTAGGATAGGAAATTTGGGAACTTTATTACCCGGTGATGTTTTCCTAAACATGTATATATTTTAGGAATCCTTGTGGCTTAAGGATTCTAAAAATGTCAAAATATTTGACCTCACCCCCGGGGGGGGGGGGGGAAGTAGCCCCCCCTGAGGGGGAACTTGAGACGCTATTGCAAGGTGACAGATTCATGTCCAGGTAGCTTAAGTTTAAAGTTTGGGGTCAATTGAAGCAATAATTCATGAGAAATTGACCTTCAAATGTCAAAAAATGACCAATATGGGGCTACTTTAGGTCAAGTTTTTCGAAAAATGTGCAACTTTGTGTACGAGTTTTGAAATGAAATAGGTAGTCTGGACACCCAACTAATCTATTCAGGTAAAATTAGGATTACACATCATGACCTGGCTTACATAATGACCTATATTTTTGACAAAAACCAAAAATTGCAAAAATTTAAAACATGGCTAAATCAATCCAATTTGCACACCAAATTGAAGATCTAACACTGAAAATCAATTTATGTACTTGCATAATGTTAATATGACCTCACTGTGCCATAGACACTGTGCCATAGACTCCTCAGAGCTGCTCGCTCGCTATTAGACTTCATTTGCAATGGGGTTTATTTTCAGCTCTGGGGCGTAAAGTCCCACATACCCCTTTGAGCTTGGGGAGTCTATGGAGAGAATTTGGCAAGATTTTTAGTTCTTGCCAATATTATGCCCATATACCGGGGCAGACTCGGTCCAAACAACTCATAGAACTCTTTCAATATATTTTGCACCCAACTCAATTCTTAGTGTTTAAACCCTGCCTGCTATTTTTAAAATTTTGGTATTAAATTGTGAAATTATCATTACGAAAATATAAGACACAACACATACATTGATAAAATATTATGAAAATGAAAGTATGTGTCACAAAGGTTAAGTATAGTACTATTAGTATTCACTTTGTGAATATGGACTTTTAATACAAAGACCTTAAATTATGATACATAACCATGTAAACACGCCCGGTATATCGATTTATCCCCCCCGGTACAAACCCTTGAGATTGGGAATCTCTTATTTATCTAATTTATCTCGACATTCTAATATTTAATGTTTAAATTAAAATTAACCTACATATTAATAATAAATACCTTAAGTTGTAACCGTTGATTGATGTCATCAATATTCTGTTGCTTTAGGTTATTTGTTTGATTTTCCAATATCCCTTGACTAGCGTTTGACCTTTTAACTTCCCATTTATATATCTGCCTTTGAATCCATACGGTTTTAACAACCGGAGAAACCATCAAACAAAAGATTGTCTCTAACTGTGGTAATAGCTTCGATCACTGTTATCCTTGCTATTCATACTTTCGATAACATCAGTGGATACTTTATCTTCATGTACTGCCACAATTTATAAAGCAGATTTCAGGAATTCTTAATTTATTTTGATGATGTTATAAGTAAACAATCATTAGTAATTTATCACTTGTATTTACTAAATCAATAACTTTTTTTTGCTTATTTATCAAACAAAATAGACATCCAAAATCACACACTAATGAAAACAGTGTTAACTTGTTTTTGTATAAATTAAAGAAATTTCTTTTTAAAATCAAAATCAAAGGTAATTATTATTTATTTTTGATAAGTTTTAGGTAATGTTTAATAACAAAACTGAATTGAAACTTTTCTTTTGAAAAGCCAAAAATGGAATGAATAAATTTTTTGAATTAACAATTGCAAAAATGTGATTTTGCTTTTGACCTCTTCTAATCAATCGTGTCATCTCGAAATTCAGCAAAATGATTAACAACGACGTCTGTTCATTAGTATTGGAAATAAAAATTTAGTACGTTCGTTTGCTTTTTATAGTATATTCAAAATTTAACTAGCAGTTAAGTTTTAGAAAATTTTAAAATTATTATTAATGTAAAAATGAACGGAAACTAATGAAATGCATTTTTATTGAATTGAAAACGAAGATGAATTTGGTTTTATTATTGTTTTGCGATTATTGCGATCGTTACACCATGAATTCAAGGTAGAAACCAAGATTTTTACTCTTGAAATCACAAAAACGTCGCCATCCCTTCCATGACAGAAAACACCAAAGCACTATTAAACTTAAACTAATAATAGAAATTCTAATAACTAATAAAAAAAATTATAATAACTAAGTAATATTAAATATAACACCTATTTAAATTCTAAAAACCGAGAATTAAATTTATAACTATAATAACTAATGATTAAGAATATATGTTTAATTTATGACAACTAATAATTCTAACACTAAATTTAATTTTATAAAAAAAATATATTGAAAAACTTAGGCTTGGTATATAGGAAACAGACGCTAGAGATTTCGATGGTAAAACCCGCAAAATCATGACTCGCAATCACCAACAATAGTAAAACCAACTCTCAACAAAAAAAAATGGAGCCAGTAAGACGGAAATGTAAAAAGGATGAAAGCACAAAAACGAAAAAAAACAACGAACGCCCAATTCGAAAACATACAAGATTTTCTTGTAAAAACAAGCTTTATAAAGGAACAAAAAGGAGCACCGTCGTAGCCAATCTTTGCTGAATCTTTCACAAAAATTCCTAAAACATTATATATGTAAAAGTATAATCTATTTATTTAATTTCAGATATACTGAAATAATTATATATACCTAAAATTAGTTATTGACGATAGCACCCCTAAAATATATTTATTTATTTTTAAAAAAATTGAAAAAATGAAAATTATTCAGAAAGGATGTTTATTTATTGGATGCACCGTCCTAGCTCAAAATATTGATTTATTTTTTAGAAAAAAATAAAAAATATTTATTTATATCTTGATGTCTTGCTTATTAAGAAAATTTATTTATTTAGTTACCTAAAACTATTTAGATTCTAAAAAAAATTATTTATTTACCTAAAATTATTTAATTACGAAAATTTACTTTATTTAATAAAAATTTTATTTATTTAATTTTTGAAAAATTTGTTTGATTTATTTTATTTTTATTTTTATTTAATAATATAAGAGATTCCCAAAGTCAAGATTCGTCTGGAGACAATTTAAAAAGTAAGTATGGTTACAATATCCATTTTGTTTAAATTTGAATTCCCGCGTTCGCGAGCCCACTCCAACAATGCATGTGAGAACCTACTGGAAAAGCCCCTAACGACCAGATTCTACAGAACAGATTCTCCCCAACCTAATAAAACAATCACAACTGTCACGATTAGACACTAGGTCCATTTCTACTGACCCAGTTGTGCTTGTTTAACCTACAAATAAATTACAACTAAACCTAATGCGAAAGTTGTAGAACGCTCCCGAGCACCAGACTTCAAACCCTAAACTCTATGAAAAATTGTTTTATTGTAAAAGCTAAATGGAAAAATGGAAAGTTTTTGAATTTGTATGAGGTGAAGCCTCTGATCCTGAAAGCAAAGTACAATTGGTTCTTCTCTTCATTACACCGAAGAAGCCTCTGAGCAAAGAATGGTACTACTGGTTTGCACCTAAGTACAAACACAGCAACACCACTCCTCGTCCCTGAGGACTTCCTCGCCGAATGAAGAGAAGAAACCAATGTTCTTCGATCGCATAACCCCGGTGGTCATAGGCGATCTAAGAACGACATCAATGTTAAGGGGATAAGCCCCATGGATGGCTTGTTAGGCCTACCGCTGGGAAAAGTGAATCAATAAACCTAAATAATATATAACCTATCCATAATCTAAATAATTTCCCACTTAAAAAGTGCTAAATCGAAACATGAAATACATAATATGTGTCAACAAAGTTTTACACGAAATTAATTAAATCTAATCTTCAGACTAGATAATAAATTGGTAATTTATATTATAAAAAAAATTACGATTATTTTAAATTCAAACCAAGCTTACTAATTTCCAAGTTATTAACTCTAATATATTTGATTAGGTCAAATTTTTCCGCTTTACTTATTGTATTCAAAACAAACAACAAAAATAAATGTTAGCTAAAAATAATTATTTCTATATTTATCTTATTTTTTAGATTAATCGCAATAAAAAATAATTTTAAAAATGGTAACTAAACACTTACTAAATCTAACCATAATCAAAAAAAACATACAATTAATTTCATATATAAATTAATTGCATCATCCAAAAATATGTACAATATATAAACAATTATATGTACAATATGTATGTGGTAGCATAAAAAAATTTCAAAAAAAAAACTGCTTCCCCAAAACGGTTTTCTTTTTTCCAAATAAAAAACAATTAGTATTACTAAAAGTAGATGACAGCACAAAAAACAATCTCCAAAAAAATTGCTATCCCAAAACGGTTTTTTTTTTCAAAATTAAAAAAATATCAAAATTCAAAATATATAATTTCCTAATCAAAACCAAAACGAAACCAATAACTGGTTTATTTCAAGATAAACAAAAAGCTGATTGACAACCACGGCCCAAACCGGTTGCCACCACCCTATTACCAAAAAAAAAACCACAACTGGTTTATCCTAAAACTTACAAAGAGAAACGCGAAATTCTTTAAATTTTTGAAAATATAAATTTAGAGTACTTACGATAAATATACACATGAACACACCTTAGTAACTAAACCTTTATTTTTCCCTCTAGCTTTTTAACAAAATTTAGCCAAATAAACCAACGCGAAAATAAACTATATAAGGATATTAATTAATCTAAATTGAAATGATCAATTAATATATAAATATATAAAAATGTTCCACAAAAACAAGTTTTTTTTTCAAACAAAAAAAACCGGCTTGCCAACGCCCAAACTGGAAAATATTTATATATATATCTAAAAAAACTAACGGGTCCCTTTTTGTTCGGCGCTACGTTATAATTGTTGGTTGTTGGCCCTGTTACGAAGCCACGTTATAGTATTCACTTTGTGAATATGGACTTTTAATACAAAGACCTTAAATTATGATACATAACCATGTAAACACGCCCGGTATATCGATTTATCCCCCCCGGTACAAACCCTTGAGATTGGGAATCTCTTATTTATCTAATTTATCTCGACATTCTAATATTTAATGTTTAAATTAAAATTAACCTACATATTAATAATAAATACCTTAAGTTGTAACCGTTGATTGATGTCATCAATATTCTGTTGCTTTAGGTTATTTGTTTGATTTTCCAATATCCCTTGACTAGCGTTTGACCTTTTAACTTCCCATTTATATATCTGCCTTTGAATCCATACGGTTTTAACAACCGGAGAAACCATCAAACAAAAGATTGTCTCTAACTGTGGTAATAGCTTCGATCACTGTTATCCTTGCTATTCATACTTTCGATAACATCAGTGGATACTTTATCTTCATGTACTGCCACAATTTATAAAGCAGATTTCAGGAATTCTTAATTTATTTTGATGATGTTATAAGTAAACAATCATTAGTAATTTATCACTTGTATTTACTAAATCAATAACTTTTTTTTGCTTATTTATCAAACAAAATAGACATCCAAAATCACACACTAATGAAAACAGTGTTAACTTGTTTTTGTATAAATTAAAGAAATTTCTTTTTAAAATCAAAATCAAAGGTAATTATTATTTATTTTTGATAAGTTTTAGGTAATGTTTAATAACAAAACTGAATTGAAACTTTTCTTTTGAAAAGCCAAAAATGGAATGAATAAATTTTTTGAATTAACAATTGCAAAAATGTGATTTTGCTTTTGACCTCTTCTAATCAATCGTGTCATCTCGAAATTCAGCAAAATGATTAACAACGACGTCTGTTCATTAGTATTGGAAATAAAAATTTAGTACGTTCGTTTGCTTTTTATAGTATATTCAAAATTTAACTAGCAGTTAAGTTTTAGAAAATTTTAAAATTATTATTAATGTAAAAATGAACGGAAACTAATGAAATGCATTTTTATTGAATTGAAAACGAAGATGAATTTGGTTTTATTATTGTTTTGCGATTATTGCGATCGTTACAGTACATATTCGTAAAGGAAATTAATTTTGCTTTCGAATGATGTATTGGTTATGTGGGATTCACAAGAAATTTTTTAAACTTTTTTGAAAGGTCATAACTTTTGACAGTGAGGTCATATTAACATTATGCAAGTAGTAATTTAGCCATGCTAAATTAATTTAGCCATGTTTTAAATTTTTGCAATTTTTGGTTTTTGTCAAAAATATAGGTCATTATGTAAGCCAGGTCATGATGTGTAATCCTAATTTTACCTGAATAGATTAGTTGGGTGTCCAGACTACCTATTTCATTTCAAAACTCGTACACAAAGTTGCACATTTTTCGAAAAACTTGACCTAAAGTAGCCCCATATTGGTCATTTTTTGACATTTGAAGGTCAATTTCTCATGACCTATTGCTTCAATTGACCCCAAACTTTAAACTTAAGCTACCTGGACATGAATCTGTCACCTTGCAATAGCGTCTCAAGTTCCCCCTCAGGGGGGGCTACTTCCCCCCCCCCCCCCCCCCGGGGGGTGAGGTCAAATATTTTGACATTTTTAGAATCCTTAAGCCACAAGGATTCCAAAAATATATACATGTTTAGGAAAACATCACCGGGTAATAAAGCTCCCAAATTTCCTATCCTAAAACACAGTGCGATATGTTGAGCCGCTTGATTGAATACAGAAGCAGAATTCAATCCGTCCAAAATATGGCAGATACACGGTTAAGATGAATTAACACTAAATAATTACCTTCATAGTTTATTTTTCCATCTTTATCAAGGTCAGCCAATGCAAGCATATCTGATAATTGTGCTTCAGTAACAGTTTCTCCTATCATATCCATAGCTGTTTGTAATTCATCGCGTGTTATATAACCATTGCTATCACGATCAAATACTCTATAAAGAAACAAAAAAATTCTTACTCTTCTTGAAAACAAAAAAATGTAATTCTTAGAAAAAAATGAACATCAAAGAAACGGAAAAATAGTAATAACAATAATCGTATAAACGCTTTTCATAACAATGACTATGAAACGATTAAAACGATGAAATCGATTTTCATAATTTCACTTGTATTATCATCGTTATCATTTTATCGCATTTTTTTATCTCTTATCGTTCGTTTTACAACTTTTTGAACTTACCAAAAACGGGTGACGGTTGATTGCCGAGGAATGATGACAATGCAATTTCATATTTTTTCTTCTTTTCTGTTTTTAAGTTAATTTTCTTAACTAGAAAGGAATTTCATTGAAAGTCTATTATTTATTATTGATCCTTCTTTCACTAGGATGATGTCAATAAAAAATTATAAATTTGTTGTAATGTTTTTATTTTGTTGTGCTTACGTAAAACTTGTTTTTTGAATTTTATTAGATATCACGAATACAATAGAAAATTTTAGAGGAAGCGATTTAATTGCTTTTAGGTTTTTTATGATATTTTATATTTAATCGTTCTACTTGATGATGTGGCAAGTTTTGTTTAGAAAGATCATGGAATGAATATTTTAGTTATCTAGCGTTTCAAGTCACCATCTGGCTATCTGACAAATAACCATCTGGTGTTTCACAATTATTTGTAGAGCTCATAAAGCTCACAAAATATGCTCAGTAAAAAGCAGGACAAGTATTAAAGATTTGCGTTGGCAACACTAGATTTTATGTAGTTGTGTAGGTGAAGCTAAAAGAATCGCCATTGACGAACTTTAAAATTTAAAAAAAATTTAACCCAATTGCTGTCAAAACTGAAGTTGGGATGCAGAACTGAGAACAGAAAAACCGTAATAACATGTGTACAATAAATTTTAATATAAACAGCTATTCGGCAGATCCCAGCGTAGGCAGCGTAGTATAATTTTGCTCAACATCCATTTCTTCTAATTCTATATATACTGTGACATATATGCTGTAGCCATTTTTTACAGATTTGGATTGTTGCTCAAATTGTAAAATAAAATAAAGTTTAGATTTACAGGCTCATGCTTCAACACCAATCTCTGGTGAAATAAAAAATTTGTGGAGCTCTCCTGGTTGGTCACATGAAAAGTACATCACAAATTCTAGGACCCTCAAAATTTTTTTTAATCCTTAGAATTTGAAATATTATTCTAAATGTGTGTTTCCTATGTTTCCCTCCCAACATAGAGAACCTTTGATTATGTTTTAGACTTAGAATTTA
Organism: Diogma glabrata; assembly: GCA_963693315.1. Taxonomy (NCBI): domain Eukaryota; kingdom Metazoa; phylum Arthropoda; class Insecta; order Diptera; family Cylindrotomidae; genus Diogma; species Diogma glabrata. The sequence continues at coordinate 428,062,156 of OY856186.1, read as the reverse complement.
CGTCCAAATTTTTTTAATCTGCTTTTATTTTATCTGCCAGGTCTGAAAATACATTCTGAAAAATATTCACAAAAAGTTGGCTTTGTCGGACAATCACACCCGACACTCTTATAGCACACACATTAGCTTTACAGTTTAACCACTTAGCTAGAATGGCAACATTTTGGATATACTAACGAAAATGTGTTTTGTCCACACCTGTAACGCCCGATTAATCGATTAAACGGTCAACAAATTTGAAAAAATTCAAAATGATAGAACATTGAGTAAAAATCTAGCATAAACCCAATATTTGTTATTCCATTTCTTGAGAAACTAGGAGTTGCAGGAAATAAACTCGCTCCTTCCGAGTTTACGTGCTTCTGGGCATCGTGATAATAAAACCACACTAGTATGAGACTGATCGCGCTGAATACTAACAAAATAGCAAAGATTATGACGTTTACAGCCCTTACCAAAAATGGAGTTACTTAGATACCGCAGGTAACTTCCAAGGGTGGATGAACATTTTTCACGTAGGATATATCACATGCGACTTACATTAATAAAAACAGTAAACAAAAATTTGCTAATAGTAGTTCAGGTACAAGCAGCGGCCACATAGTCACACCTTCTCGACAAATGCGTTGAGCGAAGTACGACTGTCGAGGGTGGGTTCAGTGACTGGAGTGGCGGAAGCAACGTTGCTCCAGCGTTAAACACCATGCTCCTCGTTAAGGTTAAAAGAAGACGACACGCGCAATTGATCATTGTTGTTACCTAAATTTTTGTTAAGGATGCGTCCATTTTTTCGCCATTTTTTTAATGATACAATTTAAAAGACCGAAATTCAGAAATCAAAAATTTAAATATTTGAATTATGTATAGAAAATAATACTAATTTTCCATAATTTTCTCATTATTATGAAAAATTAAACTAAAATATCGATAAATCGATATGAAACAAGACAAATAAAAAATATTAAAGAAATATAATAATTTTTTTAAATCACTAAAATGAATTATGGAAAGGGCCTATTAATTTAACAAGATTGTTGATATTATATTTACGAAAAAATTTCTTTCGCACATAATTTTATGTGCAGATAATATTAAAATTATTCAATTCAATTAATCGCATGTAAATTATTTCCTAAAATGTAAAATAAAACCAGCCATGTTAGAATATATAAAAAACATTTTATTTTTCTGTTCTTTTGTTTATTATTATTATCATTAAACGAATTTTGTTTCTCCTCGTTTTTATTTTAACTAACACAATAATTCTCAAACAAAAGCATGAACAAACTACTTAATTCAACTATAATTTGTGATTTAAATAATGAAAATTGTTACGTTTTTAAAATAAATTGACAATGCTACATTGGTCAAAATAACCTCGTTCATATTAGACGCAAAATCAAACAAGCTTTGTAGTTGATTCCACCAAGGTTTTTTTTCGGTGAAATAATTTTCTGAAGCTTAAGGATGAATAACGCAAGAATGCTGACAGGGATATACGGAGGCTCAGGATATACGGAGTCATCTCCATATTCTGAAAATTTTACAGGAAGTAGGGCTGTAGTTTACCGATTTGACTGTGCATTCAACAAAGAGGTGGGAACGATATCTTTAGATCGAGTTCAGATACGATAAACTGTTAATAGAAGCCTCGGCGAATGAGTTATACTTGAAGCTGACCGACTTTTTTCAATTTCTAATCACATAATATCACTTACTCTAATAATACTCTCGAACAAATATATTCTTGCATCGTCATGGAAAAAACATTAAATATTTATAGAAGAAACCTTTCTTCTCTTATTACTATAACTAGATAGTCATCACTGATGATATATTAGTTTTTTTTTCTAATGGAAAATATATTTTCATTTTTTGCAATTCATTCCATGAAAAGTAGAAATGGGTCTTCATTTTCCTAATAGAAGAAAATTCTTGCACGTATAGTCGGATTTTAAATATATGCCAAGAATATTTTAACTTCAGAACAACGACTTATGTTTTATTAGTTCGAATTGAATGATATTTCGAATAGGATATATTTTACAATAAATAAACTATTAACAACTGAAAACAATTTTAACAAAATGTTGTTCAATTATTCATTGATTTTTGATACACGTAATAGTATATTACATATCTAGAGTTGTAAATAGCATTTTACATGCGAGGGAAAATAATGCGCACGAGACGCGTAGCGTCGAGTGCATTATCTTCACGAGCATCGAAAATGCTTTACAACTCGAGATTTGGTATATACTTTTTCTACGACTTTGTTTTAATTAATGCCCTAACGCATATAATTACTTGAAAAAATGAACTACTAATTATAAATTAAATGCAAATAGTTTACAAATTGTGGTAGGCTTTGCATAATTCTGTGTCAAAATGAATTAAAATATTTAATTTTTAAAAATCAAATTTTTCTTTAAACAAAAATTTTTCTTTTTATTAAAAGTGTTTCGTAAAATATATATGAAAATCCATTACCGCACAATTTTTTTTACTTACCGCACACTTTTTGAAATAATCAATTTACATGTGATGGATAGTGTGATGTAATTTATAATTTACTGTGATTGGAGTAGAAAAAATATTTTTGCTGATTAAGCTTTCATTGTACGAGTATAATTTTTTTAAAGATTCAATTGGCTAAGTGAACTTTTAAGTTTTTTGTTGACAAACAACTACACAGAATTATGTTTTAGTACTCCTATGATAGAAAAACAAACTTTTTCTACTCCTATCACAGTAACTTATAAATTACATCACACTATCCATGACATGAAAATTGATTATTTCAAAAAGTATGCGGTAAGTAAAAAAAAGTGTGCGGTAATGGATTTTCATATATATATTACGAAACACTTTTAATAAAAAGAAAAATTTTTATTTAAAGAAAAATTTGATTTTTAAAAATTAAATATTTCAATTCATTTTGACACAGAATAATGCAAAGCCTACCACAGTTTGTAAACTATTTGCATTTAATTTATAATTAGTAGTTCATTTTTTCAAGTAATTATATGCGTTTGGGCATAAAAACAAAGTCGTAGAAAAAGTATATAACAAATCTCGAGTTGTAAAGCATTTCCTATGCTCCTGAAGGTACTGCACTCGACGCTACGCGTCTCGTGCGCAATATTTTCCCTCGCATGTAAAATGCTATTTACAACTCTAGATATGTAATATATGATTTTGCGAAGGTGCAATAAATCAATCTCGGTCATTGATTCCTTTAATTTATTATAAATGAAAATTTAAGATGGCATTTTTTTATGATTAAGCAATTTATAAACGATTTTCTTGTTTTATTGTTGAAAACAAGAAAGTTAAAAAAAATGGAATCCAAACGTGACTAAACTAAAAAAAACAAAAACATTCAGAACAATCGACCACAAAACTTTTATTTTCGGTCGTATATCATTATTTATTAATCATTATTATATTAAAGAAAATTCGAAACACAGAAGAAAAATTGTAATCAAGAAATAAAAACAAAGAAAAATATATAAATTTAAGGACGAGAAAATGCTAAAAAAAACAATATATTTTTGTTTGTTTTTACGCGCCTGTTGTGCTTTATTGATAAAGAAAAATTCTATTTTTTTTTGGCAATAATTTTCTGCATAAAAATTGAAAATAGCATGAACGATTTTTATACCATTTCTGGCAAAAACAAATAATATTTGAAATAGAGTAAATATTGGTTTAATTTTCATAAATGAAAAGTTAAAGTGATTTTTTTTTTGGAAAAATTGATTGCAAATATGTATGTATGGTTATGTTATGAGGAATTTCTAATGCGTATATTGTTTAGAGAATTAGAAAAAAACAGGTTAAACATCACTTGTATAGTTGTAGTGTGTGGGGAAGTCTACCTGTCGTATCATTACCATCGAGAACTTACATTAAAACCTTTGATGCAGAAAGTTCAATAGCCCACTTATGACGAGTTCTCTTCAAACGGAGAAATATATTGGGAGTTAGTTGGGCCAGAAGACCTATGCTAGTGTTCAAATTCAAAGTTAAAAATGGGTTCTCGGGATATAATTTCAGAGCAATTACAGTATTGCAATCTAGAAAAAGGACACAAATTTTCAAAAATGCTAAGCTAAATTCTAGTGCGATTTGATGCGTTTAAAATTTTAAGGTTATTAAGTACAGTTAGCGATTGATTTACTTTGGGACAGTATCTTCTATACAGGTCTATACAGGGAGAAATTTTACGATATGGTTCTTTCAAACAGTTGTTATTTAAAATTTCTATCATTTAAAAACCTGGATATCCGATGTTAGTGAAAATGGATCGCGAGGCTTTTAAGAAATCTTAATCATAATTTACGGTTATTACCGGCTAAAGATTTATTTTACTTTACCTCATTGTAGATTGTTTTGTTGTTGTAGCGCCGGTCACCGTAAGTTCACCATCGTTCTTAAGCCTACGAAAGCAGCCGACTCTTTAGGGTTTGTCCATAATGATAAATCCTTCAGGTTGGTAAAATTCTTGGTTCTTTTAGCAAATTCTTTGGTCCTAAATTACTAAGGCAGGTATTATTTATTATGTTATTTAATATACATAAATAATTGTTAAGCTGCCTTGACCTAAGTTGGACCGTCCAGAACCTTAATTCACCGGTAGGCTAAGTAAAATCTTCTAAGTAAAATCAGTTATGGTAGTGGACTGTAGTCCAACAAACAATCTACACTTTGGATAACACTTGCTACCTAGGGTCCTCACAATCCAAATCCTTGTGTGTAAATGATACTTCATTTTATTCAATACAACATCCACCGGTTGTCATAACAATTATCAAACCTGTGTTACATATCGTATGACTTACACATATTGATTATTTGTAGAAAAAATAACGATTCAATTTTTTCAGTCGAACAAATATTTTGGAATATATCCATTACATATTTGGTTTTATATATTTGAAAAAATCACTGTCTGGAAACACAACTAAGAGATGTCAAAAAGATACGATTTCTATATCATTAAATCCATATTTCCATAGTCAGTTGATAGTTCAGTCAGTTGATAGTTAAATCCATAGTTTCCATAGTCAAATGTCGCAGTATTATAAGATTGACGAAATTAATTAAAAAATTTTGTCTCACCAGAACTAAACCATTTCAATCCGGATTTGGTCAATGTAATTTAATAGTTTAAAAGTCTTAGCTTAATATGGAGATTGAGTGAAGTGAAATTTTCGGTTGTAATACCACAAGTCATTGAAATTTTTTCGAAAATTTTTTGATTTTACGAATTAAATTATTTAGCAACACTGCGAATCAAAGCGCACAATAAACCACGAGTCCGAAGGACGAGTGGTTTATGTAGTGGTTTGATTGAGCAGTGTTGCTTAAAAATAATTTAATGAGTAAAATTGAAAAATTTTAGACAAAAATTTCAATGAAGAGTGGTATTTAATGAGATAATTTTTTTTAATTATAATTTTGTTTAAAAGATAAAATTTAAACTAAATAAAATTTTTTTACAAATAATAATACCAAATTATGTAAAAATGCAGTTTGCAAATAATAAAAATGTCCGTTTTCATTCATATAAGTGATTGCATGTTTATGTTTGTGTGTCAAAAATAAATTACAAATTTATAGCATTTATGCGCCTACCAAGATGAACTTATATTTCATTTTGCTAGAAGAAAAAATGACAACAAAGAATTTTCATAACGACAAAGCAACATTATCGACGACAAGAAGAATTGCCGACAGTTAAACCAAAGCCTACTGTTTAAATATCATAGTTTGTATGAATGAAAAATAAAATTTCTGACAGCAAAAAAAAATTATCATACAAATTTAACATCGTGAAATCAAATATAAAAAAATCCACCTCATTTTCCACTATGTGGTTTTGGTACGCAGTTCGTTGTGATCAAAAGTTGTGAAAATATGATGTTTGTTTTTTTATTTCATAGATGGCGCATAAAAGTCTTCGAATAATTTTTCACAGCAAAATAATGTTTTGAGCGGGAATTTGAAATTTATTTGGTTTTATATGGTTTTGATTTTTAATAAATATTTCGGTTCAATTTTGACAACAATATATAAAAACAAAAAAAAATAATTAAAGCCACTAACTGCTTGTCAGTAAATAAAAACTCAGTTTTTGTATCAAAATTACAAATGTGTCAAATCTGTCTCCTATTACAGTTCACATTTTTTTCACGATTGTTTCATTGGAAAGTTTGGCGAGCTTTGGAGGTCGCGTTAAAATTTCACTTCACTCAATCTCGGTACTGGGTTTTAGTTATAACAAACCGTGAATAAAAAAGTTATTATTTTGTACCATTTCACGCTAAGGAGGAGGTTAGACACATACAAATTATTCACCTTTCTGGGGTGAATACTTAAAAACTCACATTTAATCGACTATATTAGAACCAATCGACTACACTAGACTTAAGATTTGATGTTATTATATGTAACATTCAACTTACCTAAATGCTGCTATAAGATCTTGTGTTAAATCGTCATCAACGTCTTCTTGTGATGTACTAGTCTCTGATGTTTCTTCTCTAAGTGCCTGAATTCGTGCGACCCATTGTAAAAAATCTGTTTCATCTATCAATCCACTTCCTTTAAGATAAAAAATTTAATACTTATTTTGAGTTATATAACTATAACATATTAAAAATTATATTAAATTGTCAAAGGAAGAAAAAAATGTTCAAGACTATAGTCTAACTTGAAAAGTTTCAGTTTACCACAATAAGCTAAACAAATAACAATAAAAGCCAAAACATTTCCTAAACCAAAGGAATGATTACGCAATACATATTTCTATTTCTGCAACTCTTTCCTGAATAAAAAAAATCTTGTACAAATATCATTTTTTTTATATGTATTATCAACAGAAAATCTCAAAAAATCAACAAGAAAATAAATATTACTAATAATGTTAAAAAAAATTTAACAATGAATCCTAAAGTAAAGGATTTTAAGGATATAAACAAAAAAAACAATAAAGCGAATTTAACAATACAAGTTGAAATTCCTTTTTTGAAAGTTAAGTTTAAGAACTGTTTTTCCTTTTTATTTACGAAGAATCGATTTACTTAATATTATTTTGATTTTCTTTTTTTTTATCTCAAAACAAGAGTTTAAAAGAATTTTTGTCTTAATAGATTCTTTGAAAATTGTTGGAAATGGAAAGAGAAAGAGGCAAATTAATCAGTGAGCCAAAAAATTAAAAGCAGTTAAGTTGATAGAAAATATCATATTTTATTGCTTTTCCTTTAGAAAAGGGGGAATAAGTGTTTGCAGTTTATATCCAAATTTCCGTGAAATCTATTTATCTTAACGACATTATATAGTATTTTTTTATTAGATTATTGGATAAGATTATTAGATTAGATGATTCGATTATTACTCAATTTTTCATAAAACTTAACGTGGTTATTCCAACCACGAAATACCAGTCTAAAAACGGCAATCTTCACCCAACATCTTCTTATCTTTACACCCTAAATTCCAACCTCTAACCTCCACTATTGTGTGTTATGAGTGTTGAGTGGTCTAGTGGTAGCACGCTGCACTTCGAACCCGGAGGAATTGGGTTCGAACCCCCATCTAGGTCAAAGTGTTTTTAATTGATGAAATTAATACAGGTGAAGGGAGCACTTGTTGACAGCCTACGTTCCTATATGGAACATAACAGCACAAAAAAACCTCCAATATTTAACCTTAACCTTCTATCTGCAACCGCCAACCGCTACCTACTGTCTTCAGCCGCTAAATTCCGATCAACAATCATACAACAATTCCGATCAACAAGATTTTCAATTTCTACTTCCGACAGTTAACCACTAGTGTCAAAATTCTAGACTCAAACCTAAAAACTCCAAACTCAATCTCCAACTTCTAACCTCGGATGTTGCATTTTCAACTTCCATTTAGACAAATCATTCCATTTAGACAAATCATGTTCCTAACCGTGTGGAATAAATTTTACAAATGTCTGACAGTTTCCAAGCCATCCAGCTTTGTTTTTTGGAGTGAGAAAATATCCAAAAACAAAACAATTTTTGCTAGTTTACTTTTTATAAAATCGGTCCAATCGAATCCGATTGTATGCCACATCTAACGAATTACACTAAATCACAATTATGCCCCATCTCTAATAAACGTAAATTGCTTTTTGTGGTTGTTAAAACAGCCGAGTACCGGTTTCATGATCCAATCAAATCGACGCATGTTTTCCATCCTAGCAATTCCGTTAGCTTTTAGAAAACGCTTGACGATTCCATCTAAAATTAGTTTTGCAACAATCGGGGCATTTGTAAAATATGTTGCAATTCTTTCGATATGGAGTACGATATGTTTGGTATATGATTTTCACGTAGTGAACGTGCAAACATTGTTCTAGTTTTGGATAATTTTTCTACCTCAAAGAATAATTTTTTAATAATTTACACTGCTTACCGTTGGCATTTGACGTGCCGCGTAATTATTCAAATTACATTATGTATAGCACTTGCTACTTTACGCAGAATAAATTTAGAAGTTTATTAATAAATAATACACAAAGTTAATTTTTGGATACTCAATATATGTATTTCGGTTTGTATAGTGTATAGACCATCTTCAGGAGTATTGGGTATTTTCTGCGTAAAGTAACAAGTGATATACATAATGTTATTTGAATACTTACGCCAAGAGCTAACGACAAGCAGTGTAAATTATAAAAAATTTATTCTTTTAGGTATAGTAAAATATCCAAAACCAGCAATGTTTGCACGTTTACTACGTAAAAATCCAATCAAAAATATAATACTCCACACCGAAAGGATTTCTATATATTTTTCAAATGCTCCGATTGTTGCCGATGCTTCCAAGAGAATTGTGCCTTCCAGAGAACCGGCGCTGGGCCGCAGACAAAGGATAAGATCAAGTTTTAAATTTATTTTTAAAGATTCATCCATCAAAGTCTGATTTTTTCGATGGAGCAAATTTATTAATTCAGATGAAGTTCTAAAATTGAAAATGTGCACAAAATTTAACAAATTTACTAACGTATCTGGTGCTATTCGGTAGAAAATATATCCAAAACGCGTGTTCCGTTATCCGTATGTGATGGATCGCGTTAAATTTGGCATTGTTCCAGACTGTTTTGGTTCAACATAAATTGGCTTTTGTATCGGACAAAAACTTTGGTATGAGGATGTTTTATCAAGTTGCATTGTGTGGACCTATAGGCGATGGTGATGTTTACGTTTTCACACAACAATATTACTCATTATTAAAACATAGATTACGAACGCATAGTTTTCGATGTTTTTTATAATTATACATACGAGAATCCAACCGATGAAATGATGAGTTGTCATTATTATCTTAATGAGTTGTCATTTAATATTTTGACGGATAAGTCGGTGTTACAAAAAATCTGGAATGTCTTATTTGTTACATATTTAAAATACTGTACTTGTTTGAAGGTTTAAACTAATGTTGCTCATTATAAAATAGGTATCATTGTGAACTTGTTAAACGAGCAATTGTGAATTGCATTTGTATAAAGTAAAATTAACATAAACAAAACTTTTATAAAATCATTATTATCAAGGTGGTCAATAAAGAAACATTGTAATTGTAATTCTCTTCTTTATTTTATTGCGCAGTTGTTTAACCAAAATAAATTTTGAAAATTAGTAATAAAACAAGTGAAGTGAATAACTTTGTTTTTACTGTGTCTAAATAAAAAGAAAAACTAATCATGAATAGTTTTAAACCACCCAACTCCTTAGTTCTACAAGGGAATATTAGTGAAAATTGGCGTAAATTCGAACAAGAATTTAAAATATATATGGAAGCATCTGGATTAGCGTCAGATAGAAAAATCGCCATATTTCTCAACGTGATCGGTGAAGACGCTGTAGATATTTTAAATACGATGAATTTATCAGATGTAAAACGCAAAGATTTGAAAGAAATATTGAAGGCATTTCAAATATATTGTAATCCACGTAAAAATATTTTATACCAACGATATCTTTTCTATACTCGTGATCAAAACGAAACCGAACAATTTGATCATTTCCTGACAGAAATCAAAAAATTAGTAAAAGATGGCGAATTCGGTGAACAAGAAAATTCTATTTTACGTGACAGAATTGTATTAGGTCTACAAAATAAAGCACTGCAAGAAAAAATTCTAAAGTTAAAAGATGCAGATGTGGAGCTTGAAAAAATAATTGAATATTGTCGAATTACTGAAACTACAGAGTCCCAACTAAAGGTTGTTCAAGGTCGAACACTAATTAATACAACAACAGTACAAAATTTGGATCAAGTTACAAAGCCGGTTTATTTATCATCAACATCATCTCGTTTTAAAGCATCACATAATGGAAACTATGATAACAATAAACAAGCTGAGTCATCAACACGGGGAAATTTTTCATCATTCAACAAACAGAAATGCAGATATTGTGATTATCATCATTCTTATAATAGATGTCCTGCTTATACTAGATATTGTAGCATTTGTGGAAAAAAAGGGCATTTTGCAAAAGTATGCAACAATTTTAACCGTAGAATGGAAAAAAAATTTGTAAAAGAAGTTATTGAAAATAGGGAAGTAAATACTGAACAACCAAATGTTAATAATGATTATGTGTTAAGTGATGATAGTGATTATTTCTTAAATTCTCTTTCTTTTTCTATTGTAGATGGTGATGATGGGGTTGCTACAAGTGAATCAAGTGGATGGCATGAGGATTTAAAAGTGGAGGGACACAATATAAATTTCAAATTAGATTCACGGGCAGATGTCAATATTATACCGCTACATATATATAAACAAATGAAAGCCTCTACATCTAAAAAACTAATACCACAAAGGTCAAACTTAGAAGCATATGGTGGATTTTTAGTTAAAACCGAGGGTCAAGTGGAGTTGTTAATAGATTTCTCAGGTAAATTTTTTTTGGAAAAGTTTCTTATTGTAAATACAAAGTCTAGACCTATATTGGGCCTTAAATCGTGTATAAAGTTGGGTTTAATCAAACGGACAGTTTGCGTAATAGGAAATACAACACCAGAGTTCATAAAAGAAAATATGGACTTATTCAATGGATTAGGGAAATTTCCACAAAAATATAGCATACAGGTAAAAGAAAATGCGATAGCAATAGCCAAGCCACCAAATCGAATTCCAATTGCTTTAAACGAAAAAGTAAAGAAGAAATTAAATGAATTATGTTCTGCTCGTATTATACAAAAGGACGATGAACCTAGCGAATGGGTTAGCAAAATGGTAGTTGTGGAAAAACCAAACAAAAAATTTCGAATTTGTCTTGACCCACAGGACCTAAATAAAAATTTGGTACCAAATTTTTATCAAATTCCTACTTTGGATGATATAAAATCAAAGCTATTTGGTCAAAAATATTTCACAGTTTTGGATTTAAAGGACGGATTTTGGCAAATTGAGCTTGATGCGAGCTCGAGTCAAATCTGTACTTTTTCCACACCTTTCGGCTGTTATAAGTTTCTCAGACTTCCATTTGGGTTAAATATAGCGGCCGAAGTTTTCCAGAGGTTTAACACCCAAATATTTGGCGACTTACCTGAAGTGGTTGTTTATATCGACGATGTATTGGTTTTTGGGAAATCAAAGGATGAGCATAATGAGAACCTGGAAAGGGTAATTAAACATGCCAGAGAAGCTGGTATAAAATTCAACCCGAATAAATTGCAACTGTGTGTGGACAAAGTGGAATATTTAGGGCACATCTTCTCATATCATGGTGTAGCTCCTCACCCAAACCGTATAAGCGCAATTATAAACTATGAGATGCCGACTGATAAAAAGTCGCTTCAGCGTTACCTTTGTATGGTAAATTATTTACGAGAGTTTTTACCCAATTTGTCAAACAAAACTGCTTCGCTACGAGAATTGCTCAAAATTAATACGGGTTTTTTGTGGTTGCCAAATCACACAAAAGCTATCCAAGAAATTAATGAAATGTTGGCTAAAGCACCATTGCTTCAAAATTTTGACCCGTACCAAAATATTATTATTCAATGTGATGCATCAAATCTAGGATTAGGATGTTGTCTATTACAGAATAACAAGCCTGTTTGCTATGCCTCCAAATCATTAACTGACACAGAGAAAAATTATGCATCGATCGAAAAAGAATATCTCGCAGTTCTTTTCGCGTGTCGTAAATTTCATCATTTTATTTACGGAAGACCTGCGGTAATTTATTCAGATCACCTACCCTTAATAGCAATAAATAAAAAAGAGGTGAGTAAAATCTTTTCTCCTAGGCTACAACGAATTAAACTCAAATTGTTGAGATATAACATTGAAATTAAACACCTACCAGGACGATAAATGTACATAGCAGACGCATTATCGCGGGCATGCCCCATTACAAATAATGTTGAAGAAGTTGATGAATCCCTTAATGATTTGGTTCACACTATAAACATTTCAGAACAAAGACTAAATGAATTTAAGGAAAAAACTAATGAGGATTATATTTTAAACAAAATCAAATATTTTTGTATAAACGGATGGCCCAAATCAATAAACAAAGTAAACGATTGTTTAAAATTTTACTACACGAAAAGAAACGAGATAAATGTAAATGATCACCTATTATTTTATGAGAACCGCATTATGGTACCTCTGAGTCTTAGAGAAACCATTTTGGATCTACTTCATGAGACACATGTGGGTATTACCAAAACAAAAGCCCAAGCTAAATCGTTACTGTACTGGCCGAACATGGACAAAGATATTGAAGACAATATCATGAAATGCAATATTTGCGAAAAATTTCAGCCAAATAATATTAAAGAACCACTAATCCAACATGAAATTCCTACATTACCTTTTGAAATAATTGGCTGCGACCTACTTGATTTTGGTATAAGGCCTTACTTAGTTGCGGTAGATTATTTTTCCAAGTGGATAGAACTAAAGCCCTTGATATCGAAACAATCAGGTTCAGTTATCAAAGCACTCAAAGAAGTGTTTTCGGTACACTGTATTCCAGCCAAAATCATTGCGGATAATATGCCGTTTGCGTCGTATGATTTTAAAAACTTCAGTGAAAACTGGAACTTTGAAATAATACATTCTAGGCCAAACTACCCTCGTTCAAACGGACTGGCCGAAAAGGCTGTTCATATTTGTAAGACAATGCTAAAGAAAATCACAGAAGACAGTAAATCGGATTTAGACCTAATGCTCCTAGACTACCATAACACTCCTGTAGCGGGGCTTAAGTATTCTCCCGCACAATTGCTGTTTAACCGTAGACTGCGTACTAAGCTTCCTGTGAGTAATAAATTATTAAAGCCCTCACTATTACCGGATGTACGCGAGCAACTTATTGTTCGTAATCAAAAAATTAAAGAGCACTATGATAAAAGTAGCAGATATAAAACTAATTCATTTAACAGTGGTGATCCCGTGATGTATAGAAATGGGTCTAAAGGTCATTGGTATCGTGGAAAAATTATGTCAAGAAATGCAGAGCCCAGATCCTATAACATTTTAAACCAAAATAACAACATTGTAAGACGTAATACATTCCATATGAGAAAGTCGTTCAACGAATTCACTAATCAGCCCAAAGCGTCAGACATTGATTACGATTACATTTTCCAAATTACATTTTCCAAATAGTAAATCAAATTTAGCAAAATCAAATTTACCCAGAACCACCACTCAATCCAATAGCAATAAACAATGATTCACAGCAACCTGCATCATCACAAAGGCAAATAATAACAAGATATGGCAGGTTAATTAAAACTCCGGATTATTATAAATCGGATCACTTTGAAACATAATTTTTATTAACGCTTTATATTTTAAATTTTAGGTAGATTTCATATAAAAATCTACCTATTAGTATGTGCTTCATCTCGGAATTTCGGAAAAATTTTGGTGCCAAACGACTATATATGATAAGCGGAGACGGAAAATCAAAATGAAAAAAAAATTTATATATATATATATATATATATATATATATATAACGATATGAGATATAACGGAATTTGGCGGCACTCTCACGGTCGCATTTTTCGACCTACACCAAAATAATTTTTTGTATGTGTTCCGGCAAATAATGTCTTGGACAAGTTCGTGAACTGGCCATATCCGGGTACCAGTTAAGCGGCTAGAGCCTAAAATGTCGAATAATCTAGGGCGCTATAACTTCCGTTTGAATCATAATATTTTAATAAAATTTATAAATATTGAATATTTGAACATATTTCTATCATTTTTATCCAGATGACCACTTTGGCGTTTCAGGTTCCTCAAAAATCAGCTGTTTCAAAAATTTGCTAAACTTTGCTGCCCTTGATCTAGCTGAAATGGCCAAGCTCATAGTTGAAAACTTTTTTTCACGTACTTAAAATATAAATCTTTCCAAAATTTTCAAAAATAATAGTTTAAATCTAACGGTTGAGACCCTACGGCTGTTGAAATAAAAACAAACGCAAAAGGCAATGCTTTCATCATGTTTCAGTTTATGTTATTTAAATTCATCTTAGCTTTTAAACATACTTTTTAGCTATAGCCTCAAAAAATTTCAGCTTTCTAACCCAAAAGGTCCCATTTTTATAAGCATTATAATGCAACCCTTACAAGAAAAATATCAACCCATTTAATACCATAGAAAAATTATCAAAATCTCTTTTGTTTTTATTTTTTTTACTAAGTAACCGTTTGAAAAAAGATTAAATAAGAACAAAAAAACACAACAACAAAAGATGATTTTGAAATAAAATTGTTTGATAATGTTATAAATTATGTGTGATGGTATAATTGTAGTTGTGACGTAGTTCATTTGATCTTTGGTGGATTTAATATGTTATTAAAAGTAGTTTAAACCAACTTAAATAAAACTGTTCCGAAATTGTATTGATGGAGTTAGTTCGGATAATGTATTTAATTTGGTTCGATAATTTTTTTGAATTATTCTGTTTCTACTTATATTTTTTATTTAAACTAATCTGACTTATCTAATTTTATTTGGACACAAAACCGTCTGGCCCCGAAATCTACCTATTTCTAGCGGATATACCTGCCGCTGGGATTTTTTTGATTTAATTCTAGATAAGGGGATGTTACATATTTAAAATACTGTACTTGTTTGAAGGTTTAAACTAATGTTGCTCATTATAAAATAGGTATCATTGTGAACTTCTTAAACGAGCAATTGTGAATTGCATTTGTATAAAGTAAAATTAACATAAACAAAACTTTTATAAAATCAGTATTATTGGGGTGGTCAATAAAGAAACATTGTAATTGTAATTCTCTTCTTTATTTTATTTAAAATAATAACACAACATTATTAATTAATAATAATGTTCATTTCTTAGATTAAAAATATTAAAGAATCTTGAAAATCAATGGCATTTATTTGTTTTGTGTAATTATAATCGTTAGTGGTATAATAGTAAATTTAAATCTCATCCGAGAAATAAGAAAAAAATCATTTTTAAATAGTTCAATTTGTGATAGTACAAAAAAAAAATAAAATGCCGTGTAATTATTTAAAGAAAAAGCATTAAAGCGTCTCAGAATGAGATGATTACGTTAAAATTAGCCAAATTTACCGATAGTGAATTAATCGACTAGTTTATGTGGTGTCTATAAGATATATAGTAAAAATTAATTAAGTTTTTCAAAAAGAAATGAAAATTGAATGAACCAAAACATAACCTCAACAATTGTGGTTTCGTTTTTAGTATTTTTTTTGGTTTGCGTGGCTAAATGAAAACTGTTAAGTTACAAAAATTAAAATGTCACCCATAACTAATAGAATATGATTTTTCTAAATCAGCTATGTGTAATGTAAAGACTATTTAAGGGAAAAAATGCATTTGATGATTTCTGTTACAAAAATTGTGTTACTTTAAATTTGATATAACAAAACACATCAAATTTGATTATTTTGAATGATTAAAATAAAAGTGTTTAATTATACGTGGGAAAAATGTTAAGATGATCAGCTAGTTTACAAGGAATGAGGAGTGGGATCCGGATCAATTATGGGGTGAGTTTATATATATATATATATATATATATATATATATTATATATATATATATATATATATATATATATATATATATATATATATATATATATATATATATATATATATATATATATATATATATATATATATATATATATATATATATATATATATATATATATATATATATATATATATATATATATATATATATATATATATATATATATATATATATATATATATATATATATATATATATATATATATATATATTTTTTTTTTTTTTTTTTTCTTATATTTGTTTTAGTTACATAGGGTTTTGTATAAACCTATCTAATATGTGTCCTAAATAAGTAAAATATAATGATGGGGTGTTCGTGACGGTCGCGGCTTCTTCAGCGATGGGGTCGCCAGAGTCTACTCGTTTAATAGTTTTGTTCCCTTCCTGATCCGTTTTATTTAAGTTATACGCGCACACTGTTTATTTGTGCTGGGTGGCAGGAACACTTCATCAAACCCACATGCTGTGACTAGTTCCGGGATTTCAACCTCGCTAGGTGCGCGGCCTGCTTCTACTGATTCATTGGTGTTTCCAATGGGCCCAGTTCTCCATTACAATATCCAAAATTAAATGAACGCGTGAACGTGAACATAAACATCAATCTCAAAATGATATTCGATGTGCCAGGTACCGAGAATTGTGGATAATTTTTTTTAATAAAAAGTGTTGTGTGATAGGGATTACAATATGTGTCACAACAACACATAGATATACCTTTAAAGACCTAGGTCCCACAACAACATGCGTTCGAGGTGTTGGTGGACGTTTTTTTTAATCTTTGGGGATTGAAGGCACTCGAGACTATTGATTCGGGCAAAACATTCTATTTGTACGATGTACCGCCAAAGAAGTCTCTTTGCATTTTGTCACTATGACAGTGAGTGATCTCAACAGTTTGACTGTTTGCACAAACCGATTGACAAGTAAAACGGGGAAAAGAATTCGTTTGAGACATGATGGATCTGATTTTGTCCGAGCACAGCTGGTGACAATATTTTTAAAAACAACAAGATCAGCAGTAGTGCTACGATGTTGTAGGTAATCAAGATTTGATATTACATTTCGATCACCAACAATTTGTATATAGCACTTTTTTGAACAGAATCTAAAAGAGCTAGGATGGAAACAGATGCAGCGCCCCAAAATTAACAATAATACTCCATACAAGGACGAATATAGGACTTATAAATGTAGAGTAATTGATATGGAGTAAAATAATTTTTACATTTATTGAGGAGGCCGAGTTTTCTTGACACGTTCTTTGCCATCGCCATTATATGATCGTTTCAGATTTAGTCATTGGAAATTGTGACTTCTAATAAACGAATGCTTTCACATACGTCTATTTGTTCGTTACACATACTAATTGAAATACCGTTGGAGAACTTGGTTTTTGATCTGGTAACAATCGATAACTGCGTTTTGGTGGAATTAAAATTGACTAAATTTTTGCCACCTAAATGGGCGACATTTTCTAGGTCCTCATTAACATTTATGGCATGTCTCTCCGGGTGGAATTTAATCGTTCATGCATTTTATCATTTGAAGATAGGGAGACGAACGACTTATGCAGTGTACTATCATCTGCCAAACTATTTATCGTATTACTGCTGATTTTCAACAGTTCGTTGATATAAATTACAAATGGAGTGGGCTGTAAAACTGAGCCTTGGGGTATATCAGCGTTAATTAATTAAGACTCGGAAGAAAAGCCATCTATAGATACTGAAATGTATCAGTTAGACATAGAAAATTGTGAATCAGCTTCACGACTGCGCGATGAAAAATCTAATCTTTTGAATAAAAACAGTACAACCGATTTATCCGGTATTCGATATCAGTTTTGGTATAATGATAGTTAATCCCTAAACCGGGATAAATTTTGTACGGGTTAGCATATTCAATCCTATAACTCCAATAGAACTTGTTTCGAAAAGTATGCATTGGATTATGGAATGTAATGCATTTCCTTTGGTTGATGAGTTGGACTAAGTTATGGAAAGTTCACCAACAGATATTGTTGTTGTAAACAATATATTATATAACATAATATAATATTAATATTTAACATAATATTATTTAACTACTATTGGATTACAAAATAGTTACATCGGTGATACTGGTGGTGGGACCTTCTCCCTAAAAAATACAAATTCATAATATTACTATATATTTCCTTATTTTTAACCTACATTTTAGTTATTATCCAGGTCATAATAAGATGTTTTATTTGATTTAATTTTAAATGTTTATTTTAAATGTATTATTCATATAAAAATAAATTTAATTAAATCAAATATCAATCATACATACAGTACACCACAACGTTTACTTGTTACGAAAATACTTTTGTAGGATTATTGATTATTTCGAAAATTGCTAGTTTTGATTAACCGATTTATAGAAAACGATAACATTTGGGTTTAAAATTCAATTATATTTATAAACAATAAACAAAATAAATTTAAAGTTTTTTTATTTACTTTTATGTGATAGGATTTAGGAAATAGGAATGAGAATTTGTAAATATAGATAAAACACACAAATTTTTTGAAATTTTTTGTTTTACTGAAATTTCTTAAAAATTTATAATATTTTTGGTGAACTTACAAAAAATTTTTGAGTTGTAAAATAAAAATTGTAAAATATGCTTTTTTTAGTGTAGTATGTTAATTATAATGAATAAAAGATTAACGTCTCTGAATATCTGAAGATACAATGCTAGCAAAAGTGATTACTATTACTATATCCATGGTGAAAAACTGTCAAACTAGTTTCGAACCGATTACTTTATTAGTTTATAGAAAGAAAAAAATATGTGAATAAATTTTTTAAACTCCTAAGAATACTAAATTCTAATGAAATTCACTAGTTGTGGAATGAATACAATTACAATGGAAAACATACGCATGGAAAGCATATATTCTTTAGTAGTCGTGGATAAAGGCAATTCTTCAAGAATTGCCATCATTCTCATTTCATACAAGAATCTACTATGATTCGTTTATTGTTTAAGTTATTTTGTTGGAATACTCTACAGTCATTTGTCGGCGTTCTTAAGAGTAAATATTAATCGATTATCCGAAAAATAAGCATTCCGATTCTTGTGTATTATTAAGTCATTTGTAAATTTTGTTGAAATTTTGGTAAATGTTCTGGGATCATAAACGATTATAATTGATAATTTGGGAACGGTCCTTAGGGTTTTTGATAATTTAGGAGCGGTCCGTCAAGAGTTTCTACCATTCTTCTAAAAAGGATAGCACTAAGTACGAAGAACGCAAAGTGTTCAATTTAAGCAAGAGAAGGGCGAGCTGGCATCTACAAGGAAAAACGAGCAATGGTAGGATAGTAAAACCAAATTAGCATCACACTAAAAGGTTAATGTATTCTTTAGAACATTCTTACTTCAATTATTTAAAATTGAAGAATTATTGCTAAAATCCTTTTTATTACATTTTGTAAAATTACATAGGGCTTGTTTTTACTTCAAAACCACAAAAATTTATTACACAATTTTTCAACTCATTACGCTTAACAATAATAAAACGCACACATAAATCGAAAGTATAAACAGACATATGAAAATATAACAAAATTTTCATTTCGATGAAAATCACAAAAAAAAGAACAAACAATAAAACAAACAGTAAAGTAATTATATGTTTACACCCGATAAAATAATTTGGTCGGGGAAAGCAAAACATAAAAATAAAAACAAAATCATGTAAAAGCACAAAAAATAATGAAATGGAAAATGTTTTAAGATCCTTCTTTTTTATCTTTATTTTCCTTTAAGCGAATATTCTTCATTCAATGTCAACTTGGTTGAGGTATGAAGAACGGTAAAACGTGTTCGGAGAATAAAAAATAAGACAAAAATTGACATAAAAATGAATTAAAATAATTTGTTAAGTCGATCGTCCAAAAACAAATTTTATCTCGTCGCTGGTGGAGTTGGTTGAATGGTTAAAAATAAACTCTGATCAGAAGAACGCCGGTTTGATTTCCGAACCGACCGGAATTGAGAT
Source organism: Diogma glabrata (assembly GCA_963693315.1). Taxonomy (NCBI): domain Eukaryota; kingdom Metazoa; phylum Arthropoda; class Insecta; order Diptera; family Cylindrotomidae; genus Diogma; species Diogma glabrata. The sequence continues at coordinate 428,042,012 of OY856186.1, read as the reverse complement.
AAAACTTTTTTCTACTACTGAACATAAAAAATCTACTTTCGATGTTTGTTCATTGCATCGAAAACTTCTTTTTCGTCATCGGTGATAAAAAAACTTATATGAATTACTTTCGTACCTTGTGACGAAAGTAATTTTTTAAAAGCCATCTATTTTCTAACTTCTTAACTAGAATAAAATATGCTACAATACCCGTTAAGTGAATCGATTGATTGAATGAAATAATTTTGTTAGTGTTAATTTGTCTCTGTTTGGAGGATGATGTTAATTTATTTTTGTATTATTTACGGACAATTTACATTAAAATTGTAAAAATAATAATAGTTAAATATATAATATTCATATATTCTTTTTAAATAGTATGATAAAAAACAGTTGGTGTTAAGATATTTTTAAAAAATATTATTTCACCTATTTATTTAACAAAAATGAAAAAAAATATATTAATTTTACGTAAAATAATTTAGGTTGTGTTAAAATATATCAAGAATTTACGTAACGTCATACCCATTCAAAAACTAAATCAAAACTGATATTTTTATTTTAGAAATAATAAATCTGAAATCTGAATTTGATTTTGTTTATGACAAAGTACAAACCGTTTTTAGTTATAAGCCTACTAGATGCGAAATTCAAAAAACAATAAACCTTCAAAGATGTGTTATTTAATGATTTTAAGAACTTTATAGAGTAAATAGAATAATAATATAGGATTTTGTAGTGTAAATAGAATAAAAATATAACATCATGAATAACTATATGTATGGATATGTAAAAAATTCACGAAAAAAACAATAAGGCTTGTAATTAAAGACAGCTATGTTTATGACATAAAATTGGATAATTTATTCATACTGAGTCATCTATTTTTTAATAGCAGAAATATAAATACACACATACAATTTTAATTTGTAACAGTGTATGTTTTAAAATGTGAATTGTATGTAATTATAAATGAAAATGTTTAATAATTAATAATAATTTTTAAAAAAGTAGTAGAAAAAGTACAGTCTTCTACTCGCCGAAAATCATATTTTGAATTTCGCGACCATTACCAACCTCGGCTATCACCTCGGCTGGTAAACTGTCCTCTCGTTTCAAAATATGTTGTTTTCGGCATCGTTGAAGAATATACTATTGTTACGGATCTTTCGCTTTTCAAAGCAATTTTTCATTCTATTCAATTGAATATATTCATTTCTAGTGTCTTATAATTCTAAACTACATAATGGTTAGATCCATTGCTATCGTATAGATAAAAATCTTAATAAAATTTTGAATCAAATAAATTTTCTTATAGAAACAAAAAAAAATTATATATAAAGTTATGTAACATTATAAGTTGAACTTACATTTTCATTTTCATTAGATACATTTTCATAGAAAAATCTACCGTTATCTCGCAATTTCCGAATTCGAAAAATTTTGATGCCAAACTATTATTAGATCTACCGCAAAATGTTTGGATCATCGAATTTTCGATCTTTGACGATTTATCATAAAAATCGATGATTTCGGTATGTTGGACAAAAATTTATATGTAATAATTTTTTGATTCGATAAGTGAAGGTGTGAAGGTGGTGTGATGATGTAGTGATACCCAACATTTTGCTAAGGATATACGGAGACGGAAAAAACATATAGCGGCACTCTAACGGTCGAGATCTACACCAAAAATATTTTCTGGAAATATTAGGTCGGGTAATATCTTGGATCGAAGCTCGCGAGTTGGCTACATCCGAGAAACGGTTAAACGGTTAAAATATTTTAACAAAATTTATAAATATTGAATATTTGAACGTATTTCTAACATTTTTTTAAAAGCCAGAGATCTGGAATTAGGGCTCTTCAGTTATCTTCAATCAACAATACTATAGGTATAACGGAACTTAGCGGAATAATGTCTTTCTTGAATAATGTCGACAATGAGTTAAATCCAGCTAGTGGTTACGAGGCTAGAGCCCTAAAAATTGAATAAAATAAAGCGTTATAACTGCCGGTTGGATCAACATATTTGTATACAATTCATGAACTTAGAATACTTGGACATACACTCCCGTTCACCAGCTTACGGCAAAGTAATTACTTTGGTTTTGAAAAAAACTTTTTTACTAAGACTAGGTATACTCAATGCGCTGGTCCGATAGGACGATGTGTTTCATAACTGTACCGGAAGTGTGTCAAAAATAGCAAATTTTCATATTTTTGGCTTAAAAAGCGTTTAAAGTTCTTAAAAAGCGTTTCAGTAATAATGAGAAGTAAATTTGAATCTGGAGAAATCTGGCTATTACTATTTAGGAGAACTCTTCGCACAGTCAAAATGCTAGCTTTTACACCACTTTGTGTCTTGATTTTAGCAATATATAAAGCTGAATGTTCCTTAATATGGGTCGCCTTTCTTTGATAGTTGTGAGAGAATACGTGCATCCTTGATTTTTGGACATTCAATTTTAGAAACTCTAACTGTAACTCTTTTCTTCAATGGTATTAGAAACTCTAGCACTTAAGATTTTAGAAATTTCACTAAAAATCAGTTTTACTGTTCACTATCGGTTTAATGTTCACTATACAGCGTCTTGTTTAAAATTAATGATGCATTGCAAACACTTAAAATAATCGCATTCCAATTTAAACTGGTTACACTTTAGCAGTCTAATTTTAATTTTTAACTATAATTTTTAACTATATCTCATTCTGCCCAATACAATTTTAATTCATATCGAGAATATTCCAGGTAAATCTAAAATTTCTTTACAAAGAAAACTTGAGGGATTCTGAGAATAATCGATATCATTATTTTGTATGTTTTTTGTTTTTCAACCCTTTTTCTTGGAAACAGTATCACATGTTGATTTTAGTTTTGTTAATGAAATATCGTATTATATAGAGGAAATTGAGGTTGAATACAATTTTATTTTGTATTTCGTTGCAATTATGTAGAAATTAAATCATAACAATATGTTTTCATTGAAGAAAAACGTGTTCTAGACCGAGTTATGGAAACTTGACTTGATTTTTCTTTGCAAGCATAAGTTTAATTGTATGTATTGTTATGATTTTCAGCTTGTTACGTTTATTTTTTTTAAATGTATCACATTTGTTTTCAAAAATACCAAATAACTTCGGGACTAATCGGAAATATAAAAATTGCTAGTGATTTTATAAATTTTGAAAGCTATGCTTGATTTATATCTACTCACTAAAAACGTGATCTACGCAGGTGAAAAACTCGAAATTTGAACTTGACCCTTTTAGATTTTCCTGAAACTTGGCATATAAGTAGTATGGACAAAATGAAAAATACAACTTATTTTAAAAATTTTTTAAAGTGAATAGTTTGAGCATAGGGGGCACCCCAACATGCATGAAAAATGAAAATTCTGCCAATCCGATGTAACTTTGAAATTGAATTGCTCAAGAACGACTATACCTATTTCATCAAACTTTTTTTTGTTTGATAGATGATTAATTAGTCGTTTAAAAAAAATTAATTTATTGTTTTTATAATTAATTTTTAAATGAAAATATTAAAAAAACTTTTTAAAGATGGCGCTAGGGTCAAAGATCAATTGGAATTTAGTTAATTTTTTTTCTGAAAATAGTTCTATTCTTACTCTAAAATATATCAAATTTACAAAGAGGAGTTAATTCGTGTTCTTCAAATATTTAGTTTTAAAGATTTTTAGTCATTCTAAAATTCTAATTGTTCATTATTTTTTCGAACAACTTTCATCATCAAAAAATTTTAACCACTGAAGTTCGAGAAAATAATGAACAATTAGAATTTTAATCGGACTAAAAATCTTTAAAATTAAAAATCTGAAGAACACGAATTAACGCCACTTTGTAAATTTGATATATTTTAAAGGAAGGTTAGAACTATATTTAAAAACTAAAAAAAGTTAAAATTTAATTGATTTTAAAATTTTTTGTTAATGGAAGTTGTTTGAAAAAATGAAGAAAAATTCGAATTTCAGCCGTAATAAAAATCTTTAAAATTAAATATCTCAAGAACAAAAATTTTAGCCTCTTTGTAAATTTGATATATTTTAAAGTAAGGATAGAACTATTTTCAGAAAAAAAATTAATTAAATTCCAATTGATCTTTAACCCTAGCGCCATCTTTAAAAATGTTTTTTTAATATTTTTATTTAAAAATTAATTATAAAAACAATAAATTAATTTTTTTTTCAAACAACTAATTAATCATCTATCAAACAAAAAAAAGTTTGATGAAATCGGTATAGCCGTTCTTGAGCAATTTAATTTCAAAGTTACATCGGATTGGCAGAATTTTCATTTTTCATGCATGTTGGGGTGCCCCCTATGCTCACTCAAACTATGCACTTTAAAAACTTTTTAAAATAAGTTGTATTTTTTATTTTGTCCATACTACTTATATGTCAAGCTTCAGGAAAATCAAAAATGGTCAAGTTTTCACAACTCTGTCTAGAACACGTTTTTCATCTATACAGGTTTTGCAGTCCAAATCCAATATTTTGCAAATCAAATTGAATCGGTCATTTCAAAAACCTCATAAGTCAATCAATTAGAATTTTTCAGAAATCAATAAAAACTGTTTCATACACAAACAAATTAGTTTTAAAGGACTTTTTTATGTTTAATTTAGCATTTTAATTAAAAGCATTATAATAATTATAATAACCTTTACAATTTATTAATAGAAATAATGAAAAAAACCTGAAAAACAGTTCTGCAGCCAAATTCTGTAATTGTGAAGCGGTGAAGTGATAAGTTTTTTAATGAAAAGAAACGAAGAAATTTTTATCACTTCACCGCTTCACAGTTACAGAATTTGGCTGCTGGACTTATGTTGTTTTAGCGAGAAATAGGGTTAGTGGTATAAAATTTAACCAAAAAAATCGTAGTAATCATATTTTTTATTGCTTATTATTGAGAATTACACTTAAAAATAATCTTATTACCATTTTACATGTATTAATTTGTCATGTTTTAATATCTTTATGGTACATAGTCATATTCTCCATCATTCTTAATTATGAGTTAATTCATATATATTAGTATAATACGTATATAATTCATATATAATACTCGAAAAGAGGACGAGTGTCATGGGTCCGTACCTACGGTTCCTCTCGTCCTACGCAGGAATGCTATCGCTATCGACTTACGTGGTTTTTACCCAGAATACGCATCGCCCTTTAAGGAACCATTTTCTGCAAAAAAAGCATGTTGGAAAAAAATGTGACTTAAGAGGTTTTTGAAATGACCGATTCAATTCAACTTTTTTCAAATCAAATTCAACTTTTTGCAAATAAAATTCAATATTTTGCAAATCAAATTCAACTTTTTGCAAATCAAATTCAATTTTTTGCTCTTCAATTTGATTTGCAAAAAGTTAAATTTGATTTGCAAAAAGTTGAATTTGATTTGCATAATATTGAATTTGATTTGCAAAAAGTTGAATTTGGACTGCAAAATTTGTACAAGCATTGAAAGGAAATGGGTGAATGGAGCCCAAGACTCGACGATAGCCACCTTTCCTGTACATTTTTCAGAATACGATAGTTTTCAGACTTGTAGCCTGATTCTTTAAGCGGCAAGATAAAGTGTAAACGTGTAAACGTTAAATTATCTTGCTGTTTTTGAGTATTCGAATTCCGTAATTTTTTTCAAGATAAAATGTAAACGCTTAAGATAAGTATGCGGGTAAACTTTACCCAATTATTTTATCTTGGGAAAACTAAACACAAACTATTATTATTACTATTTTTGGGAATTATTATAGTTTGTTTTATTAAATAAAATAAATATGCATATAGATAAAATGTAAGTAAAAAGTTGTATGGATATATATATAAAAATAAAGGGAAAATTCCCGGTTAGGAACTGCCAATGTTAAACAACGGACCAATCTCGGACCAGTATTGGCGAGCCAAGTCTTGGCTAGTTACCTTTGGGCCAGGTCTGGGCCAGTTGTAAATGCCTAGACTGAACCAAGTTTCAGTTTATTATATTACGAGTTATTCACCAGCAGGTTAATGCATTGTAAACATGTGCAGGCCATATTATGTTTATTTTTATTTTCATACATGTTACTCTTTCTACAACCTCTTTCCACACATTTAAAGGAGGTCTAGAAACAAAATTGGTTTGGTAGACCTGGCCCAAATCTTATTTGTTAGAGTTGGCCCATTCTGGGTTGCCCCAGGACATCAGTCCAAGCGTGGCCCAAGCTTAGGCCGTTTGAAAATGTTAAGCCTGGCCCAATCCCCAAAATCTATAGCGCGATCTTGGCCCAGGCTTGGCCCTTTAGCTTTTTCTTGCCGGGTTATGTCATAGAATGTTTTGGTAGTTTTGGTTATATATGTTTAAATTTATTTTTTATAAGGAACTGACCTTCAAATTTCTTTCGAACTTTATGTAGAAGCACCAAAACTAGAAGTAAACGAGCCTCGATAGAGCAAAAAGTTCGCCTTATAGAATTTATGGAGTTAGCCAAATTTATTATAAAACCTATAAAGTTATGAATTATTTTAACTAATTGTTTTTGTAAAAATATACATATAAATGAAAACACTCATGTTCATCGTTATTTATTCATCACATCACTTTGTGGAAAACGTATATATTTTGTGCTCAAATTTGTATCAATTGCCCTTGATACAACTTCAACGCACCTCGAAATGGCAGTTTGCGATAACGCTATGAGGGAATCATGCCCTACATTTTTTTGATATCCGTCTTTAGTGAAAATTTATCTATAATTAAATATGTTTTTACGTATACAATTTTAAAAACAACTAACCATTCGCTACTATACGCTCAAAAACGAAAGTACCTGTAAATAATCGGGAATGGCGCTATTTCGTTGGGACTGTTGCAATAATGGCCGCAATTCTTCTATTAAATTACGAACCAAACATTTTGTTAAACGATTATAACTTTTGAAGCAATCGGTAGATACATTAAGCAAGTTTTGTGCGTCTCTTAATCTTAATCGCGTCATTCGCAATCTCTTTACACGTAATTTCATGAATCATTTTAACTATTATATATTATTTGTAAGCTTTTTATTACTTTCACAAATCATTTTGACATTAAAATATCTTGCTGACAATAATTTTAGCTACACTGAAAAAAATAATAATAAACTAAAGCTAGTTTAATTGGTTTTAGTTATATTAACCCCGTTTTGGGTTGATTTGTTACAAATTTACTATGTTTAACTTAAACTGAGCAAGTTTTATAACACAAAACTAGCTAAGTTAATTATTGTTTCGATTTTAATAAGAGAAATATGAATTGGGATGTAGATTTTAACTGAAACTGTGTTACTTTAAGTAGGTATTAGAAAGTAAAATATTTTGATTTCGTGTAATTAGTGGAGTTAAAATAATTATGGTTAATGATCATTAAATTTGTTCATTAAATTGATTTTTTTAAAGCTCTACATAAAAATTAATTTATACAATTGATTAAGTTATGTGCTTCCCATAATTAGATTATTTTACTGGGATTTCTTTTCAAATGTTTAGAAGATTGAAACCGGTAGTACGGAAAATAAAAAATAAAAGTTTTAAAATTTAATTCTAAGTTTTAGTTTTTTTATTAAAGTGAAGAATACTTATTGGTGAAACATAAAAGTTCATCAAATACTTTGTAATATATGTAAAATGTTTCATAAATTATTGTTTTCCATAAAGTTAACTTGCACTGAAAAATTAACATATGCGAACGGTTATCATTACTTAAACAATTAGTCCAGTCATTCAACGGAAAATAAGGCGAAACTGTATAATTCTTACAAACAGCACCGATTTGCACAAAAAGTTGGATTAAAGTGCTACTTACCCTCTACTTCGTGCATTTACCCTGTAGGTGGTGTTCGCGAGGGAACATTTCAACTGGTCTTTGACTGGACTAAATATAAAAAAGAACTGTATAATTTTAACTGCGCATAGTAAAATCTACTTATGCACCAAAGTTGATATTACCAAGCATCCAGTATAATTTCAGCCAATTTTTCTTCATGTTTTGTTTTATGATCATAATACAGTTGGGTTTTCAGAATATTGCTCTGCAGAATTGTATAAAATCAGAAGTTCTTTCGTTAAAAAATCATTTTAAAGTGGATTTTATTGTTATAATAATAATCAAAGTGTTTTTAAGTGAAAGTTTTTATAAGTGCTATTATAGTAAACAATTTATTGTTACAGTGGTTAAGGTGCCGAAGTTTAAAAGATTAAAAATATTTTGTTAGTGCTCTTTCATATAAAAGAAATAATACAGGTATTTATATACATATTTATATATAAATGTATATATATATATATATATATATATATATATATATATATATATATATATATGTATATATATATATATATATATATATATATATATATATATATATATATATATATATATATATATATATATATATATATATATATATATATATATATATATATTTATATATATATATATATATATATATATATATATATATATATATATATATATATATATATATATATATATATATATATATATATATATATATACATGTATTTAACGATACTTTGAGAAGTTAGTCTTTGCTAACGGGTAATATTCTGAGCCATAAAAATGTAAAAATGAACGGTTTGGAGCCATAACAAATGAGCCATACCAAGTAAAAATTTACATAATATGTGGGTCCATTTTGGTAAAGAGCTAGTAAATTCATTACAGTGGCTTTGTTAAGTGCGTTTTTTTTAAAAACATTTGTTTGCGGCTTAAGAAGAAAATTTATTTATAAATATTATTAAAGTCTATTTTTAAATATTGCATTTTTATTCAAAAGTGACAAAAGCACACAAACAGTGAATAATATAAAAAACCATAATAACAGATATAAAAACTTAATATTATGAATTAATTTATTCGTTTCTATCAATAGTCGGTCAGTGATATAAAGAGTACTTTTCTTAAAGGTAAAGGTTTGTTTTCGAACAAGCAACATTTTTTCCATAGGCAAACCATTTCGAAAGGGTCGAAAGCAAGACCTTTATTTTATATTTTGAACAAAGCCAATACTATGGTTACGCCTTTCTAAAGCCTATAACAATTTTTTTTATTAATAAATTATTTTACTTAGGTGTCGCCCAATGTTCCTCAACTGATATAAGTATGGAGAAATGCGCATTGCTAAAAACTAAACTAATGCATATGCGAACTCCTTGGTATGAAGCAATTAATATATGGAAAGAGACGGCATGCAAAATAATCGAGGAAATTGTTACGAGTAGAGATTCAAATATGACTACCATTTTCGAAGAATTGCCATTATTTAAATATTTTCAAGCTCCAGAACTGGTAAATTACAACACTTTCAAGAATCACAATTGATTTGAGATTTTTCTGATGAAACCAATTGTGGATATTTTTTATTGCAGATAACCTACGATTTCTTAAAGAGATATCCGGCACATTGTAGTATATATGAGAAGTGGGAGTAGTTCCTTAAAGTTGAAAAACATTTCAAACTAAATTTAAAAGAGCCTAGAAATAAAGCCTTATTTAAAAGAGTCCAAAAGTCAAAACAGGAACTAACAATAGGTAACATATTTTGTAACCTTAATTTTTATTTGTTTTAATTTATCATAATATTAACCACTCACTTAATGTTTGCTTTTGAAATTTAGATACATACAATTTACAAATGATATATCTTCTACCAGTTATTATGTCTCCAGCCCTTCAAAAAATGAATCAAAAAGTGATCTACAAAAAGCCTACTATCTCTGATTCGCAGACTAATTTTATAATTAAGGCAGAAGATAGTTCTGATTTAACAAAAAAATTGGACTTGATACGTAAAGACAGCAAATTGAAAAAGCAAAAAGTGCAACCACTACAAGGTGTCATTGGAGATGATTTAGACTTCCACCAATTTTTCGTAATTTTGGACAATCATAAATTTAAGTTTGGAAGTTTTTTAGAGGCTCTCGATATATGCTTCAAAATCTTCCACATTTTCGATCTGGAATACCCCAAGGCTGCTTATAATCCGTGGATGTTCATCCAAATGTTTTTTTTATAATATTGCAACAAAATATGATGATCATATTCCAGCAGTACTGATTTTATGCCACGATCTAAAAGAGTCAGCGTAATATTATTTATAACGTAATTATTAAACAGTAATAATTTAATACTCAATATTTCAATATAATTTTAAAATTTTATTATAATCTATATAATGTACATATTTTTTAAATATAAATTTGTAATAAATGAATTAAGTAACAAATAGTTTTTGGTTTTTTTATTTTCAAAAGTTCACAAAACACACAATTTTTTTTTTAAAATTGACAAAAAGGATTGGTTGTTGTGTATTTCAATGGTTTACTATCACGAGCGGTTCTCCTATTATAGATAGGGGTAGTTTTAAAAATTACGGCTTTCATATATATCTTCAATTCAATGTATCTCAAGAACTAATTGAAATTTGTATTTTGTTTTAAAGGTAAAAGTGAGTCCTTTCCAAAAAAAAAATTAAAAGTTACAATTTTTTATAATTTATTATTACAAAATAATAAGGGATGTTGATATATTCTTTTATTGTTATTTGTTCATACAAAATTGAGTCAACTGAAGTTATATCATTGTTTTTCTACATAATTTTTAAAAATGATCAAAATTCAACATTTTGGTATTATGTAGAAAAATAATGAAGTTTTATAATCGTGGAGAAAAAAAACCAGGTATATCAAACCGTCGAACTCTTATTATTTTATGATTTTTTTTATAAAAATTACCAAAATTTGTTATTTTGACCTCAGAAAAACCTCACATTTACTTTTAAGACAAATAAACATTTTTAAAATCCTTCAAGTAGTTCATTAAATACATAAATTTGAACATACATGAAATCCGTAGTTTTTAAAAATATCCCTAGTATGTATATATAAAACCTATAAAGGAAAAACAGCTCGCGGTAAAAAAATTGTTAGTCTAAGAAATGTGTTTTTTTTTCTTCCAATGTAAAAAACTTTAAGCAAATCAAAGAATGTGTGGCAAAACGATGTAACGAATTGTCTGATTTTGACCAATGTCGCAATGTTTACTTAACTAAAGGCTTGAAACCACATACAACAGAAACAGAAACAGAATTTCATACAAATTTTACAGGAACAGAATTTTTTCCTGTCAAATTTGTATGAAATTCTGTTTCTGTTGTATGTGAATTCCCGGCTTAAGAGGTAGTTTAACATATGGTTGAATTCAACTATTACGCAAAGTTGAAGAATGGTTAGTTTAAACAGGCAACTTCGTTAAAAATGTGAATAGTTGTTTTATAATTTTCAAAAGTTACCTTAACTTAGCAATTCTTTTGAAATTTTGCTAAATTTACATACATGCTTCGTTATGTGAACGTTAGAAACGTAGTTTAATACAAACTAACGTTTTTTTACTATATAGGTGAAAATAACTAAAAAATTGGTTTAGTTTAAATGATTAACAAAGGTCAATACAACATGCAGGCAATAGTTGATGCCATTAGTTAAAATGGACTAGATGCAAGGTTAAAATCTACATAGCAAAAGTAACGTTTAAATTAACTCTAGCAAAATTATTAATATTAAACTTGCGCTTAGCTGGTTGAAAAACAACCGATTTGCTTGGTTTATGTTAAGTATAGTTTTTGGTGACAATTACCTATATTTTTTTTTCAGTGTAGGACGCAATTTTTTTTTTACAGAATACGATTTAAGCGTGCCAAGATAAATTTAAGCGTAAAATATGGAGGGGCTGAAATCTCACAGCTCTGAGATATCAAGACTTCGGTCTGGGTTAAGGATTTTGATATAGTTTTCGCAGAAAAACTTTTATGAGGACATGGTTTTCGTTTTGGGCAGCGATGTATATCAAACATAACTCTTTGTTAAAGTACAAGTATTTTTTATCTCTGTTTAAAAATTTATTACAAAACTAACACGAAACTTCAATACGTTGCCGGAAAATTATAATCAAAATTCCAAAAATATTGTTAAATCAAATAAAATCAAACTTTTTCAAAATTCCAAAAATATTCCAAAAATTAGAATAAAATCAAATATTTAAACTTTTTCTAAATTCCGATAATATTCCAAAAATTCTTAAAAAATAAAAATTTAAACTTTTCCAAAATTCTAAAAATATTGCAAAAATTATTACAAAATCAAAAATTAAAACTTTTTTTAAAATTCCAAAAATTATAACAAAATCAAAAATTTAAAATTTTTTAAAATTCTAAATTCTAAAATTATTCCAAAAATTCTTACAAAATTAAAACTTTTTCCAAAATTCTAAAAATATTGCAAAAATTATTACAAAATCAAAAATACAAGCTTTTTCAAAATTCCAAAAATATTTCAAAAAAAAAAACAAATTCAAAAATTTCCATGTCCAATTTCATTTTCAATTACATTTACGTCATAAAAACAGCTAAATTTTTTTTTCCAAAAAATTGACTAAAAAAATAAATGAAGTCATTTTTTGACACACTTGGCATTATTTTTTAGACAAACTTATAATGCCATATATCCATAATAATAATAAAATTTCATGTCACACAAACTATCAATTTTATTTTTTTCTAAAAAAATTGGGTAAAAAATAAATAAAAACATTTCTTTTGACACACTTGACAACATTTTTTTGACAAACTTATAATGCAATAATCTAGTTTTTGATCTCACATACCAATCCCTACCATCAAGATTTCTCCAAATTTAATGTTCCTACTCGCAATCACTTAAAATGAACGTTTTTTAAGCCAAAAATATGAAAATTTGCTATTTTTGACACACATAATGATTTTTTTGACACACTTCCGGTACAGTTATCGAACACAGCGTCCTTTCGGACCTGTCCCTTGAGTATACATATTTTTAGAAAAATAAAATTTCCAAATCCCTCCAGCGGTTTTCCCTCCAGCGTAGGTAATGACGGCGGCCGGACGGCCGGCCTACAGACAGACATACGTTTTTTTTTGCTTTTTTAGAATCAGGAGGTCCTAAAACGGCGATAAATGTCAAAAAAAGTGGGGGTAAGAATTTCACTTTGAGCTCATGAATGTAATACTTAGGTCTTTCAGACCGAAGTAACTTTTGATTGTGTAAAATATATCACGTTTACATATTACAATTTATCTTGCTTTTTAGAGAATCAGGCTATTGGTTCTGATATTCAAAAAATTGAATCGGGTTTAGTATAAAAAATTAAATACAAACTTTAGTTTATTAAAATGGTTGAAAAACGTGATCTACACAGGTGAAAAAGTCGAAATTTGAACTTGAACAGTTTTGATTTTCCTGAAACTTGGCATATAAGTAATATGGACAAAATAAAAAATACAACTTATTTTACAATTTTTTTAAAGTGCATAGTTTAAGCATAGAGGTCACCCCAACAAGCATGCAAATTCAGCTAATCCGACGTAACTTTGAAATTAAATTGCTCAAGAACGGCTATACTGATTTCATCAAACTTTTTTTTGTTTGATAGATGATTAGTTAACCATCGGGTCTTGAGCTCCATTCACTCATTCCCATTCAATGCTTGTGTGGATTTAAATCAAGCATAGCTTTCAAAATTTATACTCACTAGCAATTTTTTTATTTCCGATTAGTCCCGAAGTTATTTGATATTTTTAAAACAAATGTCATAATTTTAAAAAAATAAACGTAAAGCTGAAAATCATAACAATACACACAATTAAACTTATGTTTGCAAAGAAAAATCAAACATGTTTGATATTTCGTCAAACATTTCTGCAAGATTTACCGTCTGCAAGATTAAGCCGTCAATCACTGCCATACACTATCAAAATGTTTGTTTATTTACTGTACAAGCACGTTCGACAGTTGTGCTGTTCAAGCATGGTGAATGGGGCCCTTTGTACTTTAAAAAATCATTTAAAAACAAAATATTACCTTACAACTACGTTTTGTTTTAAACTGAATTATTACAATAAATTAATACAATATCGTTCTGTAGTAATTTATGAAATTAGTTCAAGATTCAACTAAGCCTCTCCACTGGATACTGGAAGCATCAATCTCATTCTATTCTAAACAATGGTAAAATTACAAAGTTAATTTATGATTTCTTCTGATTAATTTCAATCAACAAGTCTTCGTACTTTAACCTAAATCCCTCAACTTTGTTATCAAAATTCCAAACTTTTTCATCCACCATAATATTTTGTACTTAACCTCAATGGATACAGTATAGAAAAATTAAATCAAGTCTGTATTGTATTGTAACTGAGGAAAAAATTCTTTGAAAACGTTGTGTGCTCTGCTATTCATATTCTGGATTAAACTTAAATTATATATAGAAAACGTATCATCGTTGTAGTATAATCCTCGAATACACTATAATTTTATAGTTGAAAAATATTTGTGGTTTAATTTTTTGTTGATGCTGTAAAGGATTTAATAGAAAATAAATTACCCGCTTTAAATTTGTCAACGAATAGTAAACATAAACGTTTTCATACAGAAAAGTGAAATCGACCAGCAAACAAAACGTATATATATGAACATTTTTGTGTGAAGAAAATATTTTTGGCGACATAGATTTTCTATCGATAGTAAGGACAATGGAAGAATGTTTAATTTTGTAGAAGAAAGGACAACTATTGTTGCGTTATGGATATTAATCGTAAGAGAATTTTAGTTTTAGATAAATTCACTTCATAATTTTATATATGTTTTCAATGGTCAGGAAAATAACACAAAAGATATACTATGTGCAAGTACCATTTTTTGCATATATTTTGAAATTGCGGTTGTAGCTATTAGTGATACAAAAGAATATGTCGATGACATTAGATCTAAGATCATAAAATTACTATTTCTGTTATCACTTGTCGATATTAGAATTGGTATCCCCAAACAAACTTTAAATTTCATCCCTTTTTCAACAAAATAACCTAGTATTTTCGTAGTTGGTTAAAGTGTATCATAACTGTTATCGATTTTACTATAATCAACCATAGATAAAATTTTTGCCAAGACTTTAATTTGAAGTGTATTTTAACCACGTGCAACAGATTACAATTATTGGTGACCCGTGGGACTGCTTTCAAATTATCTGAGCTTAGCCGATTCAGTACAACAACGCATTAAAAAGGAATATTCTTCATCATTTTCTCACTAAAATCTCCACTCACGAAAATTATAGTTATTAAAAAAATTCTTTGTCAGTAATATTATAGTGTGGTCTGTGGACCATTAGAATTTTTCATAAAATCAAAAAAATATCTGTGTAATCTAAGTTCGCATAATCGAATTTACGTAAAGTGATGTTTCAAGACTTTAGAATTATTTCCATTCGTCTGATAATAAAGCTAAAATGATGTTGATTTCAATTTGTTTGGTATCGGTTTATTAAAAGTATTTAGATTGTCGTTGTTCAATGGTTTCTTCAGTATTTGCTGTTGCCTTAGTATCGTACTGATTATTCACTGACTATATTTTCTGTTTATTGAAATTTGCTACTCAAATCTCACTTTATGATGGTACTCTCTTTTTGTTTCTAAATCAAAAGACTCGCTTGATCTTAGCTAATGTTGTTTGTAATTAATATATGTTTAACGATTTTAGTGCACAATTTAGTGAATTACAACCAAATGAAAATAACCAATTTAAATAATTATTTGACACTTCACTAGAATTGATTAGTTTCGAGTACGTTACAGTAAATTTATGATTTTAATTGAAGCAAATTCTAATAAATAATATTAATAAGGAATTATTATTTATGCCTGCCGTCTTTGAAATACTACGCCTGCCGTCTTTGGAATACTACTCCTGAAAACCTTTTAAATCATCTTGCTTTGAAACCCGATCAAAACATTCTTATATACTATATACTATCCCTCCAAAACCCTTCAACTAAATAAATTAAAATCACTAAACTAATTTAATTTCGATTGAGTTAATCAATTCACCCAACAATCAAAAATTGATAAAAATAATTTCCACATCATTACATTAAATCAGCAAAATTTTATGAAAAATTGATTATTTTCACTTTTATCAAACCAGATACAAAATGAAAAGTTAATCAAATTTCACCAACAAAAATTTTATATAAAGTCAGAAAATTATATTTCAAACATTTTCATGATGGAAATCAATAGTCCTTATTCTCCTATTGTTTATGTTAATTGAAGTGAAGAACCTATCGACCTCCATAAAAACTATATATACGAAGGAGAGTTGATAAATAATTAGCCAAACCCTTTTTTAAATCATTTTGATATTTTTATGTAATAAAACAAAAACTAGTTATTCTGTTTTATTGATTCATTGATACGATTAAATGAATTTCAAATAAAACTACAATTAAAATTTTCTCAACAAAGGAAGAAAACATTAAAAATAAAATATTAGATTTTCTAATTAATTTTCTTCAATTACTACTTCATTTTTGCTTTCCATACTGTTCTAATAACGACGAAATAAAACAATTAAATATAAAATGGAAATTTGATTAATTCGTGGATAAACATTTTCAACGTGCAACCATTGTAAATGGAAATTTTAGCTTGGGTAATTTATAAGGAAACACATTTTTATTTTATGTGGTTTGGTTTATACTGAGATCATGGAACTGCTACTGTATGTATGGAATTGAAATCCAACTGTTGGAATATTGGTGAAAGCTTTATCGTTGTAGGTTGTTGAAGACAAGCTATGCTTCAAGCCTATCAAACATTTAAAATAATTGTACAAATGATCGAAAAATAGTCTATTACCATTTACCAGAATATGGGGTTAAAATTCGATTATTGTTAATATCTTCAAAAACACATTTCTGTTCATAGAATTATGGCTTCAATTTGTCTTCATTTTTTCAAATGTGAGATCCTGTTTTTTGTCGCATCTGAAAACTATTAAGTATTCCAAAGAATTAAGAGAATATAGGAAGTGAAATTGATGTTAAAATTTGAAGTAATTTTTGCACACCAATAAATTGTTACTAACACACTTACGTTTTAGTAGAGGTGCCGTAAATATCTTATATATTAATACACTAAAAAAAACTTTGTACAGCCTAAGGCTTTTTTATTCGAATTTTGATTCATTTCAAATTTTCACTTCTAACTGGTATTAGTGTATTAGTGTAACTTAGATTTTAAAAATTTTTGGGATTTTTCGGATCATAAATAAAAAAGTTATTATATACGAAAAACTTTTTATATACATATGCATTATAAGTTTACATACAAGTAAAAAAACACGAAACAAACGAAACGAAATGAAATTTAAAACTTAAAACTTTATTTTTTTGAAGTAAAACTTCTTTAGGCGCGTTTTAAAAATTTTGCAACGGAATTACAAAAAACGAATATAATATTCGGCAAATATACGATACAATTCAATTATGACACACATATAAATGTCGACATATAAATGTCGGAAGTTGTCATTTGAACAGATATATAACCATATATATTCATCTCTATCATACTACAGTCTGATTTTGAATTTTAAACATATACATGCACACAATTCCAAAAAAACTTAAGTAGAAATTTAAACACAATAAAATAAAAAAGAAACTAAAAGTAAAAAAGGCAAACGAATATTATGTTCGGCAAGTATGTGACAATTCGATTATGTGAATTGTATTTTTTATACGCTTATTCAGTATCGTATTAAATGTTATATGAGTTGGACGTGTCGATCTAAGATTTAAATATCTAATAATATAATATTCGTAATATTTTATTGAGTTTCGTAATTTTTTAAATTTATATTTTGAAGTGTTTTAGTTTTTTGAAGTAAAACTTCTTTAGGGCTGGTTATAGTAGTCATTGTGGTCATGGTGGCCATGGTGGTCATGGTAGTCATGGTGGTAATAGTGGCCATGGTGGTCATAGTGGTAATGGTGATCACGGTGTTCACGGCGGTCATGGTGGTCACGGTGGTCATGGTGGTCATTGTGTTCATTGTGGTCATGGTGGTCATAGTGGTCATGGTGGCTATGGTGGTTATGGTGGTCACGATGGTCATGGTGGTTACGGTGGTCATGGTGTTCACGGTGGTCATGTTGGTTATGGTGGTCATGGTGGTTATTAGAAATTGTGATTTCCCGACATTTTTCAAGTCTCGAGACATCGAGACTTTTTTGTCTCGATATATTTGTGGTCTCGAGAATTCGAGATTTTTTTTCTATGACTCGAAAGTCTCGAGATTTCCCGAGACTTTCATAAAATAAAATAAAATTCAAATAATTACAAAAAATCTTGTATAATTATTTACTTTTATTAACTAATTCAAAAAAAAACAAAATAATAAAAAAATATAGAAAAAAAATACAATTCATTGCACTTTGCCATACTTTGCACTTAGCACTTTGCCATAAATTACTCAAATTTAAACTAACTAATGCATAAATTTCATTTATATATATATGACAGCAAGTATAAATTTAAGAGTCAAAACAAAAAAAAATATCTGTCAATTTAACATTGTTGTCACTTTTAAATATTTTTAGTTGTTACCCTTTAGGAAATTTGATTATTTGATTGCAATATTAAAATTACGGAAAATAAAATCCAAATTCAAATAAACATAAAAATTTTGGAAAAGAAATTTTTTTTAAAAATTTCTAATTTCTCGAGACTACGAGAATTCCCGAAACATGAATATTTAAATTTCTCGAGACACGAGACATTAAAATATGTAAAAGTCTCGAGATTTCTCGAGACAGGAATTCCCGATCACAATCTCTAGTGGTTATGGTGGTTATAGTGGTTATGGTGGTCATGGTGGTTATGGTGGTCACGGTGGTCAATTTGGTCATGGTGGTTATGGTGGTCATGTTGGTTATGGTGGTCACGGTGGTCATGGTGGTCATGGTGGTCATGGTGGTCATAGTGGTCATGGTGGTTATGGTGGCCATGGTGGTCATGGTGTTCACGGTGGTCATGATGGTCATATTGTTCATGGCGGTCATTGTGGTCGTGGTGGTAATGGTGGTTACGGTGCTCATGGTGGTCATGGTGTTTAGAGTTTGCATCCCGGGCTTCCCCGGGCGGGAAAAAATATTTGTGTTGATTAAATTGGTTTTGTTAAATAGAAAAATGGGTGGTGTAATCTTTGCACGCGGTTGAAATAAATTTCTTTGGCTACTGTGGCAGGTATTAGTAAAAAGATGAAATATAAAATAAATATGTCATATTGCAATTTAGAGTTGCATTTCTTGATAATATAATTGCATGTGTAATAAAAAGTAATATTTACATAATGTATTATAAAGTCAATTCAATTACCTGCTGCAGTGGCCAAAGAAGTTTTACTTCAACAGCGTGTAAAGATTACGCACTTCATTTATATTTTTTTATATTTTAGTTTATTCATTTCTTTGGTAGTGTATATACATATTATTTTTCTGTGTTTTAAAAAATCGTTTTTTAGGGAAAACGCAATTACGTTCAAACAAACAAAACTTAAGAAATTTATGTTTATGCGTAAATTGTAATTTTTTTTTAGTTGTTAATGAAGCTAATGTTGATTTTATGATAGATGAAATGAATGGTAATAATGATGTAAATGAATGAATGCTGAAGCTGATGTAGGAATGAATGTTGTGAATGATGAAGTGAATGTTGATGATTGGTGTCATGAATGGTGTCATGAACGGTGTCGTGAATGGTGAAATGAATGGTGTCATGAATGGTGTTAATGGTGAAATGAATGTTGTGAATGAAGAAATGAATGATGATTTAGAATTGAATGTGGTGAATGATGAAATAGAAATTCCCTTAGTAATTTTGAGAGATTCGTTCAAGTATGCTTTGAATGTGATTCCAGGTAACTTTGATTCGTGTGTATGTGGTGCTTTGGATATGAGTTGTCGTTTTTGTCAGGCCAAACATTTTGCAAGAGAAGTTACTTCAAATAATAATGAAGCGTTTTCTTTGTGTTGCCATAAAGGCAGAGTCAATTTACATCCTCTTTCTGAAAATGCATTTTTCTCTAATATTTTCGAAGGATTGAATTCAAATGATAATGCTATAAAAATATAAAAAACGTTCTAAAAGTTTTCTTTCAAATATTCGTTCCTATAATTCTGCATTTGCAATGATCAGTTCTGAATGTAATATAGCGGATTCTACTGCACGTGGTATTTATCATGTTAAAATTCATAATATTTTTTATCATCGTACTGGTGCTTTAATTCCTGCTTATGGTCGACCTCCAATGTATGCACAATTATATTATTATGATTTTGATACTACTGCTAATATGAGAATGAATAGAAATGCCAATGTATGTGAAGTTTTTCTTATGTGTGAGATAGGTTTTGAGTTAGATCGTGTGAATCTTATTGTTCGTTCTTTTAAATCAATGCATGAATTTTGTGAAAGACCTGAGAATGTTACTGCTGATGTGTCAATGGTTATAAAAGTTAACAGAGAATGTGATATTCGTCGTTTTAATGATGCTGTTCAAACTGATGTGGCTGCTACTTTTAAAAATGATGATGGTGAACCACCTTTTGAAAGAAATCAGTTCGGATATATGAAAAACTAGCGATCAAATAAGTTAGAGATCAAATAAACTTACTTGAAAACTTATTTGATCGCTAATTTTTCATATATCCGAACTGGGTGGTTATTTTGTAGCGTTATCTCACTAGGTGAGATAAATAGTGAGATAAAAAAATTATGTTTAAATGATTTCTTTTATCTGATATAATCGATTAAAGACAAATATTTTATCTCACTTTTTAGCTCACCTAGTGAGATAACGCTACAAAATAACCACCCTGCTGATCAGCTAGAGTTCTGATTATTTTTCATTCATATATTTGAAAAGAAAAATTAAAAATTATATGCTGGCATTTCTCATTACCACTTTTTGAAATCATTGCTTCTACGTCAACAAAATGTCTACGCAAAAACTTTATTTATAAGCGTAGCGAAGCACGCCGGGCCCTCCTAGTTTCTATTATTGCATTGAATTCCAAATTTAAGTATATTTTTGCCCCCAAAATTAATATAAAAAAACGAGACGCCAGTACATAAAAAAGAAAAACGTCAAATAGAAAAACAACATAAAAAAATTTGAACAACCTAGCACCGAAGCTAGCAACTTAGCACCGAAAAAAAGAGAGGAGAAGAGAGAAAAACGACTTCAAATATTTTTGCGTATATATATATGCTGTGTGTAGGGTGACCAGACGTCCTCTTTTAAGAGGACAAGTCCTCTTTTGAAGCCAAAAAAATGTGTCCGGTATCTTTTTTCAAAATAATGCTTTTTGTCCTCTTTTAGGCCATTCATCAAACATAAATCGTGGAACATCTTAGATATTTATTTTTTAAATAAAGTTTATCAGCGAGCGTGCGTGAAAAAACTTTTTTTCTGTGATAACAAATAAAAAGTCTATTCCACTAGTGTAAAAAGAATAACAAATTGTAGTTGCTATGGTTTTTCATATAATTTTACAAAGTATTTTAAACAACGTAACCATGAAAAAATGGAATATAAATTTTGAATGTTTTGTTGTCGATTTCTAACTTTTTAATTTATAGTAAATATCGATTATATATACTATCATATAAAAAATTGCATTTCGTACGCGAGATAAAAACGTTTTTCGTTCGTAAACGTGTCTCACTCGACGCTAGCGTGTCTCACTCGACGCCACGAAAAAAACAATGTGTTCATCTCTTGTAGGAAAATATACTATATTCATGATGATTTGAGCAACTTTTTGCTATTAATTTGTAATGCTAAAGCGTAAACGCCCATTTAATCACAAATAAAAATGGAATACCTCATGTGAGTCATGTTCACGCAGAACGATAACAATCATCACCAGATGTTCTGTGCTGTTTGTAATGCTAGGTTTTTTATGCCAACAATGAAAGTTCGGATTTAGAGCAATATGCACACAAAAAAAAACAAAAAGGCGTTGCAAGGAAAAGATTTATCGAGTGCACTCCAAAAAAGTT
The DNA here is from genome assembly GCA_963693315.1 of Diogma glabrata. Lineage (NCBI taxonomy): Eukaryota > Metazoa > Arthropoda > Insecta > Diptera > Cylindrotomidae > Diogma > Diogma glabrata. The sequence goes on along the minus strand of OY856186.1, from coordinate 428,020,024 downwards.
ACTTTTACAAAAATTTTATAAATATACAACACACAAATTCAAATCCCAAACTAATTTGTAAATCAAATAAATTTTTGGTTTTTTCAAATAATTTTTTTGTATTGTACAATATTTTTGGTAAACTTACAAAAAAATTTGTGAGTTGTATATTTATAAAAAATTTGTAAAAATTACTTAGTTTTTTTTTTGAGTGTAAAGTATCAGATTTTTTTTTTTAATTCACAAAAATGGATGACCAGGTTGCAGCAAAGGGTGCATTGGCATACCACACAGCTGCACATCATCACAGTTTTCGATCCACTGACTGCATTCATTTATTTGTGCTTCAAATTTTACCAGATTCAGCTATTGCTAAAAAAATTTCTTCTTCTTGCGAAACTGACTGAAACTAAAGCGATTATTGTTAATATGTTGGCTCCCCTGGCACTTGGCAGTACAAAATGCATTTGAAAATAATGTCATAATAATAATTTATTATATAATTGTTATGATAATATATTATTTGTATTTTAATATTATTGAAATCACAAATTTTGTTTCAGTTTTAACAGATGCTCGGAATCAAGGCAATCAAACACACTCCCTGTCTTGTTACAATATTTTGAAAAAGAAACAGGATTAATATCAAAGTATTTTAGCAATTAGCAAGGTAGTAGCATTAATGCACTTAAAGATGAAACTGCTAGTACTATATTTAAAGTTTTATCCTCTATTTTAGTAAAACATGATATATCTGCTAAATGCACTGACACAGCAGTGATAAGGGTGACAATTCAACTCACTAAATAAAGTTTCGATAAGGTCCAATAAAAACGCTTCATTTACTATTTTTTAACAAATCAAAACGAATTGTTTCGATTATTTTTCTCTGTTGGGAAGGAACAGCGAATATTTTCGAATATTTTCCGCCTACTTAATATATTAATTTAAAACAAAAATTCACATACAAAATTATGTGAAAATGCAATTTGCAAATAGTAAAAATGTCCGTTTTCATTCATAAATGATTGCATGTTTATGTTTATTTGTCAAAAATAAATTACAAATTTATAACATTTATGCGCCTACTAAGATGAAGTAATATTTTATTATGTATGATTATGTTGTATGAAATAATGTTACTATTTCTGTTCGTTAAATTGTCTGCTAAATACAACTCGTCACCAAATGATTAGTCGATTATTTTTCAACATTACCACTCATGCCATTTGAGGTTAAAAATTTCCCTCGTGCGCTACGCGCACTCGGGACCTCAAATGACATTCGTAATAATGATTATGAAAAATAATCGACTATTATTTGACGACTCGTGATATTATATATGATAATAGGTGATAATTGGTATCACAGGGTGATAATTGTAACAGAAACTTTGACGGACAACAACGTACAGGTACAAATGTGTACTCCCGTGTGTCCATTGTCCAACACGTACTGGAAATATATGATGGTTTAAAATCTAAGTTAATTTCAATAGACAATAGCGAAAATGATTTTACACTAGTGGAAAAACCTCATTTTCACAAAAATAAATTTGAACCTGCTTGCAAATAAGCTTTTTATGTTTTCGTAGGACAAAAGTTTTTTCATTGTGCATGGTGCATGCATTCATTCTAAGATAGCATAAATGTAATTTTTTTTAAACAAATTTTTTTTCTAAACTGGGAAATAAAGTGAACCTTTGCTGATAACTTTTAAAAATATTGACCCCACCCCCTCTTCCAATAAAAATTTGTCCTCTTTTTTGTAATGCTCGATCTGGTCACCCTAGCTGTGTGCCTCACACCAACTTTTTGAGCTAAATTTCATTTCATACCCAAGTTGCGCTATTTTCCACCAGGCAGCGGACGAAAAGTCTGCTCGTCAGCTTGCTTTTCAATTTAGTTGTCAATTCATTGAAACGTCAATATATTTAAAAACAGTTATTTTAAAAAAATGGAAAATAATTCAAATTTATACAAAGGAAAATATTCGGTATGATGTAAGTATTTTAAAAAAACAAGCTCCCAAATACAATTTCATTATCATCATCCATTATGACAATGTTAACAAATTTTGACATTTAAAAAGATTCTAATTTAAATATGAGGTCAGGCACAGGTTGTACGTTTGATACGAGTGACATCTATGAATAGCATATGTGCACTAGCAAATAATTTAGAAAAGTCAGTGATTTAGCAAAAAATACTAGTGTGAGGCACACAGCAACAGTAGTTTCATTTCCTTAGTCTCTTAATTCTTTGATGTATTCATATTTAAGAAACGCATAATAATTGCGGTTGAATTATCCATATCATTTTTACATTTCAAGTGATCATTCAGCATTTGTTAAATATCGGCGCATGCTCATTGTTCGCTCTCTTCTTCGATAGATGCCAATAGAATATGTTTCTCAAGATCCGGTGTACAATAAAAATGTCCATCGAATAAAAAGTTTTGTGTGTTTCAATATAAAAAGTTTTGTGTGTTTCAATATAAAAAATTGTGTTATTTATAATAAAAAGAGAAATATTATATTTTATATTATATGAAATATATTATATTATATTATTATATTATTATAAGAAAGTCTTCTAAAATAAATACATAACATTGGCGACGAGGCTAAAAGAGGTCTGCATTTATGAATTTTTGTCTGTGGTGGAACAGAAAAACGACGCTTCAAAGTCAAAAGTCAAGATGTCGTACATTGGCAGAATAGAAGAATTCGAACCTGGGGACAATTTCGATGCTTATGTCGGTCGTCTGGAAATTTATTTTCAACTAAACGATATTGTGGATGCCAAGAAAGTATTATTGCTGCTACATTCAATCGGTAAAGCAACATTTGAAATTTTAAAATCCAAATGTGCTCTGGAAAACCCAAATACAAAATCTTACGTTGAATTTGTCGCAGTGCTTAAGAAACATTTAAATTCAAAAATCAATAAAAGGGCCGAGGGATTCAAACTCTTCAAAACCGTACAACAAAGCGGTGAATCCATAACGACTTTTGTCATAAAATTGAAAGCTCTCGCTCAAACTTTGTCCCAATACGATTACGAATTAGAATATAGAAAAGGGTCCGATAATTCAAATGCTGATGCATTGTCGCGTCTTCCGTTACAGGATAGTACAGAAATAGATGAAAATAGTTGTATGAATTTTTTAAATACGTCAAATGAGCTTCCTTTGGATATTGTTAAAATCACTTCCGAAACGTCTAAGGTTCCGATACACAAAAAAGTTCTAACTCACACCATGTCTGATTGGCATGAGAAAGTCACTGAACAGAAAAATGTTATTATCTTGTTAGATATAGTTCTTAGTTCTGAAAGCAATTGTCTTTTTTATAGAAATCGACTGCGATAATATTTAAGTTATAATTTAAATTAAACTGCGATAGTGTAAATAGTTTAAGTGGAATGTGATTATGTTAAATGAAATTTAATTGTGAATATAAAAGTTTAAGTGTCATCTAAGAAAAACTTTGTGTATTATTTTGGACACTGTGATCTGGAAATTTCTACAATCAACCGTTTTAGTTTTTGAAACTGTTGAATATTCTTGAATATTGTTTGCAGAATTGTTTTTATGTTGTTGTAAAACCATAGCGGCGTTGAATACGTAATAAAACCTGGTGTTTTTGCTTATATTAATCAATGAATTTAGAGTAAGACAAAATCGAAGTAAGGTAGAAAAACGTTACAATATTAATAAAGTGTCATTAAGTTTTTGAATTATTGGATATATTACGCTAATTATGGGATCATCCTTTGTATACTAATTCCAGCTTCAAAAGACGGGAGATACTAAATCAATGACTAATTGTCTGAGCATCACAAAATTTTTTATCAACTGAATCCAAAAACAACTTATCTATAAAATTCAAAACATGTTTTCTAAAACTTATCATAATCTAAATATCAACAAAAAAAGTAACTGAAACATCTTCATTAAATACAATAAGGTATTCAACTATATATTTTCTTAGAAATTTGTTTTTCTTGTGAATAGAAAATAAATTCAACCTAACAAACATAAAAATGAATTTAATATAAGAAAATATAATGAAATTTTCAGTTTATTAGAATGTATTTTATTATAAAATTAAAACGATACAAAAAAGGTTAAGATTGAGGTTTTTCTACAACCAATCAAATCTGTTTCATTTATTTATAAATTATTTTTAATGTTGTTATAAAATAAAAAGTCGTTTACATACTTATACTGTTTCTACTCCTTCGGACACATTTCAGTTTTCTCCTTCTACCTCCGCAGAAACAAAACAACGCGATTCCTCAGAGACAAATTTCCCATCCTGCATCCACAATTACGGGAACATTTAGAACCACTCATACCCCTAATAGTTTCCTTCGTGCTGTAGCACAATAATCTCTTTATCGTCCCATCTTTGATGGCAGTAGGGGCAGTGAGATTTTTGGTCATAATTTGACAACTGTGCAACAATTTAACAATTTCTTGCTTAAATAATATCACTCATTTGTTGCACCAAAATCGCTACAAAAATTTCCGTTAAATCAATATTAAAGAGTTTTCCACTCAACTTAACAAAAAATAAAAATTCAAGTAAAAAACTCAAAATAAGGATGTACAAACACTCAAGTTGACACATTAATTGAATCAAAACAGGATAGGGAGAAGGAAGAAAACAATCAATCGAACTGATCTAAGATAAATGAAACTTGAATATGTCACATAAATTTTCTTATTTGTATTTTCTTTTCTAATGTGTGCTTAAGTGAATAAGGTGTTATAGGATTACTTTTTATATTTTAAAAAGAAGTAAGTTATAGATGAAAGAAATAATATTACACGAAAAGTAATTGAAATGATGGATTGATTGTTTACAACAAATTTGATTGGTTGAATTTTATACTAAAACGTAATTTTGTGATATTTATTGTTTGGTGAAATACTAATGAGTTATAACTTATCGATTTACTGTATTACAGTTAACAAAGAAGAAGCTCAAATACTTCATGACATTTCTTTAAAATGTAAATCATTTATGAAATTGTTTGATTTGCACGAAATTCTTTCAGGCTATATTTACAATGTTACGACTAAGCTTCGTCAAGTGGCGATTTAAAAAAGAAAACTGAATCAAAATTAAATACGAAAATAGTCAAGAAAGATTTAAGAACAAAGAATTGTAATTAAAAACTAAATGGCAAAAATTAACATGAATAAAGATTTAACAAAAGTAGAACTGAATTGAATAAAAAATTAACATGAATAAAGAATAAGCATTCATTCTCCTCTAAGGAAATTCAAAATATCCTTCCATCGTGTGCACAGTATAATCGACAGACAAGAGCTGCTGAGTTATCCCATCCATTTGTTGTACAAATACCTCGTTGCAGAACTGTGTCCTTCCAAAACGACTATTTTAATAGAGTGGCCAAATTGTGGAACTCAATGCCCTCCTCTGTATTTCCCGATGAATTTTCCCCTCAGGCATTTAAAGAAAACGTCCATCGTCATTTAAAACAATTAGTATAGTTATCCCTATATCCCCATTCCATCCATTTTCCTCATCTCCTATCCTTTATAGTTGACATGGTATCTTCGGATATTCAGAGAGTCTAAATAATGAATATTTCATATTTAGTGTGCTAAACATGTCTAACTAATTAATAAAAAAAAGCAAAAGTAAAGAATCCAAAATGTATATAAAATAGAACGAATAAAAGTCAAAAGTCAAAGAATTAAGCAAAAGCTGAAGAATAAGGCAATAAGAAAGGCAGCATTAAAAATTAAATCTAAAAACTTGAGAATATAAAATTAGGAATCAAGTATTCATATTAACTATCAAATAACAAGTACCCAATATCAAACATGAAGCATAGTACCTCAAGAATTCAGTATCAAGAGTCAAGTACATAGAATCAACAAAAAAAATCAAGAATAAGAATAAAAAATCGAGAATCATGAACCAAGAATCGAAAATAAATAATCAATTTAATCAATTGATAAAACTAATTCCTTAAAAAATTCAACCAAACTGTTGTGGTACACTACTGTATCTAGATGTCATATTGTTCCACTGTATATAATTCACATATATCATGTTGACAGATAGAGTACAGAATAACACGTTATAACCGCTCGCAATAAACTTGATTATATTATATTATTATTATATATTGGTGTTTTCATTTATATTATATTCACTTATATTTTAAACACCATAAACAACTATAACACAAACCAAATAATCAACTGATAAAAATAATTCCATAAAAAATTCAACCAAACACATAGTCGCTTACCTTCATGACTTGCTTCTTTCATTAAATCATCAATTAATTCATCCCGCACATGTATTCCTAAATTTCTTAACATAAATTGTAATTCATTTGCCGTGACATGACCATCTTGATTTCGGTCAAGCAATCCGAATGCCGTCCTTAAATCTGAAAATAAAAAAGGATTGTTTTTTATTAAAACCGTTTTCCTTTTAAATGTTTTAACTCCTGTTACACTCGATATATATGCATGTAAACAATTTTTATGATCTTGATATAGTTCATATAAAAGTGGCATTTCATGTGAGACATACCTAAAATAATTTTCTTTAACTTACAACTACGTTCATACTGTAACTAAATAAATTAAATTACATATTAGGTGCGAGTTCGATTTGACTGAAACAACAGAAAAAACAACAACAATTGCATACAATTTTTCAGTTGTTTCAATTACTTCAGTGTAAAATAATGAATTATACTAATAACACTGCCATCTATTAGTTTGAAGTTAAAGTAATTTTATTCTAATTGTTTGTATTGGTAGTACTATTTTATAATATGATATAAATCGTAACTATGTTCAAGGGACTTAGTGTGTGTTCGCCGAAGTAATAACACGCGTTTTTAGTCAACCTAAAATAAATATATAAATAAATAATAAAAGGAGGAAATTGCATCGAGTGTTTTATTTAAAATTGTTCTCCGGATTTCCAACCTTTTACACATCAGGTGTGGGGTTTAGTGTTAATTTTAATATAACAACCCATAATTACATTTTCGTCGAGTGATTAATAGAATTAATTACGATTTTGTTTTGTTTAAGTAATAATATATTAAAAATGAGTCTTTCCGGTGAAGACTATTTTTCTGGAGACCCTAAATCATCGCCGTCAGAATCATCATCACGAAAACCTAGAAATAAAATTATTCAACGACGTGGAGAAGTTTCTTCTCATAGTTTTCATGATGATCATATAAATACATCGCTGAATTTCAATTGTGAAAGTTCATCGACAACACCACAAATAAAAAAACATGTCCTCGAATCCATCGAATTATTTTTCATCTGTTTTACATCAAAATTTGGAGCGATTAAATTCACAATCGCATCATAAATATACATCACTACATCGTCCACATCAAAACGTGGATTTTAGTTATGGACAACCATCGTTTAGTGCAACTAATTATAATTCACAAAATCAATTTTGTCAACAACAGCCATCGTCGTCTAGTGCAGTTAATTATAATTGAGAAAATAAATTTCAACCACCGTCATATTGTGCAATGAAATATAATCAATCTTTTCAACATCAACAACCAATATCGTCCAATGTACCTACTAATACTGTTGAACCACCGAGGATAAATCAAAATCAACTTGAGTTTAATTATAATGATAATTTTTTATTAAATAATAATAATTTTAATTCTTTTCGTAGAGATAATATAAATTCTTCACAAAGAGATGGATCATGTCAAAATAAAATCACACCGATAGGTTCGTTGTTAAATTATCGGTTATTTTCGAATGATATAGCAGAAATGATATGCGAATTTGATCCTGCTAAATGTTCCGTTCACAAGATTGTATCGACCGTCGAAAGGGTAAGCGTTATATATAGTATAAATCAATTATTATTATTTCACGCCGCTGTTAGTAAACTACGAGGTATTTCGCGATTATGGTACGAATCAGTGATATTGAGTGTGTGCGATTGGCAAAGTTTACGTATTGGCTTATTAGAAGAATTTGGTTATACTCGGGATGTTGTGGATATTCATACTCTATTGGCAAATCGTTGCAAGAGAACTTCGGAGAGTTATGTTGAATATGTTTACGAGATGCGTCGTATTGCCGCTGAAGCGAATTTGGATCAGTCAGCTGTAATAAAATATATTTTGTTAGGTTTAGGTGAAAGTGAACTTGTTTGTTCATTCGCTGTGCAAAATATTACGTCGATCACTGAATTGTTATCACGACTACGTCAATATGAATCTACGATGCTTTCAAAAAAATTATTATCTAAGCAAATTAGTGACGATAATAGAAATCGTCCAAGTAATAAATCTTCAGTTTCGAAATGCTACAAATGTCAGTCAGATAATCATTTCGCTCGTGATTGTAGAAAACGACTACAATGTTCATATTGCCATAAGGTGGGCCATTATGAAATTAATTGTGAGAAAAAGAAAAGTGAAAAAAAAGATGACAGTAAAACAAAAAATGTTAGTCGTATCGAACTGTCAAATGATGAATTGGTAAAAACGGTTAAAATACATGACATTGAAATTAAAGCTTTTATTGATTTAAGTAGCGACGTTATGTCAATCAAAGAAAGTTTAGCTGTCGATTTAAGGTTAATATGGGATAATTGTCAAATAATTTTAAAACGGTTCGGTAAAGGAAGCGCTGTTACATTAGGAAAAATTAATCAATTTTTATTTGAAATTGATAATATAAAAATCTCGTCGGAAGCATTAGTTGTTTCAGATTCTGATCAAAATGAAAATCTAATGATCGGTCGAAATGCGTTTAATAAACCTCAGATTGCGATTGTTAAGGCTCATAATTTGTTCAAGATCATCGAAGTGCCAAATGAGTCAAATCTACAAATCAAATTAAGTCGCACCGATAATGAGAAAATTAATTGTTCGCATTCTTCAAACAAAATTGAAGCACCGTTGTCAGTTAAGATAGATAGTAGCACGCCGGATATTGAATTAGGTAATTCTTTCCTTGACAACACTTCATCGCAAATTAAAGAATCTGCTTTTACAGAAAACGATATGTCTAATTTAATTATTAATAATATTGTGAATTCCGAATATAACAACATTCGCGTCGAGAATGTACAAGAAGATTCTAATTTAGAATTCAACGAAACTTTAGAAAAATGTTTAAATAGTAGCTTAGATACTCCAAAGAATGATAGATTAAGAAAATTTATTAATACTAGAACACCGGTATTAGAAGCAAATGAAGTCGAGCCCACTTAATTGAATGTTTATAAAGTCGACATAGATGATGAATGGATAACCGCTCTGCAGGATACAGATCCTGAATTAGTAGATATTAAATCAAATCTTCGAAATGGTATAAAAACCAAAGCTGAGGAAAATTTTTGTCTTCGTAACGATCGATTGTATAGGATCACGAAAAACGGCAATTCTTTCGCTGTACCAAAAGAAGTACGTAGCAGAATCCTACGAGTTTGGTTATCGAAGACGCGTTTACCAAATATGTTTTTCTTCGAGCGGCAAAAGACACCTCAACAAAATTTGTAACTAAAATGTTGAATGAGTGTGTTGAACACTTTGGTACACCAGTTAGGCTTATAAGCGATAAAGGTTCCGCCTTCACTTCTAAATCTTTTTCTGAATATTGCATCGAAAATAATATTAAACATGTTCAGAACGCCACAGCAACACCGAGAGCCAATGGCCAAGTTGAGCGCGCCTACAAAAGCATACTCAACTCACTTCGTACAATGACTGGAAATACTGAAGATCAATGGGAAAAATTGTTGGAGCAAGTACAGTGGTCTTTAAATTCATTTTCAAATTCCATTACTAAATATTCGCCGCAACAACTTTTGTTCGGATATGTACCGCGCGATATTTTTAAGGATAAATTGTTGTTAGAATTACAAACGGAAAATATGAAAGGGAAAATACAGTATCAAAGGTGATCGAAAATCGTAAGTTAGCATCGGAACGTATCAAAAATCATCAAGAAAAGTCAAAAGTTTATTTTGATAATAAACATAGGTCGCCGGATAGATATAAAATCGGGGATCTTGTTGTCGTGTTTCGTGAACCGATTTCGACGGGTCATAGTACTAAGTTGCAACCACGTTTTCGCGGACCATATAAGGTTGTGGATATCCTACACGGTCATCGATAAAAAATTGAGGACGTGGTATCTACGCCAGGTAAACGTAGATTTTGTGGAGTTTTTGCCTCGGATAAAATGAAGCTTGTAGAGATTCCTGCGGATGATGATTTTAGTGACGATGATCTGTCTACGGGGTAGCGAAAATCCGAAATTCTACGTCCACGCCGTGCTACCTGGGTAACGCTAACAGAATTAGGTTGGTGTAGTTGAGAGGGGCAGAGTAAATACTGCTTATACTCAATGATTCTGCACCATGGCGAGTCATTGGCGCCATAAAACCAATGCAACTCAAGCGTCTGTTCTCCATGTTAGGGGCGGCTTGGAGCGGGCGTCTGTCTTGGATCAAGCGGCTCGCTATATAAATGTGTAGAAAGCGTCTGTTCTCCATGTTAGGGGCGGCTTGCAGCGGGCGTCTGACTTGGATCAAGCGGCTCGCTATATAAACGTGTAAAAAGGTTGTTTCTGGTGACCTTAAGATGCAGAACGAACCCATTCACGAAAATTTGGGTTGGGCGAAGGGCTAACACCCCATTTCCGTAAAAAAATTATTGTCATGAATTCTGTACACAGGCCTCGGAATATCTCGGAATCATTATTGGAACGACCTCGGAAACTGTACCCGGACTACGATTTAAAAATGGGAACCTGGAACGTGCTAAGCCTCAGAAGACCAGGAGATCTCCTAAAACTCACACAACAAGTCGAGAGCTACACACTAGATATAGTGGCATTACAAGAGCTAAGATGGCCAGGTAGTGGAATCCATGAAACAGCGAAAGGATACACTCTTTATTATTGCGGTCATCAAAACGGAGGAGAATTTGGAGTTGGCTTTCTTATACACCGTCGCGTGAATCAGCATGTTATCGACTTCTGCCCAATTAATATGCGGTTATGCACACTGAGAATCCGCACGCAAAAATTCAATGTAACGATCGTCAATGTTCATGCACCTACTGAAGATAAAGCAGATGATATTAAAGACCTGTTCTTCCTAGAACTCGAAGAAGTCATCAATAAAATCCCGCGGCACGATATAAAAATCGTGGTAGGTGACTTTAATGCTCAAATCGGTAGGATTGCAGAACTTAAAACACATATCGGCCCTAACAGCTTGCATCATACCAGCAACAATAACGGTTTTCGCGCAGCCGAGCTGGCTATGATGTATGATCTAGTAATTTCCAGCACTTTCTTCCCTCACAAGAGAATCCACAAGGCAACGTGGAAATCAAATGACGGAAGAACGGAAAATCAAATCGATCACGTCATGATTTCTAAGAGACACTCCACAAGTGTAACTGACGTTCGATCATACAGAGGTGCTGATATGGACACTGATCATATGCTTGTCATCTTTAAATACAAGTGCAAATTATCATCTACATTTAATAGACAAGCAAAAAAGACCGTGCGCTGGAACGTCGATGCATTTAAACATCCGGAAACGCTGAACAGATATCAGGAAATTGTAACGCAAAGCATAGAAGAGCATGACATCTCTTCTGAGATGCCATTTAACATACAAGAAGAATGGCAAACGCTTCAATCAACCATTATAGCTGCAGCACAAACTACAATCGGAAAGCGGCCACCGAAATCACACAACGAATGGTTCGACGACGAGTGCCGCCAATCCGTTGAACATAAACAAAAACTGCGAGAAAAATGGTTAACAAGGAACACCCGAAGCTCCCAATCTGATTATCTATGCGCCAGGAAAGTCTCAGCAAAACTTCTACGTAAAAAGAAACGCGAACACATGAAGAGCTGCATTGAAGACATCAACCAACATGCGGCCAGCGGAAATTCAAAAGAGTGCTTTGCCAATGCAAGGAATCTGACAAAAGATTTCCACCCAAGATCTACAGCCATCAAAAATGAAAATAATGAACTTACAACAAGTGAACGTGATGTGCTGGCAGTGTGGCGATCCCACTTTCAAGACCTATTGAATAGGACGAATGAAGTTCATCCTATTCGAGCAATTGCTCCATCAACTGAGGAGATTTTTGTCCCTTACCCAGCAATAGAGGAAGTGGAAGCTGCAATTAAAAAACTGAAAAATGGCAAATCACCAGGTTTCGATGGAATTCCCGCTGAACTTTTGAAAAATGGAGGAGCAGCTCTGGTCTCACGTATATACGATCTGATTCTTGCAATCTGGGACCAAGAAGAACTACCTGCTGGATGGAAAACAGCTCTCATTGTTCCGCTACATAAGAAAGGTGACCGTCTAAAGTGTGAAAATTATCGTGGCATCGCACTGTTGAACACTGCATATAAAATACTAGCTAATGTTGTACTTGCTCGACTCATCCCGTTCGCCGAATCTATCATCGGTGACTATCAGTGTGGTTTTCGTCCCAACCGCTCAACCACAGATCAATGTTTTACATTAAGGATGATTCTGGAAAAATGTTGGGAGTACAACATCAGCATTCACCAGCTCTACGTTGATTTCAGGCAAGCATATGATAGTATCATCCGCGACAACCTCTGGTCCGCACTCATATGCCTTGGTATCCCAGAGAAACTTGTTTCTCTGTGCAAACTCACAACATCGGGATCAAATTGTAGAATAGTAATCGAAGGGTCAGTTTCTGATCCTTTCGATATAACATCAGGTGTTCGACAAGGTGATGCACTCGCGCCTGTACTGTTTAATTTGGCGCTAGAGTACGCGATAAGAAAAAGCCGAATTGAGACGCAAAACTGCATATATAATAAATCTAGTCAAGTTCTTGGCTACGCAGATGATATTGTGCTTCTCGGACGTAGAACGAGCGATATTAAAGATAGTCTCTCTCAGCTTGAAAGAAATGCTAAACGACTTGGATTATGCATCAACACCGGCAAGACTAAAGTGCTAACAACATCTAAGAACATACCTCCCGGAAATCTGGATACTGGCGACTACGAAGTGGAACGCGTGGAAAACTTCAAATACCTCGGGTCTGTAATAACATCGTCAAATGACATGCAGGCAGATATCAAAGCCCGTGTCTCTGCCGCATACAGAGTTTTCTACGCATACTCAAAACTTCTGCGATCAAAACATCTTTCGCGGTCGTGTAAACTCACACTTTACAAAACATTAATTCGACCTGTGCTTACATTTGGAAGTGAAAGCTGGACACTGACTTCATCCGATTGTAGAATTTTATCAACATTCGAGAGGAAGGTCATACGAACAATTTATGGTCCATGTAAAGTTGCTGAAAATCAGTATAGAATCCGAATGAATCACGAAATCAGACAGCTTCTTGGAGGCTGCGATGTAATCGGATTCATTAAATCTAACCGGATCAGATGGTTTGGTCATGTAGAAAGGGCTCCATTAGAAAGAATGATAAAAAAAGCGTCCCAACAACAACCAGCTGGTGTTCGTCGAAGAGGAAGACCTAGACAACGCTGGCGTGATGACATCATCCAAGACCTTCGTGATATAGGATGTCGAAACTGGGGTCAACTGGTCATGGAACGAGATGATTGGAAGCTGGTGGCACAGACGGCAAAATCCCTTCATGGGATGTAAACGCCAGAGAGAGAGAGAGAGATCTGTCTACGAGTGATGATGAGAATTAGGGACAATTCTTATATTCAGAATGGCCGAATGTAAAATAATGAATTATACTAATAACACTGCCATCTATTAGTTTGAAGTTAAAGTAATTTTATCTTAATTGTTTGTATTGGTAGTACTGTTTAATAATATGATATACATCGTAACTATGTTCAAGGGACTTAGTGTGTGTTCGCCGAAGTAATAACACGCGTTTTTAGTCAACCTGAAATAAATATATAAATAAATAATAAAAGGAGGAAATTGCATCGAGTGTTTTATTTAAAATTGTTCTCCGGATTTCCAACCTTTTACATCAGTCAAATCGAACACGGCTATTTTAACATTAAAATAAAAACATGTCAATTTTACACATTAAATTTAACGTAAACACATTTTCTACCAAAATATACCTAATCATATTTTTTATATAAATAAAGATGTAAAACACAACTTGCCATAAAATTTAATATTTACTTTTATTTAATTTTTTATAATGTTTTTTACTATTGCGATACGAATAATTTCCTTTTGAACTTTGACGTTAAAAATAAATGAAAATTATATTTTCGTTTTTCTAGAAGATATAAAAGTTTGCATTAAATAATTTTACTAGAAATATATAGAGGGTGCGAGGTACATCCAACTTTTAGGATTTATTATGATTGAATACTATTAGAGTAGGAAGAACGAACTTTAATTAAATTACATTACATTACAATTTCATTTGAAGTATAAACAAAAATACGAAACAAGATTATAACTTGAAAAAAATTTATTCAGTATATAACACGTACTTTTAGACTTTAGAGTAACATTTTATTTTTTAAGTGTCTTAAATCTACTTGACAATAATTATAAATAAATTGTAACTTTAGAAAAACCACTTCTCACACACTTGATAAATGTTTTAAAATTTTAATTAAATTTTATCTTCAATTATTTATTTACTTTAATATAGAAAAAAAATTTAATATATATTAATATTGAGCAATGTTGGTTTTTAGCAAGTTACAGTTCTTCAATTTTCTCTCTAGCAAACAAATCAATATTCTATTTTTAAAATTTAAAACCAATCAATTTGAATTAATCTCAAAGCTATCGTTAACATTTTCTTAAAGATATTATAAAATTTATAATATCAATTTCGTTTCCCTTTACGATTACCATTTACCATCATCATTTTAAATTATGGCATTTTTTGTTGTTGGTAAAAATAACGGAATAAAATTTTTAAGATTTTAATCGTTGTCTATAATGTTATTAGCTTATCAAGAAAAAAAACAAATATGTATTTATAAAAAAGTTTCAAGATAAAAAATGATTTTCCTCTGAAAATTCAAAAGATTTAATGTTAAAGAGTAAGTAAAATCAAGCTTATTTAAGCATCAAAATATTTAAATATAAAAGAAAATTAGTATTTTTTGTGAGTATAAAATGAACAAAATGTGATAAAGGAAAAACGATAAGACGGGAAATTGTGTAAGGAAATTTAAAATGAAAATTTGCTTTTTGAAAAAGATTATTATAAATTTTGTATAGATGTAAAGCGCGGGTCTATCTAAACATGTTTTTAAATTGTTTTTTTTTTTCTTTTTTCAAATTTGTTTGGCAAATTCCTCGAATATCATTGAATTTGTATTTCATTTTTGGCTTTTTAATGCTTTTTGTTTCGAAAAAAAATTTTCGACTTAAATTTCCAAACATAAATCTAGTGTTAGAAACAAGGTATCTAAATTAGCAATTACGATTGTAAAACAAAAACTCAATATCAAACAAGTTAGCAATACGATAACAATAACAAGAGATTAAATAGGAACTAGGCCAAAGAAAACTACAGAATATCACAAATAAGGATTAAAAAAAATCAAACATATAGTAGAATATCAATTAATCATGCATCAAGAACAAAGAATCTAGTATCAACAATGAAGAATTAAAAATCAAAAATCTAGAATAAATGATGAATAATGATTATAATTAATAATGAATATTGAAGAACAAAGAAAAAGGAATTCAGAATTAACAATGAGGAATGGTGTAAATTGAATGAATAATGAAGAATGAAGAAATCAAAAATCAAGAATCATGCATCAAGAATCAAGAATCAAAAATCAAGAATGAAGCATGTAGAATGAAGCATGAAGAAACGAGAATGTAGAATGCAGAATGAAGGATGGAGAATGAAGAATGTAGAATGAAGCATGAAGAAACGAGAATGTAGAATGCAGAATGAAGGATGGAGAATGAAGAATGTAGAATGAAGCATGAAGAAACGAGAATGTAGAATGCAGAATGAAGAATGAAGAATGTAGAATGAAGAATGAAGAACGAAGACTGAAGAATAAAGAAAGAAGAAAGAAGAATGAAGAATAAAGAATGAAGAACGAAGAATGAAGAATGAAAAATGAAGCATGGAGCATGGAGCATGAAGCATGAAGAATGAAGAATGAAGAATGAAGAATGAAGAATGAAGAATAAAGAATAAAGAATGAAGAATGGATAATGAAGAATGAAGAATGAAGAATGAAGAATGAAGAATGAATAATGAAGAATGAAGCATGTAAAATGAAGAATGAAGAATGAAGAATTAAGAATGAAGGATGAAGAATGTAGAATGAAGAATGAAGAATGAAGTATGAAGAATGAAGAATGAAGAATGAAGAATGAAGAATGAAGAATGAAGAATGAAGAATGAAGAATGAAGAATGAAGAATGAAGAATGAAGAATGAAGAATGAAGAATGAAGAATGAAGAATGAAGAATGAAGAATGAAGAATGAAGAATGAAGAATGAAGCATGAAGAATGAAGAATGAAGTGATGAAGAATGCAGAATGAAGAATGAAGAATGAAGCATGAAGAATGAAGAATGAAGAATAAAGAATGAAGAATGAAGAATGAAGAATGAAGAATGAAGAATGAAGAATGAAGAATGAAGAATGAAGAATGAAGAATGAAGAATGAAGAATGAAGAATGAAGAATGAAGAATGAAGAATGAAGAATGGAGATTGAAGAATAAATAATAAGAATGAAGAATGAAGAATGAAGAATGAAGAATGAAGAATGAAGAATGAAGAATAAAGAATGAAGAATCAAAAATCAAAAATCAAGAATGAAGCATGAAGAATGAAGCATGAAGAATGAAGCATGAAGTATGAAGAATGAAGTATGAAGAATGAAGAATGAAGAATGAAGAATGAAGAATGAAGAATGAAGATGAAGAATGAAGAATGTAGAATGAAGACAGAAGAATGAAGAATGAAGAATGAAGAATGAAGAATGAAGAATGAAGAATGAAGAATGAAGAATGAAGAATGAAGAATGAAGAATGAAGAATAAAGGATGAAGAATGAAGAATGAAGAATGAAGAATGAAGAATGAAGAATGAATGAAGAATGAAGAATGAAGAATGAAGAATGAAGAATGAAGAATGAAGAATGAAGAATTAAGAATGAAGAACCAACAATCCAGAACCGAGAATCAAAGAAAAAGAAAGCATCAAGAATAAAATATCAAGAAATCAAGAATCAAGATAAACGGACTTCCGCTGAAATAGAATTGATATCATCTGCGCCTGCAAACCTCTCACATCAACCACAGAAACATTAGCAAGCGGTCCGTTCTTAACGGGTCGAGTGACAAATTGTATAAAAGTGTCGCTTTTCAGTGTGGTTTTTTTAAGTCTAGCATTTTTGGAATGCCTTACCTGCGCGGTATATTTCAGATAATTTTAATTAAAAAATTTTCAATATGAATGTTCATAAATTCCTCAAAAAAATTATTAACAATCACAAACACTAGCTAGGATGGCATATTCGGCTATTCAAACACGATAATTTATTATTATGAACACTAATGACTAAATATGCCTAACTAAACCAGTGCAAATAACTTTTTGTAAGGAAACAATTAGTAACAGCTTGTTGCAGTTGAGTTGCAGCATCCTAACGAAAACGTATTTCAACTTATTTACAATATAAAAGGATATCAAAATTCGAATTTTCTGTTATTAGTAATATGTATCCTATGTGTATAATGACTGCGTTCTTTTGATACATTAGTAATTTTAAGCCTAGTAAGTTTTGGCACTTCAATACATCAAATGATGGTATTGATCGGATATTTTGGCAGACCATTTTAAGTCATTATTTTTTGTCACGATGCAAATGAAAAATAATCAGAAGTTGAAAATTCAACTATTTGACTTTATTGGATGCAGTTTGTAATGGTAATTCGCTATAATTTTGTTATATTGTTGCTGATCAGTTAAAGTAATTCATATTCTAGTTAAATATTTTGATAAAGAATAACTATAGGCGGAAACAAATCTGCATTAAAAGCTTTCTACGTACTACCGCATACATATTATGTTTCGGTTCTAAATAGATTAAAAATTCAGAAATGTTAAACATAAATTGAGAATAATGTTTTGTTTCTTAGATTGAAATTGTCTAAACTGTTTCTCTCTCTCTCTGGCGTTTACATCCCATGGAGGGATTTTGCCGTCTGTGCAATCAGCTTCCAATCGTCTCGTTCCATGACCAGTTGACCCCAGTTTCGACATCCTATATCACGAAGGTCTTGGATGATGTCATCACGCCAGCGTTGTCTAGGTCTTCCTCTTCGACGAACACCAGCTGGTTGTTGTTGGGACGCTTTTTTAATCATTCTATCTAATGGTGCCCTTTCTACATGACCAAACCATCTAATCCGGTTAGATTTAATGAATCCGATTACATCGCAGCCTCCAAGAAGCTGTCTGATTTCATGATTCATTCGGATTCTATACTGATTTTCAGCAACTTTACATGGACCATAAATTGTTCGTATGACTTTCCTCTCGAATGTTGATAAAATTCTACAATCGGAGGAAGTCAGTGTCCAGCTTTCGCTTCCAAAGGTAAGCACAGGTCGAATTAATGCTTTGTAAAGTGTGAGTTTGCACGACTGCGAAAGATGTTTAGATCGCAAAAGTTTTGAGTATGCGTAGAAAACTCTGTATGCGGCTGAGACACGGGCTTTAATATCTGCCTGCATGTCATTTGACGATGTTATTGACCCGAGGTATTTGAAGTTTTCTACACGTTCCACTTCATAGTCGCCAGTATTCAGATTGCCGGGAGGTATATTCCTGGATGTTGTTAAAAGTTTAGTCTTGCCGGTGTTGATGCATAATCCAAGTCGTTTAGCATTTCTTTCAAGCTGAGAGAGACTATCCTTGATATCGCTTGTTCTACGTCCGAGAAGCACAATATCATCTGCATAGCCAAGAATTTGACTAGATTTGTTAAATATACAGTTTTGTGTCTCAATGCGGCTTTTTCTTATCGCGTACTCAAGCGCCAAATTAAATAGTACGGGTGCGAGTGCATCACCTTGTCGAACACCTGATGTTATATCAAAAGAGTCAGAAACTGACCCTTCGATTACTATTCTACAGTTTGATCCCGATGTTGTGAGTTTGCACAGAGAAACAAGTTTCTCTGGAATACCAAGGCATATGAGTGCAGACCAGAGGTTGTCGCGGATGATGCTATCATATGCTTGCTTGAAATCAACGTAGAGCTGGTGAATGCTGATGTTGTACTCCCAGCATTTTTCCAGAATCATCCTTAAGGTAAAACATTGATCTGTGGTTGAACGGTTGGGACGAAAACCACACTGATAGTCGCCGATGATAGATTCGGCAAACGGGATGAGCCGAGCGAGTACGACATTAGCTAGTATTTTATATGCAGTGTTCAACAGTGCGATTCCACGATAATTTGCACACTTTAGGCGGTCGCCTTTTTTATGTAGCGGAACAATGAGAGCTGTTTTCCATTCAGCAGGTAGTTCTTCTTGGTCCCAGATTGCAAGAATCAGATCATATATACGTGAGACCAGAGCTGCTCCTCCATTCTTAAGTAGTTCTGCAGGGATTCCATCTATAACTGGTGATTTGCCATTTTTTAATTTTTTGATGGCAGCTTCCACTTCTTCTATTGTTGGGTAAGGGACAAAAATCTCCTCACTTGCCGGAGCAATTGCTCGAATAGGATGAACTTCGTTCGTCCTATTCAGTAGGTCTTGAAAGTGGGATCGCCATACTTCCAGCACATCACGTTCACTTGTTGTAAGCTCGTTGTTTCCATTTTTGATGGCTGTAGATCTTGGGTGGAAATCTTTGGTCAGATTCCGCGCATTGGCAAAACACTCTTTCGAATTTCCATTAGCCGCATGTTGGTTGATGTTTTCGATACAGCTCTTCATGTGTTCGCGTTTCTTTTTCCGTAGGAGTTTTGCTGAGGCTTTTCTGGCGCATAGATAATCAGTTTGGGAGCTTCGGGTGTTTCTTGTTAACCCTTTTTCTCGCAGTTTTTGTTTGTGCTCAATGCTTTCGCGGCACTCGTCATCAAATCATTCGTTACGTGATTTCGGTGGTCGTTTTCCGATTGTAGTTTGTGCTGCGGATATGATGGTTGATTGAAGCGTTTGCCATTCTTCTTGTATGTTTAATGGCATCTCAGATGGGATGTCATGCTCTTCTATGTTTTGCGTTACAATTTCCTGATATCTATTCAGTGTTTCCAGGTTTTTAAATGCTTCGACATTTCAGCGCACGGTCTTTTTTGCTTGCCTATTAAATGTAGATGATAATTTGCACTTATACTTAAAGATGACAAGCATATGATCGGTGTCCATATCAGCACCTCTGTATGATCGAACGTCAGTTACACTTGTAGAGTGTCTCTTAGAAATCATGACGTGATCGATTTGATTTTCAGTTCTTCCATCATTTGATTTCCACGTTGCTTTGTGGATTCTCTTATGAGGGAAGAAAGTGCTAGAAATTACTAGATCATACATCATAGCCAGTTCAGCTGTGCGAAAGCCGTTATTGTTACTAGCATGATGCAAGCTGTTAGGGCCGACATGTGTTTTAAGTTCTGCACTTCAAACACATGTCGGCCCTAACAGCTTGCATCATGCTAGTAACAATAACGGCTTTCGCACAGCTGAACTGCCTATGATGTATGATCTAGTAATTTCTAGCACTTTCTTCCCTCATAAGAGAAACCACAAAGCTAAACTGTTGGTAATGTTATTTTTAGTAAATTTGCATCAAATTGGCAAATAAAGTACAACAATATAGTAGAATTAAGTGTGTAAATTTGTTAAGAAGGAAACTTTTGTGGAAACGAGTCATGCATGGTAGACCGAGATTTTACTCCACCTATTGTTGGACTCTTGAGCGGTTGAAAATAATAATCCATCTGTCGGATATAAAAAAAAACCATTGTGTTGAATGGTCGAAATTTCTAATATGCCGGATGAAGAAATAGCAAGAAAAAGACGAGAGGACAGAGGATATAAAAGATCGGTCGACCATTATGGTTAGCTCTTCACTTTTTGGTTTGGTAACTTGTGACTTTATGACAGTAATTGTTAAATTTTTTATTATGTAAATCAAATTGAGATAATAAACAAAAAAAATAATAATTTTAATTGTTATTTGTTCGCTTTTGTGAGTGAATTGTAGTATCTTGACAGTGGGGCGTCAGTAACAAAACAACACAGGAAGAAATTGTGCTGTGTTCTTGTTGTTGTGGTAATGGCTTACCCAGGTTGATGACTGTATCCTCGTCACAGCTGCCATAAAAGCAAAGAAAATATTACTATTTGTATTGCCGCTGATGGATAGCTGACTCTTGCCGGTCATTATTTATTGTTAATGACGTTACCACAGGTGTAACATTGACTTATTAGAAATCGTACTAGTCATCTCAACTTTGTTATCTTCATCAGTGCATATATGTGAAAGAAACTAATTAAGTGCTATTGATGACGCTGCATTACGAATATATGTGCTAATGCTGACGTGGTATACTCAATCTGGATAATTTTGTTAATCAATACGGATTTACATGCTATTGCTGACGTGGTACAACCAATATCTGGATAATTTTGATAATCAATACGGATTTACATGTTCTTGCTGACGCAGAATATCCAACATGGATAATTTGTGAGTTATTTTAATTAATTTTACCTAATTAGATATTAAAATTTAACATTTATAAACTTTAATATCTAATAATAGCATCATGGCTTCCATGTTACTCTAAATAAATCGGTTGTGATCAAGACGTGAGAGCGGTCTCGTTCAATCTCCGCGTGATGCTTCCTATAGTATTGTAATATGTCCTCATCCATATATAAAAAAATAAATTTGTAATCTCACACGATTTTCATTGTTGCCACCGGCTTAATCAATTAAAAACTTGGAATGCTGAAACTATCCCGTGATAGCCAGGTGTGAGAAGCCTGTGACGCGTGCAACAAGCTTGAAAACTATTGGATTAGTATGAAAATATTGCGCAAATGATGAGGAAAATTAATTAAAGGTGATCCGAGTTACGGGGGTCACATGGTAATGTTTATTTTTTTACACCATCTAAAAGTAGAGGTTTCAACAAAAAATAAAGACTGCATAAAAATAAAAACTGAATTGCTGTATATTGCTGTATATCCTGTAGATGGTTTTTATAAGATTGAAACCGGTAATACAAGAAATAAAAAAATTTAATTCTAAGTTTTAGTTTTTTTTATTAAAGTGAAGAATAATTGTTGGTGAAATATGTTCAACAAATACTTTATAATGTATAGAGTTCTTCACGTCACTCCGAAGAAAACTAGTAGGGTAGGGTGTGACCATAGCGGCCACGCCAAGAACTTCCCGTTAAGTTAAATACGTAACATAAAGATATTTTCTTAAAACTTTAATAAATTGAAATTCTCTTTCTAAGGCTTGCAATTAATCGTCATTTTTTCATCTTTTGGTTACACTGGAAAGAAGATTTTCATTGCACCATATATTTAAAAACTAGCGGTGGAGTCTACTTAAAGCCTACTTTGTCAACGTTGCTAAAATTTTTTCGATTTTTCTTAAACAATACCACCATTTTTAGGGTTCCGTACATTGAAAAAGTAAAAAGGGTAGGGTACCGAACCTATTGGTGAGACTTCGGTGTCCGTCCGAATTTCTACATAATCGATTTTCTCAGTGTTATCAAATACACCATACTATCGATCTCATACATATTTTTTTTCCAACTTTTTTTTTAAATGAGGGATTATTACTGCAGTGCTGCCTTATAACGAAAAAAAATGTAAATATTATTTTATCTCAGACACATACTATTTTGCAGCGACACACAACAAATATTACAAATATTGTGTCAAATTATAATTATTTTTAGAAAATCAAAATATGTTCGTGTTTTTCTTTTTCAAGACTAAACTTTTATTTTATTATGCGTGTGTAACTGTGTATCTATTTGTGTGTGTGAGTGGATAAGAAATATTTTTTGTGGATTTGTATATAATTTTGGTTCTTAATTCTTCTCGTTATGCGATTTTTGAAATGATTTATGAGAAAAATTTGTTAAGGAAAACTGGGAAAACTAAAGAGCTTAGTCGGTTTTGTGAAGTTTTGTAGAATGGTGTATTTGGTAGAATGAATGTACTTCTAAGGCCGGGGTGCTATTCTTGTAAGCGGGTCAAACTAATAAATTATATTTTTGTGAAAAAAAATGAAACGGTATTTTTTTTAAATTTTGACTTAAGGTATTTTATTAGTATTTATTTTGATTTGAAATTTCTTCTGATTTGTTTTAAAAATTTTCCCAAGAATATTCCATATTAAACCTACACATTCTAGGAAACATGCAATGGGTCGTAATATGCAAAGCGGGTTAATTGCAATTCTAACTCCTAACAGGTACAACATCCCAGCCAACACGCGATGCTTCAATTAAAGGAATATTGAGGACTGCCTTGAACTGTATATAATTGAATCTATAAGGCTCTCTATATAAATTTGCGATGGGTTTCTTCAGTTTGAAGGACCTTATGTTTCCTTAGTAGTTTTACTCGTTACACTTCCTATCGAATTGTGGCATTTAGGCACCATATCAACCTGTTTCTTGTATAAAGTGATGTAGTAAGCTGACTTGTTTTAAAATAAGTTGATATAATATAATGTCGTCTTATGATGGTATGTCATTGAAATTGGGTTTTATAACTATAGGTTGCTGGTGATATCATAATTTTTTCTCAGAACTGTAAAGACTAAAATTTAGGTATATAGTAATTCGGTAAATTGATTCGATTTAAATTACATTCTGCGTTGATTTATCAACTCTGGTCTATGCCGATTTTGCAAAGGCAATAATTAATATTTTTTGTATATTTAGGTATGTTATTTATTCTACATTTGAGATTTGAGGCAGTACATAAAAACATATATTTTTTTGAATGTTTTTTTGAATTTGAGATCAGTTATTACTTTTTATATTGATAGAGATATTCTATAAAATAATCTTATACATGTACGAGTATATAAATCTGGACGAACTAATAATTAACATTAAAATTGTATTAAAATTTCTGTGATTAATTTATTTCGAAATACAATTTTTAAAAAGGTTAGTTTAAAAAATTAAATGCTTAGTGTGTCTAGTTTATAGAGATACTTGGTTTTCGTATCAAGCATCCATTGGCAATTTTTTCTTATTAAAATTAGTAAGAGATAGTCCAATGCCTTAATTCGATAGTCATGGCATGAGTTTTCCTTACTGTACCATACTGGATAATTTTTTTTGGTCATTGCTATACAATCCTTTATATAAATTTCTTTTATGTTATTTGTATGAATCCGATTTTTAAAGGTTTCCTGAAAATATGTGATATATTCACGATATAGCTCGAAAAATGTAGCGCTTACAGCTGAGTATGTATAATTTTTATTTTCCAATTTTTTATGGAGCAAATATTCCCTAGGAACAATGACAGTTTGGTCCCGAAGTAATGTAGAACTGCACTGTTCACACTTTATCTTTTGAACGATTTTGTTGCTCACTTAAGAAACAAAATACGTTATAACATTATGGTTCGTGGTATTTGTATTTTCCAAATCGGTTGATGTAAGTTCAAACACCTCGTCATATTGATCGTGCATTCAATGTCCAATTCATTCTCGATCGATTCTAATGCTATTTGTTCTGCTCTGTTGATCTCGTCATGTAATGGAATAGGTTCGCTTCGATTTCCTAAATCTTCGTCTAATGTACAGTTTGCTGATTTACTTTTTAAATTTGGTATAGTTAATTTCATACTCATTATGAATTTTGAAGTATTGTTAAATTCATAAGCAGAAGGATTGCGATTATTGCCTCCCTTGCCACGAACTAGACTAAAGACATTTTCTAATATGTCCTGATTTAGTCTTCGAGTTTATATATAGTTTATTGACTGGTATGTTGCGAAAACCATCTGCGTCAATTCCACCACCGCGTTTTTATTTTGAATAAACCCGTTAATCGCGTAAACCGTCTTTTTTTCTTACCAGGCTGCACTAGTAATTCAATAGACTCAAGAAATCTTACCATTTCTTTCAAAAATTTGCATGTAATTCTGTTCATTCCTATTAATAAAATAACCATTTTATGGTACAATTTTTGAACTATTAAACAAATAAAATAAATCATTAAACTTTTTTAAAAATAATTCAGTAGCTTTAGCAGAATCTGCTAGTTCTTGTTCAAATTGATTTAAATGCAAACACAAATTAATTGCTGAAGCAACTGAGTTGGAAAGCACTTGAGCTGCATAAGACACACGCATTTTTGCGAAATTGTTCGGTTCAACGTGGTTTATTGTCAACTTGGGGCACATTTTGGTGGATTTATTTTTATCAATTTCATAAACTTTCTTTACGAATTCAAAATTCACTATACCATCTGATGTTTTCAGTGTGTTGGCCATTATTATATTTCTTATAGATTTTATTAAGTGCGGTGTGCAGAAAAAACCAAAAATTTTCAAATTTGTATGTATGAAATATGGTTTATCGATTTTTATACTCAAATTTTTAAATACAGCACGATTGTTTGATCCTTGATCACAAATTATGAAAGAACAAATTTGAAAGAAATGGTAAGATTTCTTGAGTCTATTGAATTAATAGTGCAGCCTGGTAAGAAAAAAAGACGGTTTACGCGATTAACGGGTTTATTCAAAATAAAAACGCGGTGGTGGAATTGACGCAGATGGTTTTCGCAACATACCAGTCAATAAACTATATATAAACTCGAAGACTAAATCAGGACATATTAGAAAATGTCTTTAGTCTAGTTCGTGGCAAGGGAGGCAATAATCGCAATACTTCTGCTTATGAATTTAACAATACTTCAAAATTCATAATGAGTATGAAATTAACTATACCAAATTTAAAAAGTAAATCAGCAAACTGTACATTAGACGAAGATTTAGAAAATCGAAGCGAACCTATTCCATTACATGACGAGATCAACAGAGCAGAACAAATAGCATTAGAATCGATCGAGAATGAATTGGACATTGAGTGCACGATCAATATGACGAGGTGTTTGAACTTACATCAACCGATTTGGAAAATACAAATAGCACGAACCATAATGTTATAACGTATTTTGTTTCTTAAGTGAGCAACAAAATCGTTCAAAAGATAAAGTGTGAACAGTGCAGTTCTACATTACTTCGGGACCAAACTGTCATTGTTCCTAGGGAAAATTTGCTCCATAAAAAATTGGAAAATAAAAATTATACATACTCAGCTGTAAGCGCTACATTTTTCGAGCTATGTCGTGAATATATCACATATTTTCAGGAAACCTTTAAAAATCGGATTCATACAAATAACATAAAAGAAATTTATATAAAGGATTGTATAGCAATGACCAAAAAAAATTATCCAGAGTGGTACAGTAAGGAAAACTCATGCCATGACTATCGAATTAAGGCATTGGACTATCTCTTACTAATTTTAATAAGAAAAAATTGCCAATGGATGCTTGATACGAAAACCAAGTATCTCTATAAACTAGACACACTAAGCATTTAATTTTTTAAACTAAACTTTTTAAAAATTGTATTTCGAAATAAATTAATCACAGAAATTTTAATACAATTTTAATGTTAATTATTAGTTCGTCCAGATTTATATACTCGTACATGTATAAGATTATTTTATAGAATATCTCTATCAATATAAAAAGTAATAACTGATCTCAAATTCAAAAAAACATTCAAAAAAATATATGTTTTTATGTACTGCCTCAAATCTCAAATGTAGAATAAATAACATACCTAAATATACAAAAAATATTAATTATTGCCTTTGCAAAATCAGCATAACCCAGAGTTGATAAATCAACGCAGAATGTAATGTAAATCGAATCAATTTACCGAATTACTATATACCTAAATTTTAGTCTTTACAGTTCTGAGAAAAAATTATGATATCACCAGCAACCTATAGTTATAAAACCCAATTTCAATGACATACCATCATAAGACGACATTATATTATATCAACTTATTTTAAAACAAGTCAGCTTACTACATCACTTTATACAAGAAACAGGTTGATATGGTGCCTAAATGCCACAATTCGATAGGAAGTGTAACGAGTAAAACTACTAAGGAAACATAAGGTCCTTCAAACTGAAGAAACCCATCGCAAATTTATATAGAGAGCCTTATAGATTCAATTATATACAGTTCAAGGCAGTCATCAATATTCCTTTAATTGAAGCATCGCGTGTTGGCTGGGATGTTGTACCTGTATAAGGAGTTAGAATTGCAATTAACCCGCTTTGCATATTACGACCCATTGCATGTTTCCTAGAATGTGTAGGTTTAATATGAAATATTCTTGGGAAAAATTTTAAAACAAATCAGAAGAAATTTCAAATCAAAATAAATACTAATAATAGTACATTATATACCGAGGTGATAAAGTAAATTTTCTACATTGAGGTGGATATTAATTCGCGAGAAACGAAGTTTCGAGCGAATTAAGCACCGAAATGGAGAAAATTTTCTTCACCGAGGTTTATATACTATTTTTTTTACTACTTGATATAAAAAATGCACTAAAACTCTTAATTATTCACAAAATAAAATGTCAATTAATAAACAAATGGTGAATAAATAAAAATTTTGATTTGGTGAAACATTGTGTATCATATCATTGGATTGCGTATTGGATATTTATTATTCAGGGCTGCTTAGTTAGAAATTTATTTTCAATGAATTTTCTTAAAACTATATAAAAATCACATATGCTTTGCGTTCAAAAATATAGCTTTTATTTATTTTTGCCATGAATTGAATTGAATTGAAAATCTATTCAATATTGTTGAGCCAAATTTAGAATTTTTTTAGTCTACAACTCACAACTAAACTAAATTTCAACAGAATTCTGTTTAACACGAAATAAAATTTCAAATAAACTAAACTATAGTTGCAAAGAAGATTTTGCATTCATTCATTATTTATTATTATTAAAATAAAATCAAAACGCTTATTATTTTTTAATATATTATTATTATTTTAGGAAGAAACTAAAAAATTTCAAAGATGAACTCAGTTAACAAACGAACAAAAATTATATTTTCATTATTTACTAAGGTTTTAAAATACTTATTATTAGGTGTGGGGAATAATTATTAGTAACCTTAGCTGAGAAAAATAACTTTTGTCTTGGGTTTTTGAGTAAATAATTGAAATTTCTCATGCAAGTAGTAAAAAAAATACCTTAAGTCAAAATTTAAAAAAAATACCGTTTCATTTTTTTTCACAAAAATATAATTTATTAGTTTGACCCGCTTACAAGAATAGCACCCCGGCCTTAGAAGTACATTCATTCTACCAAATACACCATTCTACAAAACTTCACAAAACCGACTAAGCTCTTTAGTTTTCCCAGTTTTCCTTAACAAATTTTTCTCATAAATCATTTCAAAAATCGCATAACGAGAAGAATTAAGAACCAAAATTATATACAAATCCACAAAAAATATTTCTTATCCACTCACACACACAAATAGATACACAGTTACACACGCATAATAAAATAAAAGTTTAGTCTTGAAAAAGAAAAACACGAACATATTTTGATTTTCTAAAAATAATTATAATTTGACACAATATTTGTAATATTTGTTGTGTGTCGCTGCAAAATAGTATGTGTCTGAGATAAAATAATATTTACATTTTTTTTCGTTATAAGGCAGCACTGCAGTAATAATCCCTCATTTAAAAAAAAAGTTGGAAAAAAAATATGTATGAGATCGATAGTATTGTATTTGGTGTTATCCACTATCCACATTAGTGCTATCCACTTGAAAATTTTTACAGCTATACAATGTGTTTGTCCACGCCTACTGACAACAAGAAAATTATGAATATTATTTTTTATCAATATTTTATGGACATTGATAAGGAGATAGTAAAACATAAGTTTGTTTTAAGGAATCGAGCTTGGTTTAAAAAAATCAAAAAAATCCAAATATTTCAAAAAGACATTTCAATGAATTATCGACCGCTTAGTTTTTAAGTTATTTCCAAAAAAGTGCGTTTATTTTTTTGTCCTCCACCCAAACTTCGAACATTACAAAAGCAGCAAGTTGCAAAACTACTATAAACATTACAAAAACCTTATGCTCTAAGTTTCAACAAAATTAAATGTCAAGACTGAGAAGTCTAAAAAAAACAGTTGTTCAACGAACCACAGACATCCTCCCCGACTCCTTTGCCAAATTTTGAAAATAACTGATTCAAAATAGCACATTTTTCATATTCAAATAAAACCGGATGCGATTGCGGCTCATTTTAGTTCAAAAGTTTCATTAAGTTCTCATGCGATTGTGTAATGAAAATAACGCCTATTTTTCAAATTTTCTTAAAAAAACTCAAAAAGTAAGATAGCAATTGTTTATACAAATGTCATTATAAATGGCTGACATGATGACAAACAAAATGGGAGGTAAATGATCTTGATAGCATTATTTATTCTAGTAATACTTGCAAGAGATGATATTCAGTTTTTTGGAAACCCCTAAAAAATAAATGAACTGATTTCATTTGAAAAGGACTGGGCTGTAAGTTACGCCAAGATATATCGATTGTGACCATTGAAGTTGAAATTGGATCATCCTTTGTTGAGAGAGCGTTGGACAAATGTTTGTCCACATACGATGATACACACGCACATACCCACACACACATACATTCTGCCAGCTAAAAATAGCCTAAACAGCTTCAGAAGTTTAGGAAACGTAATATTATAAAAATTTCGATTTCGAAAATTGACCCAAAAACAATATCCTCTCATATCGTGAAGTTAATAAACAGTTGACCAGGCAATCTACTCTCGAACCTCTGACCTTTTTATCAAATTTAGAAAATAACTCAGGTTTTTGATATTCAAGTAAACCCGGATGCGGTTGCAGCTCATTTACATACAAAAGTTTCATCCAGATATCATGCGTTTGCATAAAGAAAATAACACGTAGTTTTTCACATTTTGTTAAAAATCTCAAAAACTAAGATAGCAATTGTTTATACAAATGTCATTATAAATGTCTGATATGATGACAAACAATATGGAAGCTTCATGACCTTGATAGCATTATTTATTAATCTTATGATATTTGCAAGAGATGATTTTCAGTTTTTTGGAAACCACTAAAAAACAAATGATTTATTTTCGCTAGTAAAGGACTGGGCTCTAAGTTACGACAAGATACATCGATTGCGACCATTTTCGTTAAAATCGTCCCATCCGTTGCTGGGAAAGCGTTGGGCAAAAATTCTCCACACAGCGATATACACATACATACACACACACACATACAGACTGCCAGCTAAAAATAGTCTTAACAGCTTCAGGAGGTCATAAAACGTAAAGATATCAAAAAAATTCCGATTTCGAAAATCGACCCAAAAACAATAACTTCCCATATCGGGAAGTTAATAATAATATTATAAAGACTACTGTTTTGTTTAAACTATTTCCAGGACATGGAGATTTTCGGGTGAAAATAAGATCACTTTTTTGGTTTAAAATCAAAATTAAACGTAAAAATAAATAACCATACCTTTGAATTGAAAAAAATCCAATTACTTCTTTACTTACTTGAGTTTAATTGATCTCAAAAATCCCCAATAATTTTAAATTCCCTTAATGTAGTCTGACATAAATACATATAGGAATACAAATTAACCAAGTGTCAGCCACTGGTTTCACATTCGTGACTAAGGATGTTATTTAGAATAGAAATATTCCCCATTCTATGAATTCACACAAAGTATTGTCGAGAAATTTAATGCAAAAAATTCCATATTACATACAAACATTTCCATAATATGCAGTCTAATGACTTATTAAATAAGTGATGAGGAAGTTTCAGCTTCGAAATTGTTATCGCCTCAACGGCGTAATCGACAGCGTTTCTGCCTAAGGATTCGAACCCGGCACTGAGGAGGAATGAATTCATCCAAAACACGAAAAATGAGTTTTTTTTCTGAGAAACTTCCAACCTTTGAATTGAAAAAATTCCAATTACTTCTTTACTTACTTGAGTTTAATTGATCTCAAAAAATCTCTAGTAAAAATAAATATTTTGATTCAAAA
This sequence comes from Diogma glabrata, assembly GCA_963693315.1. Lineage (NCBI taxonomy): Eukaryota > Metazoa > Arthropoda > Insecta > Diptera > Cylindrotomidae > Diogma > Diogma glabrata. The sequence goes on along the minus strand of OY856186.1, from coordinate 427,988,802 downwards.
AAATTACTGCGTATTAGGGACATAAAAATGTTAGATCCGCTGAATTGCGTGAAAAATCAAATTTTTTTGTGGGAGATAAAAATTAAAAACGAAAACACTTTTTTATCTCAATTTTCTATTTTTCACGAAAAATTCTAGGTTATGTGAAAAATGTACAAAACTTATAGACCTTTTTATTACCAACAACTTTTACTTTAAACTTTTTTAGATAGAAGGTCGAGTTTTGCTGCTAATCGTAAAAAACCATTTCTCCCCCTAAAAGCACACCCGATTAATATGCAATTTAGGCGGAAAGAAAAATTACAGTGTAAAATTGTTCAGAATAGTATATTCTTGTATGAGCTAGAATTAAGGCAATTCTTCACGAGGATGAAGTTTCCCGGAATGAGCGTAGCGAGTGGAGGGAATCATCCGAGTGAAGAATTGCCTTCATCCTAAGCGAATACAAGATACTATTTTATCCACGACTACAAATAATTCAAATAATTTCATTCATGTTTTCCTGTACAAGTTTGTATCGCCATATTGAATGAAATGAAAAACAAAACCAAACATGTTTGTTTATTTTAGATTTTATATACATATGTATTGTTTTTGTTTTAACTGGTTTATATTACTATACCAACAAATCAAGTTTTTAATTTGTTATGGGAATTTTGAATAAATAAAGCGTAATAAAAGAAATAAAAAAGAATTTGATATATAGAAAAGGAATGAATACAATTACAATGAAAGATATACGCATGGAAAGTATATATTCTTTAGTAGTCGTGGATAAAACTTATACCAATTACATTCTTTCACAATCGTTAAATCCTCGTGCTCATTATACACTAATGTATAGCACGAAAAAATAAATCAAAATTTCAATCAATCTAATCTTCTTTGCAACACTGAAATTATAATACCTACCGACTCTTATTGGTTATATGCATAAAACACCATTCACTAACTATAATTTGAACCTTAATTTGAAAAAATAAAAAATTGTGCACCCTGTATAATCCTCTAAGTATAATTAATGGAAACAATAAATCAAAAATAAAACGCAATTTTTCATCAAGAAAGTCGAAACAATTGCGTAATCTGAAAATTGTGGGCTTTTAATTCAACGACCTAATATTCTTAAAAAAACGATAATAAACGAACATTAATTAAAATTAAATTAATGACTGTTTGTTTACTTTGATTTAATACAGAACGAAGGAAAAATAGTCGCTTACATATAGTCAATAAATTAAATATTTGTTTTATAGAAAGGGATACGTTTACACCATTTTTAGTGATAAGTCAAGGAGAAATGTTTTCATTAAATATTGATTAATAACCTTTCGACCATTGTACAGTTGTATAAAGAACAATAAAATAGCTTTCGTAACCAACGAACATATAGAATTTTATTATGTTAAATGCTTTCCTAACGTTATTGATGTTGGTTTCAAGTATAATTAATAGTATTTTTATTTGAAGAGCCTTTGTTGCTGATACTTATTGTTTAAATTATCATATTTAATGTTACTGAAATGTTATTCTTTGTGGAGTATGGAAAGATTGATGAATTAAGAACACAAGTTTTGTTGCCTTAGAAAATAATCAGTCATTTGTCAGGAACAGATAAAACATTAGTTTTGTATATAATATATAGGAAATTTTTTAGGTCATCGGTTAAAGTATGACAAATATGCAATGGAAAAGAGACAAAGGTGGTTTATTCAAGTGATTTATATGTACAACTTCAGGTTTTTATCATGTTGACTGCCATGTGAATTAACAGTTCCTTGTAACCGCGTGTCAAACTTTCTGTGCATATTTGTTTCTCAAAGAATTAATTTTCTTTTTTCATGTTTTGTTTCCTTTTGTATGTATGTAGGAAAATGTGCTATGACAGTATTAAAGTCGCTAAAAATGTCTCGTTCACCCACACATACCTTTTAATACCAATAACTTTTGTTGATTTAATTCTACAATTTATTATTTAGGTTCTGTGCGAACTGACGAAATAATGACAGATGACAACTATTGTCAAAATTTTGTCTTTTGAAATTTATATTCACCATAACGAAACGTCAAAATTTGGTATAGCTTTTTAGCATCATCAAATTGTGACAGTAGACATAACAAACTATTTCAGAAGGAACAACAATTTATTACAGATGTTTTTTTAAGTGCTGAAGTAATATTTATATTAATATAATTATTATATATATTTATTAACAGCAAACATAAAAATTAAAAAGTTTTTCACCTTATGTCAAAATTTTGTTTTTACAAATTTCACCTTCACCAAAAACTTTGTTCTGTCAAATTTTTGTGAGTTCGCACAAAGCCTTATTGACAAACCTAAAATTATCTATTGATTGATTCGGTGAGAATTTACTAATAATAGAATTAACGCATTTTGTTTTATTAATGTCGGTATAATTTGGTTTTATGAAGCCAGTTGAACATCAAAAGTATCACGTTTTTGAATTTTAAAAATCTGGTTAACATAGACCAGTGGTTCTCAAAGCGTGTTCCGCGAAACACTGGTGTTCCGCGATGCACTTTCCACTGTTCCGCGAAAAAATCAGATGTACAATCAATTCAATTAAAAATTGTTTGAAAATAAAAATCAATTCAATGTGAAATTTACACGTCCGTAAAATTTACACGTTTCTCGGCGTTGTATGAATAAAAATATCTTTCGGGTTAAAATTACTTCTTGAAAACATAAAATATTATTGCAGTTATTAAAATTCTCCTTTTACACATAAACAAATAAAAAATGTATGAAGTTTTTGTTTCACACTATATGAACAAATGATTGGATAAGAAACCCGTTTACTTCTTCCGAATTTTCTAGTTTTAAATGAAGAAGAAGAATTGGCGTCGCTTTGTTCATATCGTGGATTAAAATTACAGTTCCATGAAAACACTCCTGAAAATGTTTGGATCTCTGTTAAAGATGAATACCCGAGTATAAGCAAAAAATCCTTGAACATATTATTGTTATTTTCCACGACATAACTTTGCGAAGCAGGATTTTCAACTATGATCAATATAAAGACAAACAAACGTGAGAGACTAGGGAATTTAGAAGAAGAAATGCGTGTGGCGTTATCATTTATTCGCCCCGATATCGCTGAGATCTGTAAAGATCGTCAAGCTCATGGATCGCATTAAGTTTGAGATTTTTTTTAAAAGTATTGTAATTTTAATTGTGCTTTCAATAAATATATTTGCATCAATCGATATCGGTACATATTTTATTTATATACATATTATTTTCTAAAAGTAGCACTTGGAAGCAGGGGGTTGCCAATCACACGCTGCGACACGATTCCGTTTCCTTTTTGCTTTATAATTACTACGTTTTCATGCAGATCGAAAAAGAATTGAGTCCTCATCCCGTTTTCAAACTGTAAAGTGTTTTCATGATTGGATTGAAAACGGGTTGAAAACGTTTTTAAAACAGTGTTGAAAAACTGTCAAAATGTCAAAAAGTGTTTAATTGTGTTCAATATTTTATTTTTTTATGCTTCTTTTAAATAAAGTTAATGAAATAAACATTTTATAAATCAATGTGAAATTAGTTGTTTTGTAATTTTATTTTTTATTTAGCGTATGGTTTTTTTTGTGACACATTAAAAATTAAACTTAAAAATAGGTACACTCTTCCATGAAATCTACCTAAAACAAAACATGGATACACATTAAATGAACTTACAATCGATTTGATTGCGCGTCTTTTAAGCTAAAATTAAAAAGTAAAATATTTGAACATTGGGCAGTACATTTGAACATTAGATGTTTACATCGAGCGAGTCTATCCATGCTACTACATCGGGAGTTGCCAAATGGATGTCTGAGATGTTGCCATTGTAACGTCGAATCGGACACACAGTTGCAATGTGTTTTATAGTTTGTTGTGGAGCGCCGCAGTCACACTCAGGGGACTCTGAAATGCCCCACTTGTAGAAAGAATCAGCACAACGTCCATGATTCGTTCTTATTTGGTTTATTGTGGTCCAGGTATGACGAGGCAAATCGAAACCAGGTTGGGTAGAAGTCGGGTTAGTAATAGAAAGTTGTGTTGTAATGTTGCCAGGAGTTGTCCCAGGCATCCAAGATATTAAAATCAGTTGCCAGCAGGTTGCTAGCAGATTTATGTGGAGGCTTTCTTGACTTCAATCGGCAACGAGTGTGGTCACCGTAATATTCGTGCAAGGGTAACGTGATGTTGTGGTACCCAACAACACGTTACCCTTTTTATGTTCACGCATGAGAGCATCCGAGCGTCTGAGTGCAGGTGGAGCGATATTGCTTAACACAGGGAGCCAAGGTAAAGGGGTGGATCTGATAGTACCACTTATAGTACGCATCGTGGCATGCAGCTGGCAGTCAGCTTTTTCAGTATGTGTGTTATTCAACCAGACTGGTGCGCCATACTCAGCCACTGAGTAAACCAGACTTAGAGCAGTTGTTCGGAGGGTAGCTGGAGTAGCACCCCATGTAGAGCCTGCCAGTTTGTGCAATATATTGTTTCTCGTTTTAAGTTTTTGTGACGTATTTTCTAGGTGGAGTTTAAAAGAAAGAGTTCTATCGAGAGTAATGCCCAGGTACTTTGGCTGTTCATTGTATTTAATGGCAGTGCCGTTAAATAACACTGATAGTTCGTGTTTTGCCAGTTTGTTGTTTAAGTGGAAACAGGAGCTCTCGGTTTTACTTAGATTGGGAAATAAGCTCCACGTTCGAAAATAGTCATTCATTATCGCTAGGTCAGTTGAGAGCAAATCCTCCAAGACACCCATGTCTTTGTTTTGAAATTTGGTTTTCAAATCGTTTTGAACTAAGCAAGAAAGCGTAGTAAATAATGGAGTGTTTTGGCAAACATTATTCTGTTTTTTATTGCACTTTTGGTTTCAAAAATGTTAGCCACCCTCGCCCCCTGTTGTAAAGTGTATGCTGTATTGTAGATGTTCCGCCTAAAACGATATCAGAGTTTAGTGTTCCCCGACTTCAAAAAGTTTGAGAACCAAGGACATAGACAATAGACATATTTCCATGTTTGTGTTTGTTTGTACTTTGGGACAGTTTCAATACTTTATTTATAAGTTTTATTGCTATTCAATTTCTCTTAAATTTATTTTTAATTCGTTTTGAAAGGAAAAACATTCTAAGATACAGTATCCTGAAAAGGTCTTGTTCACAATATTTTTGAAACTTTTATTTCATTTTTGATTACGGTTGAGTTGTTTGCATGAATATCAATATATCGAACACAACAAGAGTGGTTGGGTGACTCTGTGGAATACTGATAAATATTGAATATAGTGTGTTATTTTTTTATACAAATACAAACGAATCAGCAACAAGTGTTGGTTTGTCTTTTAAAAAGATGTTCAGAATAAAGGGCGATCGATCTAAACTCCATTTTGGTTTACCTTAAGTCTATGAGGTGTTAAAGCTACTCGGATCATTTAAAAATAAAGTAAAATCTCTACTGATTTGACATCAATTACGGTCATTGTTATTCTAACATCATAAATCCAATAAAATACAACAACTAGAATTCTGATAATATATAAATAATTTTCTCATAAAATAAAACTACTAAAAATTTCTTATAGCAACAAATAAAAAATAATGTGGTATTCATAACCCCAATATTTCGTTTACTATTTAAATAAAAATGCTTAGAACCAATAGAACCATAATCGTCGATAAGACCTTAATTACTTGAATGAAACCAAAAAAGTCACTCATAAAATTTATGTCAATACTGTAAATAAAAATTTATAACATTTTCGTGTTAAAACCATTTTCAAAATTGATATTTATAGGATAATAAATATATTATATAAATAAATAAAGCTTCTTTTAGGGACTTGAATTTCTAAACAGTTTTGCTATAAGTTGTAATGTATATAGGGAAGTATATTATAAATAAATGTAGAAGAATATAAATTTCAAAATTTTAACGTTAAAATAATCGATAAGATTTTAAGTTTATGGAAAATTCGATTTTCATTTTTTTTGCGAATTTATTTACTCAAATGTTTATATAATCTACGTATAGAGGGTGGTGCAAAATTAACGTTGTGGTTGAAATTGCTTATGACCTTTTTATTTCTGACTGCAAATTTTGGTCCACAAGTATACCTGTCTATAGGCCTTAAAGAAGATGACGACGCTATGTAAAGTAAGAACGTACAGACACATTTAGGATCCGTAAGACATAAGTTCTTAGGCTATCGCGAAGATAGCTGCTAATAGTTTTGCATTTATAAGATATGATCCCAACAGATAACAGCAACGGGTTCTTTCTTGCATTTGTTTCCGACATATGTTTATCTTGTTCGAAGTGTGTTCGAAGAACCAGTTAAAATTAACTTTACAAATGATTATGGAAAATGCTTTGTAAAGTACAGCTGTCAAAAAAGTCTACATTAATATACTGTAGGTACTTAAAAAACTATATAATAATTATTGCTTAAAAAAATCTATTAAAAATTCAATCCACAACGTTTTTTTATGTGTCACTCTGTATTTCACAAAGTGATTAAAGATTTTTCTTTTGAGGTTGTTTGAAAAACTTTCATAAATAATTTGCAGACTATGTACTGTATTGTTGATAAGAATGATTTTGGTTTATTTGCAAAATGTTTTAGGTTTTGGGTGAATTGATTACTTTTTGAAATTTTTTGGTAGAAGTAGAAATGATACAACGAATTGATTGATTTGGGTTTGGAAATGGTCAGTTTAGTTTAAGCTAGCAATATGTTGAATTTTGGTTTTGTTTGTTATTTATAACCATAAATCATTTTAATGAATGTGTAGAAATTCAGAGAGATTAGACAAAATCATAAACAAAATACCAAGATGAAACTTATTATTTTACGAGCAACAAAAAAAACAAATTTGTTTTTTTAATTTAATTTTTTTTTTGCTCTTACTTACTTTTTCTTTTATTCATTATTACATTTTAGTAAAACCTATATCTTTCTGGAGCTTTTATGTAGAATATAATAGATTTTTAAGTTTTTAATAATTTATCCACTATGATTTTTTTTTAATTGACTTAATTGACTTGTTAATCAAAATTAGTGATTTCATTTATCACAATAAAATTTGAAATTTTAAAATTTTACAGCTTCAATTCAAAGTATGTACCAGGAATAAAAAAGTGTTTTATCTTAAAAGCATCAGAACAAATGAATATAATTTCAGGCATTCTGAAACTGATGACACATTTACACCATCCGACATACTCCTATTATTTAAAAAATATATCACTATGTAACTTCGACAAACAAACTGTTAAACAACACCAACACAACTTTTAACTTTTACATTATCAAAACAAAAACTTGGTTTTTATTACATAAAAATTATTATTAAACTTCTCAAACTTTTATATTTTATCATTATGTTGCCATCATGTCTGTGCTTAAAAGTTCATAAAACTAAGACAACAGAACCCACCCGAATAATTTTATTGTAAATTCTGTGATTATTCTCGTTTCTAGTTCAATATAGTACAACATTTGTAGATTGCATTATTAAACAATCAAATCGTTATGACTTTTATGAAGAAATGTGTAATGTGTATAATATGAATACAAAATTAATTCAACGTTAGAAAAGATAAAATAAATAATTCTTCCTATGAAATTGTTGTCTAGAGAAGTAGAAAACGTAAGGAAAATGATTCTATAAAGTGGATATGACATAGATAAAAGTACATACTTTTATTTGCATAAAATTAATTAACCGCTAGATTATTTAAATCAGTTTTTTTTCCATTTTTGTGTAAATGCATTGAGGTCATATTCTTACAAATGTTTTTACATCAAAGATAAAAACTAAACAGGCTTGAACGTAGCTTTAATTTTCCTACATTTTCGTATCTTTTGAATAATTTTAATTTCAGCGCTTTGAAGTGTTGAGATTTAAGAATAAAAACAATATAACTTATATAAACAGTGTCAAGGAAAATTAGATATTGATTCAAGGATAAAAACAATCGAAATTTTAAACCACTGTAAAGATTATTTTTAGGTTTTTGATAGTACATATAAAAGTGGTTGCAAATCACTGCACTGTATTTCCTGGCATGGCAATCCCTTCGCAAATTCGTTTCAAATTCACGTTTTTGAAATCAAAGCTAAGAAGAAATGTTTCAATTCCTAACACAAGATGTTATTGGTAAAACATTAGTAGGTCTTAGTAGGTCTTTAATACGCTTAAATTTGTAAGTCTTATGCACGCGTGCATCAAATGACATAAATTTCATCGAATATTTTATCCAATATTTTATGCACATTACATTTATATATATGTGTTATTATGGTTTTCCATATTATTCACTGTTTGTGTGCTTTTGTCACTTTTGAATTAAAATGCAATATTTAAAAATGTACTTTTTACTGTTTATTTTTAATTTTATTTTATTAATAATAATATAAACTTCCTTGTAACAATTTGAATTTTATTTTTTATTTTATAGAATATCGATTTCGACTTACGTCATCCTCAGTTCTTAAATTATTATTACAATTTTTGCTTAAACTATTACTTATGTACTATTTCAACTGCTATTTTTTATTATTATGTCATATATTCTGTTAGTTTTAGTGTTGATTTTATCATTTAAAATGTTGTTATTGTTTTTATGTTTATATATTTTTATTTCTTCCAATCTATCTAGATGTTGTCCTTTTCTTTTTTTATGTAATTTGGTTAAATTTGTGTTGATATTGGTGTATTTGTGTTTTTCTATTTTACATTATATTTGTGTAGTTTTGGTTTTCCTTTTTGTTTGAAAGTTTTAACGTTTTAGTAAGTAAATTTGATGTTTACAATTCTAAAACGTCAAAATGGATGATTTAACAACAATTGCCATAAATTTGGAAATGATGCCATATAATTTTCAGTGACTTGAAATATATCATTTTTCAGATAATTGGCAAAATCATATATACTAGTATATCATCGACGAATACTTACAAATATTTTATGTTATTGGGTCATTCTTTTACAAACCGAACACCTTTCTGACCGACACATTTTTGATTTTTCATAGGTTTTATATCGAAAAAAAAGATATACGTGTTCAAGAATTTTTTTTTCTTTTTTTTTTGGAAAATATAGCGGTTCTAAATTTCGAGAATTTCGTGATTTTTGGCTTGACGAGTTATTTTTAAAAACTCATAACTTCGGTTGTATGGGGAAATAGAGCGGCTAAAATGTAAAAATAATTTTTAGTTACTATTTAACAAAATTAAAGAGTGTTTGGTTCGACCATCGTATTCTACATTCGATTTTCTATAAAAAACGTATATTTAATTAATGGAGAAATGAGTTTTATTGTTACAAATAAATTAATTTTTCCAGCACGGAACGACAAAAATTTATGAAATTTTTTGTCGTCCCGCACTCGATTATTTATTTCTAACAGTAAAATGTAATGTTATAATGTAATGTTAATCTGTTTTTCAGTTCTTAAAGAACAAAATTCTCACTTTTTTTCCTTATTTCTTCTCCAATTGTTGTCAAATTCAAAAATTTCATCGATCCATTTTATTCTTGGACGTCCTCTTCTTCTTTGTTTATTTGGGACCCATTTTTCAACTTTTGTTGTCCATTTTCCTTTCCCTTTTGTTACGTGTCCGGCGTAGTTCCATTTTTGTTGTTTTGAGAATTTTATAATATCGATGATCTTTGTTTTCTTTCTTAGTTGAATATTTGTTATTTCATCCCATTTCTTGTTTAGCAGACTCCTTTCCATTTTTCTTTAAATTGTTGCTAGTTTTTCTTTTTCGTCTTTTGTTAAACCCCAGTATTGTGATCCGTAAGTTAGGATAGGAAGTATACAGGAATCCCTTAGTCTTTGTTTGTAATATACTGGAAAATTTTCTTTTAAAAAATCTTTTCAATGACCAAAAGGATTTCTATGCATTCTTGTGTCAATTTCCTTTTCGTGATTATTGAATGATAACAGTCGATCAAGGTATTTGTCTTCTTTAACTGTTTCCATATTATTCCCGTTTACAATGAAGTCTCTTTCATCAGTATTTGTCAATCTTTTGGTTTTTTCAACGTTAATCGTAAGTCCCGCTTTGTTTGATTCTTCTATTAGTCTCATCATCGATTCTTCAAGTTCTTTTTTCGATTGTGAGATTATTACGACATCATCTGCAAATCTTAGTTCGTAAACTAACTCATGTCCAATGTTTAATCCTGAATCATTCCAATTAATATTGTTAAAGATTTTTCGGATTGCGCTATTAAATAAATTTGGAGAGATGCAACATCCCTGTTTGATTCCACCGTTAATTTTAAGTTCACTTCTTTATTTATCTCTAACTTTAGGCAGGTTATTGAGTTTTAATATATCTGTTTAAGTATACTGATATATTTATCATTGATTTTTTTCATATTTTAGACCTTGCCAAAGAAACGGATGTTCGATCGAATCGAATGCTTTGTTGTAATCGATAAAGCCGAGGAAAATTGGTACATCGTATTCCTGGCATTTTTCTAATATTTGTTGGATTGTGAATATGTGATCGATTGTTGAATATCCTTTTCTGAATCCTGCTTGATTTACTGTTTGGTTACTTTCTAGTGTTGGTAAAACGATTGAGATACGATTGAGTAAAACTTTTGCGAATAATTTATACATTTGTGAGGTTCTCGTGATAGGTCAATAGTTTTTAATATCTGATTTATCGCCCTTCTTGAAAATTAAATTGATCTTTGATTTCAGCCATTGCAATGGTATTTTTTCGGTTTTAGAATTTCATTGAAGATTCTTTGAATATCAGAGATTGCGCCATTATTATTAAGAGTTCAACTGAGATTTCGTCATCGCCTATAGCTTTTCTATTATTTAAAATTGATAATGCGATTTGAATTTATTCTTCTGTAATATCATCAACTGTTGATGTTTCGTCAAGAATTGGCATAAGTTCTTCTCTTTCATTATCTGATAATTGACTTGAATATAATTCTTCATAATATTTTGTTGCAATTTCTGAAATTTCATCTCTTCTAAATTTAATTTCCCCCATTTTGTTTTTCAGTTTTGGAATCCAATTTGTTGACTTATTTATCATTCATTTTTGGTTTTTCTCCATTTTCTCCATGACTTGTTACTGTCGATCTCATGTTGTAATTTGTGCAATTCGTGTTTTCTTATGTCATTTTGAATCATTTTGTTAACGGTTTTCCTCGTTTTCTTGTGCTGCGCGTACACTCTCAAATCATGCTCGATGAAATGATTGTACGACATTTGATTACTTTTTATCTGATTGCGTATTTTTATTATTATGATGATATCGTTGGCGGTTGAAACAACCACAAGAGAGGATATAAATATATGTATGTATTTATATTTAAATTTTCTGTCCAAACGTTCGTCGTCTAGAACCGTCCTAGTAATCCAAAGGCACGTTTGACGAATGTCAACTATAGTATTGATGGATATAGCGTTAGACACGTTTGACGTATGTCAACTGAGGTCGTTAGGAAAATCAGAAAGAAAATAAAACAATGATTAAGTTCAAACTGATTCTAAATTTTATTGTTCAATTTAATTTCTGTTATACAATTTTTTCCAATTTCATTTTCCCCACAATACAATGTATATAATTAAAAATATCCCTACTCAAATCAATTAGTATTTACTATTTTAAATTAATTTTAAAAAAATGCAATAATAACAAAAATTTATATAAAAATATATATAAATTTAATTTTCAATTATTTCCCAACGAATTGCAAATTATCAGAATATGCATTTAAATTTATTTTATTTCATACTGATATCTAAAACGACATTTTTCGGATTATTTATGGTACAAAAAGTTGAACTTTAACGTCCTAGGACTTTATAAAATTTTATAAAGTCCTAGGACGTTAAAGTTCAACTTTTTGTACCATAAACGTTGAACTTTAACGTCATAGGACTTTATAAAATTTTATAAAGTCCTAGGACGTTAAAGTTCAACTTTTTGAGCAAAATTTAAAACTCATTTCTTTTTATTTTAATAAATTTCCAGTATGAAATAAAATTTTATATTTACCTCAAACGAAAAGTGTTTTTAAAGGTACTCACTAGTAATTTCAGCCTCGGCTAGACGTCTCGGCCGTAAACAACTAGCTCGTACTTTAAAGTTTCACTTTTCGTTCTAGATAAATAAATAACTATTAATGTTTTGTAATTTGATGATAAAAACGTTTGTTATTATTTAGTTTTCTTTTTATCGTAAACATACGAAATGATGTTTACGTTTTTTTTGTTATTGTTTCATATTGTTTTAAATGAAACATAATTGTGTCATTGGGGATTCCTTATAGTTTATTGATAATAATTTGGTTTTGTATAAGATAGTGGATAGGTTTGATTGATCGTAGATGTATCTCTACAATCTATTAATTCTCTTGTTATCTTATTCTTAATTTTTTCTTTGGGGTTTTTTTGCGAATAATATCAGTTGCAGATATTAAACAAACTACTGTTTCATCGTTTTTCTTGTAAACTCATTGAATCTTTGCGCCCATTGACTTCATTGATAGCGTTTTTTTCTTGAAATTTTTGTGAGACTTCCATTTTTAATTTCTCGATTCCATCCTCATCTGGTATAATTATTTTTGTTTTGAATTTTTTAAATTTTTTGTAATTTTGATTGATATTCAATTCAATTCAATTTCTTTCAATTCAATTCAATTCAATTTCTTTCCTATAATATATCAAAAAATATATGATTTTTTCAAAATTTTCAAAAACACTATATTTGATTTTTCTTCAAAAAAAGTTTTTAGAGATTTTCAAAAAAACTGGTTTTGAACCAACATAGGCAAGTAGCATATCAAATTAAACCTTGTACACTTCTCTTTAAATGGGGGTCTATCAGCTCTCTAGTTTGTACACAACTTGAGATACTCTAAATTAAAACTATACAGGTAAGCCCCAAAATTACGATATTTCAAAATTTTGGAAATTAATTACACAAAAACGAAAAGAGATAAAGAATTTTGAAAATCGCTTTTTACTTGTACTATATATTCAAGGAGAACAATTTCTGTGAGTTTCATAAAAATCTAAAATGGTCGGGTTGAGTGACGTTAATAAATAATAGAAAAGATAATAAAACACATTCTTAAACTATAAACACTCCCTTTCTCTCTCTCTCACTATCACTGGAGAAAAAGAAAAAGGGAGGAAGTGTGAGTTTACTCACTATTTTCCTCACTGTTACTGGCTTTTGTTCAAGCAGGCTGAAGCAAAGATTATAATAGCTACCTCAACTCTTTGGCCGTTAAATATTATTTTACATTTCACGATAAAATCTTATTAGAAGGTTTATTTAATACTTTCACTATGGAGTATGGATATTCTGATAAATTTAGAATTTTCTACAGCCATATTAAAACTGCCAAGCAAATTGCAATGTACACCAATTTTGGTAATTTTATTGATGCCACCAGACGCTATTCAAACCACTAAGCCATATAATCTCAGCTGTTGGCAAAAAAAAAATCCCTAAACTTTGCCATATACTAATGGTAAGCTGTACAAAATTTAATTGATCTGTAATCTAGATTTTTGTTTTTATAACAATAAAAATGAAAACAAAAAAAAAATAAATATGAAATTGATTGAAATTTAAATTAAAAACAAATATTATACGTTGGGAACAAAAAAAAATTAACCACGAGTGTATGAAATTCAATTTTTTTTTGTAAAAAAAAAAATTTCTGTTGACAGGGAATCATATAGAAGTACACATATTGTTTGTGATCAAAATATATACGAAGGACAAATATGTTGAAGTTTGATCGAAATTTATTATTTAATCATTTTGATGAAAGAAAAATTATGAAGACAACTTTAATTTAGATTATTTTTAGTAGTAATGAAAAACCATATTATTCTGATAGTTTATTGAGTTGTGACTCAAACCAGCCGAAAAGGTTTAAATAACCATACACGAACCGCTCGTTTGTAATTCCTGATGTATTCATCTACACTTTTGAAAAAGGATACAGCGATTGTCGTGTTCCAAATAAACACAAAATCAATGAATATATATTATGCTTACATAATCAACCTTATAACATCCACACAACCTTAAAGGAATACAGAAATATTATTAAATCAATAAAGGTTTCATTAAAAAATCATTCAATATCAAAATGATTTGATTAAATTAATTATTCTATCATTGTTTATAGTAAATATTTAGTTACTAAGGTTTTGGTAGTTGTTAGACTTAGAAATACAAAAATTATGCTTTCAAAACGTGATCATATTTTCATATAGTATTATCTTCCTTTGCTTAAAAAGTGTTTGGCTTAAAAGTAACTTGATTTATTTTCTTATTAAAAATAATTTTTTATAATCACATTTTTGTGACAAATTTTATATAAAAATGAAAATTTTTTTGTTGTACATTCTTGCTCAGTTTACTATTTTCGTTATCATAAATTTTATTTATTTTTTTTTTTCTGGTTATTAGGATTTAATTGGAATTAAAATGTAAGTAGATATTTTTAATATTTGGTTCGGTAAGATTTATATTTTTATGTCGTGTTCTTTGGCTTGATCGAAAAAAGATTGATTTATTTGCTTGCCAACGAACAGCATGAAATAAATCAATCTACTTTTGTAAATGTAGTAGTAAATTCTTTTGACTTTTTGTTCTATCAGTTGATACGTTTGGTTATGTTTGCATTTCAAAATGATAGATATTACGTTTTATTATTTTATTTGTAATAACTTTATTATTAATTAGAAATTTAATTAATTTAAATAATAATAAATTATTTTTAAACAAAATAATAATAATAATTAAAATGGCGGTTTTTTTTTGGTTTACATAAATTTGACAATTAAAAATAATATTTCAATGTATTTGTAAAATCTACCAAAAAATCTAGATTTTTAAAACTTGATCTAGATCAAAAAATAAATAAATCTTTTTTTGCCAAAGAACACAAACTGACAGCTAATATGATCTGACAGCTAATTTTTTGATCTCAGATCAATTTTTTTTTGTCAAAGAACACGACGTTTCGTTACACGTTATTGTGTAACGAAATATATTCGTACCGTTTCTCTCTTTTTCATTGGATATTATAAATAAATTAAGCAAGTTAATTGTATATTATGCTCATCTAAATCAATCAATCAATTTGAAACTCAAATAAACAAGAAGTACTTTAAGTATTTAAGAACAACATCGAAACCACAATTTTACTGTCACGTTGATAAACCCAGTTTATTGTTTTACAACTAAACGAATCTATAATGTTTTTGTTGCATTTATGTCCCATGTTTAGCAGTGTTGCCTTATTTTTGAAACACTCACAAGCTTTTTGTCACCTCTATCAAGGATTCACGCCTGTTCATATGCCACGTTACGATCCGATTATCCGGTCTTTTATCACATTCGGGTTAAAAATTTTTTAGATTAATAATATTCAGGTTTTCTCCAATACTTATTTTGAGACAAATTCAGTTACAGGAGTCAAAGCAAAGAAAAGAACAAACAAACAGTTCAACCCTTTATAGTAAACACTTACAAGTTGAGCCCTTAAATTTTCTAAATTAAAACATAATAAAATAAACAAAATACCAACTCTGATAATACCATTTGGTTTGCTTTTAACTCTAAAGCTTTTTTTTATATAAGTTCAACCAAAGAAAACAAACAATAAATAATTAAAGAAAATCAACGTAAGCATAACACAAATTGTGGTGTGTCATCATTATGACAAAAAAAAATTCAAATGAAATTTTGTTTTTCTTTCCTCCAATTTCCATATGAGTTTCTGATTTTTTTATGTGAAAACTGATAATAACAAAAGAACACCAAAGTTTTCATTTTTTCTCTCCTTCTCAAACTTGGAAATTTTGAAATTATAGCGATTATGTGTAAAAATTTGCGTATATGTTAAATGTGAGCGTAATTTTAATATTTCGTTTAGCATAAAAACATAAGGGATAAACGATAAAAAAATAGAAAGCATTTTTATGATAATTTTTAAGTATTTTATCTGTTTTGTTATAAAAAGGAAAGGTTTTATTTTTATTACAATAATATTGTAATATTAAAATAAACTTTTTTTGTGAAGCAATATGAAATTAGTAGTCTTATGAGGTTGATACAGATTTTTGGATACAAAAACAGAATCTGATGTTTTGTAGCCAAGTCCAAAAAAACTAGACAAATGATGTTCTTCTAGATCTATGACTGTTCGGAGTTACCTCTATTTCAGAATTTTTATAGCACCGACGCTAAAATCAATTGAGAGAATTTACGAATAGAAACAATAATTTCAATAGCATTTTCGGGTCGGGAATTGAGTTGAGAATTAAACTCAAAAGCAAAAAGTTACAAAGACGAAAATAATAACAGTCAGAAATTTTCTAACAAAAATTATAATTATATGAAAAATAAAATTAGTTTCACTATACATTAAATAGACCCTCCAATTTTTTATATGAAAAGTAATTTTGACTCGGATTTTAAACGCTCAAGCTTAAATATGCGTATATAAGCTTGAGCGAAAAATTTGAAAAAAAATTGAAAATTGGGGTGACCAGCCTAGTAAACAACTTGTGCTCGCGCATTATCGATCCAAAAAGTGAGATTTTTATGCTTCAATCTTTGACTCACAGTAAGTCATTAACCAGTTATCCAATTTTGTTTTTGCCGGTTTAAATTGAAACAATCCAGCCACCATGAAATGGTGACACACCATGGAATTGAAAACATAGGGACACTGAAAGGCAAATTACTCATTTTTTCTAATTTTTGGTCTACGGATATGACAATTCCGCATACTCCAGTCCCTGTTAATGGGATATGAGTTAAAGAGAGATCATATACCACACTTGCCAATGATATATCGAACATATTTACCGTTCCCAGTCGAAACTCCATAAAAGTTTGTATTAAAGATTATTTAGCATTCCGTAAAGGTACATGTTATATATTTGCATATCATAAATTAAAATAGCAATACTAATTGTTTGTACTGTAGACATTTCTATTTCTAAGTTAGCAAGAACCTATGTGTTAGTATAAAATGTGAAGTCAATGAAAAATGTTCAATAAAATTCTGTTCAAGTAAATCAAGTGTTTAATATAGAATTTTCTAGATTGTAAAGTACAGACATGGTGCAGAACCGGTGGCCGAACTACTCACACTGCTACATCATCGAGCGGAGATTGAATTGAATTACAACGAGAATGTAACTGAGGATGTGGTTCCAGTCGATTTAGTAGAGAAATGCAATAAGGAAGATAAACTGCAACGCAGTATTAATTCACACTTAATCAGAAGTCAGGGTCAAGAATGCAACAACATAAAATATTAAACTGGTCACCGCAATTGGAAGAAAAATAAAATTATTTAAGCGAAGTTGTCGTAGAGAATTTCATTTGCAGTGAATGTATAATAATTTATTGACCATTCCACCAAGAAGTGTGGAGATGAAACAGGCTTTTTCAACTTTCGGAAATCTTATCTCCAAATTATCAAACAGGGTTGACGATAAATCAGTTGACGAATTGTGTTCTCTAAAATCCTATTTCTTAAATCATTCGAAAATGTAAGGAAGTGGTTTTTTTTCATTTTTAATTGGCTAAATAAATTAATAAATTATATTCTTAAGGAAAATAAAGGATTACATTATCTGAGATGAGTATCTGCTACTTTACAGCAGATTAATTTACTTACTTTTATGTTTGAATTATCATTTTTATACATAATTATTAGTATTTAGCCTTCTTAATGACTGTTTTCCAATCCATGCTATTTAGTACTAAAAATTCTAAATTGAAATAGTCAAAAACTTAGTTGACTATTTCCGCCATTTAATTCTAAATATTTGAAAAGATATTTGTTTTTTAGCAAATTTTAAATATATTGTAGACATGTTTTAATTGTCATTGTTCCTATTATTTTTTTGTTATTTTCTACTAACTTGACACATAGTTTCAATTTCATGCTTATTATGATAAACAACATAAACAGTCTTCGACGAAACTATTCCATTTGTAATTTTTTGTGATTTTGCATGCTTTATAATCATATAATATAGCAACTCAATATTTTATTTATCTCTCTATCGGGAATCTCCTCGCCGAACAGACCGTAATAATTCTAGTTTTTAACATTAAATAAAAAAACAAAAAAAACAATGTTTAACTGTCAATTTAGAATATATTTGAATTGGAACGATGAAATTGTGAATTTGACAGTTTTAGTACAATTTAGAATTTTCGGTACTTCGTTGAATATTATGTCAAACCGAACCGAACAGTTAAAAGATAAAAAGATGCACTGAAAAAAACATGTCCTATTTCCAATCGAAATGCAATTGTCTCAACCTCACCGTGCGGTCACATATGGCGAATCAAACTACGAAATTGCTTCAACAACTCTACAATTATAAATCGATGAAGTTGAGACAATCACACGAAATATTTATGTGAAAAAAAAATATAGTTCAGTTAATCTCAAATACTTAAACTCTAAAATGAAAAATTCATGATATAAGGCCAAAGAAAATTTTTTTCAGGGAAATATTTATTATCTTTATTCAACTACAGTTATATTGGATATAACACTTTATATTTAAAAAAAACCTCATTCTGTTGTTAGGAAAATGTTATCGTGTAGTTGTCCCAATCACAGTGAAATTGTTTGCAAATAATTTTTCTTTGCATGAATAATCAACTGCCAACTTCGAGATGAGGTTGTCATGAACTTCAATTTTTTTTTCAGTGTGGATTTATACGTCAACCTTTATATGTCACTTTTATTTCAATTAATTTTAACACAAAAGATAAATTTAGCTCGAAAACCACAAATCAATTAATATCAGGAATAGTTATTACAAAAATGTAAGCATAAACAAAACAAAACCAAAAGCTTCAACAACAAAATAAAATATTTTTTTTGTTACCTAAATTCAAAACATTTACTTCGGTCTGAAAGACCTAAGTATTACATTTATGAGCTAAAAGTGAAATTTCACCCCCTCTTTTTTGGCATTTCTCGACGTTTTAGGACCTACTGATTCTAAAAACGCAAAAGAAAAATGTATGTCTGCCTGCCGGCCGTCCGTCACAAACTACGAAATCTAGAAAACCGCTGGACGGATTTCAAAAATGTTTTTTTTCTAAAAATATGTTTACTCAATGAAAAGAGCCGAAAGGACGATGTGCTCGATAACTGTACCGGAAGTGTGTCAAAAAATCGTCAAGTGTGTCAAAACAAGGAAATTTGCATATTTTTTGCTTAAAAAACGTTCATTTTAAGTGAATTCGAGTAAGAACATTGAATTTGGAGAAATCTTGATGGTCGGGATTGGTATGTGAGACCAAAATCTAGATTATTGCATTATAAGTTTGTCAAAAAAATGTTGTCAAGTGTGTCAAAAGAAAGATTTTCATTTAATTTTTTACCCAATTTTTTGAAAAAAAAAAAATAAATTTAAATTATTTGTTTGACATGAAACTTTATTATTATTATTGAGAATTATAGCATTATAAGCTTGTCAAAAAAATGTTGTCAAGTGTGTCAAAAAATGATTTCATTTATTTTTTTAGATAAGTTTTTGAAAAAAAAAATTTAGCTGTTTACGTAAATATAATTGAACATGGAAATTTTGGAGTTTGTTATAGTTTTTGAAATATTTTTGAAATTTTGGAAGTTTCAATTTTTGATTTTGTAAGAATTTTTGGAATATTTTTAGAATTTTGAAAATTTTTAAATTTTTGATTTTATTATAATTTTTATAATTTTGGAAAAAGTTACAAATTTTGATTTTGTTAAAGTTTATGCAATATTTTTATAGTTTTTGAAAAAAGCTTTAATCTTTGATTTTGTAATAATTGAAATATTTTTAGAATTTTGTTTGAAAAAAGTTTGAATTTTTGGTTTTATTTAATTTTTGCAATATTTTTGGAATTTTGAAAGAAGTACGAATTTCTGATTTTGAAATATTTTCTCGAAACGCTAAATGGATAGGTTTTGAGTAGTTTGCTGATTGTATAATCTTTTCACTAAATTATGTTAATTTATGATCTGTTATAATTTTCCGACAACGTATTGATGTTTCGTGTTAGTTTTATAATAAATTTCTAAACAGAGATAAAAAAATACTTGTACTTTAACAAAGAGTTTTATGTTTGATATACATCGCTGACCAAAACTAAATACAATGTCCTCATAAAAGTGTCTTGCCGAAAACTATATCAAAATCCTTTAACCCAGACCGAATTTATTAGTGCAATTTTTAACCAAATCATCTGTATGAATATTTAATGTTTGCTAAAGTATGGAGCCTACTAGGTAGTGCTAAATCTGGTTGCCCAACTAGCATTATGTAAGGGCTCAGATCTGGATCGGATACGACTTTCCCTACTACAGATTAGATAGGGACCGTGTCAGGCACACTGAACAGGTCCTGATCAGTAATGTAACGCCTCAAACTACCAAACCGGATCAGGCACCCCTACTAGAAACGGAGCAGGACCAGGATACATTAAAAAATTAGAAAATTTACTACTACATACATTAGAAAAAAATATTTATAAAAACATTCCAACTTTATACTTATAGTACGTTCACACTGGCATCGAAATTACGTATTTTTGCTTCTTTCGTAATTTCGATCGAAATTACGAATGAAATTACATGATTTCCCATGCATTGAGATAATTTTGAAATCATGTCATTTCAGAGTAATTTCAATGAAATTATGATCGAAATTACGTTGAATTGGTATGAACATAGTTCCAATCAGTGGCGTATCCAGGATTTGTTTTTGGGGGTTGCATTTTTTTAAATTAAATAATAAAAACTATGTACGCAAATTTGCATTTATTTCTTTTATAATATTTAATATGTATCACTACAATATAATTACTTTACGTGTATATTTTACAAACAAATGTTTAATTTTCGTTTATGTTTTTGCAATATATTTAGCACTTCTTCTTCATTTACTTTTATATTCTGGTATATATAAAGTAATGAAAGGCCGTACAATCTGTTTTCTGAAGTAGAATTTCGCAAGTAGCTTTTTAAATATTTTAAAGTTGAAAATGAACGTTCTGAAGTGCATGTCGTGACGGGTAACGTCACTAAAATTTTTAATAGTTTAAAAACAATGTTCAAATGTGCCCATAATTATGAAAGTGGTCTAAGTCATATATTTCTTGTTTTGAGATATTTAAAGGTTTGCAAATGATTAAATTAAATAACATTTCTCTATTATGAAAAATTTTATTTTAGGGCTTTGTTAGTCTTCAATAATGAAAGTTTATTATGCAGGTGAAATTTTGTATAAATCTTATTCCGAAATATGCTTTTTACAGTTTGAATTGACTTAGACCATTTTCATAATTAACTGAACGATGTATAAATGACTTAACGCAAAAGCAAACTTCGAAATTCTAACGTTATTTATTAATTATTTTCCCAACTCATTATTTTGTCACGATCAACTTTCACTTAAAAAAGAGCAATTTTGACATTTAGGAGGAACAGCTCATTTTTATGGGCTTATGGTCCGACGATATAAAAACTTTGCAAAACAACGTTTTGGCAATTATTTTTGACATTTTGTTCGACTTTTTTGTTTTTTTATCTTCAAATTTTGCCTTAGATTACTATCCTAACTAACTCTAGATGAATTACATTTTTGTTGAAATAAAAAGTATTCTATAACGGGTTTTTTTTTACAATATCGCACAAATTAAATTAGACTAATTTAGTTTGAAGCAATTTGATGCGATATAACGGATAAACTCATTTTTTTCAAATTTTGACTTAGACCACTTTCATGATTATGGGCACAAATATTTTTGCTTGCTACTTTTTAACTAAAAGACGTGCAATCAAATTGATTGGAAGCTCATTTTATGTGTTTTCATGTTTTGTTTTAGGTAGATGTCAAAGAAAAATCTACCTATTTTAAGTTTTATTTTTTAATGTGTCATAAAAACCATACGCTAAATAAAATAAATAAGGGGGTGCATACGCACCCTTGCACCCCCCCTGAATACGCCTATGGTTCCAATTCTATTCAGCACTGGAATATTTCAATGCTGAATTAATTATAACGTTTGTTTTTAAACACTGAAAATTGGTTTGAATGAAAAACTTTATAATATATGACAAATTTTAAAAAAATTGAATCGTTAGGCCAATGAGTTTTACTAACATAAAAAAATTTGATCTTAAATTTTGTCTGCGCTGTTTTTTTAAAATGAAAAACAATGGTGAAATATGAAAACAATAATGATCAACAACGTAAAGATAAAAGATAAAAAATATTTGGCGATTGGTTGAAGATTATTTATAAATTAATATATGGAAATACATTTTTAAGCGAATTAATGTTTTGAAGAAATTTTCTAAAGGCGCATCAAGAGTAAATAATAAAATTTATTTTATTTTGTAAGTTTTGTTAATACACCAATTACGTTTTTAGTATATTTATTCATATTTAAGTAAATTTTTAATTCATCACACTTAAATGCAACAAAACAACAAACCAAGCTTGATTTTTTATTGATAAAAAAATGAAATGTCAAACGAAATTATGATAAATTGCAGTGTGAACAGGTTTCGTAATTTCGAAATTACATTGACGAAATTACGTAATTTCGATGCTAGTGTGAACGTACTATTATATGTATTCATAACGCAGAGAAGTAGTTATCGTTATATGTGGAATTTCGCAAACTTATATGTTTAGCTAAAATGGATAATACTCTAGTTAATTTTAACCATGTTGTGCCCAGACTCTTCAGTGACTCTTCTACTCGCTTGGTCTCCTTCCTTCCTGGTCACCTTATTATCCGGTCACCTTATTATCCACTGACGTGATGAGATCACAGGCTTTTCCCAAAATTTTAATAAAACACAAATGTAGATGTGAATCGGTAACTCGGTAAAATTCTTTTATTTGTAACCACCTTTTATAATTTTTATAATTTATAACTTATAACACAATTAAATTATAACACAAATAAGAAAATTTAATATTTAACCTTTAATTTTTATAAAACTGATATAAAAAAATTAGGAGCTTATGCTCACTTGGATTACCACACAACAACTGATTTTTCCCTGGCTTTTCGTTAAACAATCGTTCTTCAATTTAAGAACTACGTGACAAAATACGCTGTCTTGCATTTTTTGTGAAACATAAATCTATCATACAATGTAAAATAAAACTTTTGTTTTCTTTTAACAAATTAAAAAATCATTCGATTAAATTTTGTTTATTCTAACATAAAAATTAGAATATGATATTGGGTAACAATACAATGTATGGTATGAATGTACACTGGATACATACGGTGTGAAACCGAAGTTAAGTAAACTGAAATGGTGGGTGGGTTACCACATTACCCTCCCGCTAGTGAAAGATATTTCTTACATATTGCTAAGAAATGTCTCTTAGTTCACAGAGTCAGACAAAAGGAATCAGTTGTTGTAGGTTTACAAAATAACAATTCAAACCTTACATAATAAGAGAAATTTTGTTTTCCTCTATTTCTCAATAAAAATTAAAAATTTAATCTTACAAAAATGAGAGAAATTTTTGTTTTTCTCCATTTTCTTATATAAACTTCATACAAATTTAACCCTAAAAAAAATGGAACAAAAAAAAAAAAAAATTTTTTTCTTAATTGTTTATACTAAAACTTCATATCAACTCAACCTTAGAAAGTAATAATAAAAAAAATTTGAAAATTTGCCATCTGTTGCACCGAAGAAGGTAAAACAACAAAACAATACCTTAC
Source organism: Diogma glabrata (assembly GCA_963693315.1). NCBI lineage: Eukaryota > Metazoa > Arthropoda > Insecta > Diptera > Cylindrotomidae > Diogma > Diogma glabrata. The sequence goes on along the minus strand of OY856186.1, from coordinate 427,964,980 downwards.
GGTAATTGTAAATTCTAGACCACCCCCTGGGCTCTCATTTGCACAATTGAGGCACTTATAAATTTTTGCTTCCAATATTTAACGGCAAAATAAAGTAAACCGAGAAAGATCAAGCATACAAATATTCCTATATGGGTGTATGCAATAATATTCTCGTTTGTCGGAGTAGGATGTAGTGGTGTACTCTGTACTGCTTGAGGTGCGATTATTACCTCCTTATCCTTTGTACTTTGATTTCCCATTCTCAATAGAGGACAGTCCAAAATTTAAACAGTACTTTTACTACGAGATTTGTTGTACCTATTCCGGATAAAGAAATTAAAAGGTTATTGTTAAACTGCGTTATCAATTTTCTAATTGTCAAGACCCCATAACCCAAGAAGTGTGTTGTTAGTATTAGGTGCAAGTAAAGTAAGTGCGATTAAATTCCAAATAATAAAAATAAAAAAAAAACCTTTCAACGCCATAATCCCAATATACGGCAAAACAATTAAATTTTTCGCGATAAGTAATCCTATATGTATTTAAGGATGATTATTCCAAGAGTTGTAAAAAGAAATTTTCTAAAGCATGCGTTTGTAGAACGCGTTTGCAAAACCTAACAACTAAACGGCCTACCTAACAATTCATTTGGTTGTGTTAAGAGAAGAACGGCTTTAATCTATTATTGTGGATTATTTTCCTTTTCCCATTAATCAATAAAGTGCTATTCTCATTTGTAGAAACATCGACAATTTCAAAAGGGCCAGAATAGAGTGAATCTAATTTAGATTTCTCTGGTTTTAAAAGAAGTACCTTGTCTCCCACGGAGTAAGTTTTTTGGTTGATGTATTGATCAAAATAATTTTTTGAAATTACCTTGTTTGAAATCAGTGTATCTCTTGCAGCCTGCTGAGCTTCCTGTAGTTTGTTTTTAATTTCTACGGCATAATTATCGTAATTGTAAACCAGTTCCGGAGGTCTATTTAAGGACGATGGTAGTTCAGGTTCCCTACCATACATGAGATAATATGGAGAAAAATTAGTTGATGTATGCGGCGTAGAATTATAACTGAAAGTATAGTATTTTAGCCACGTATCCCAGTCTTCCCTGTGACGCTCGACGTACATTCTCAAATATTCTGCCATCACTCTATGGCTTCTTTCCAGGCCACCGTTAGATTGTGGATGGTAAGCAGAACACATTATTTTCTTTGTACCCAGTAATTTACAAACTTCTTTAAATAAGTTACTTAGGAACTCCGTTCCTTGATCCGTTTTTAATTTTAATGGGATGCCGTGTACCAGTATTATATTCTCTACCCAAGCTTTGGCTGTAGTTGTCGCTTCGTGATTCGGAATTGGAACTGCTATTACAAATTTGGTCAAATCGTCCTGGCAAGTGAGAATAAATTTGTTTCCTGTCTCTGATGCTATCAAAGGACCTATTATATCCAACGCAACCATCTCCCAAGCCTGTTTAGAGGTTGTGGTGATTTTCATTGGACAACGGGTATGTTTCGAACTTTTGTTATATTGGCATTTGTCGCATTTCTTTATGAAATTACTTATATCCTCACGGAGGTTATGCCAGTTGTACCTCAGTTTAATCTTTTTGTACATTTTTTTAACACCAACGTGACCACCAATTGGAGAATTGTGATAGTCTACCAGAATTTTGTCTCTTTCTATAGGATTAGCAATATTCTCTACCCAGTCTACCAATACTATTTCTTTATTTAAATTATTAAAAGTGTGAGCAATTATACCCTTAAATTCTGCTATGTCTAAAGACAGTATGCTCGTGACGTCCTTCTTGTTTACTACCAGAGTGCAAAATCCTTGCGTTTCCGCGAACTGCGCAATGTTTTGGAAATAGAGCGTTACCTCCTTAGAGGTTAGCCGATGTTTTGCTATTTGGACCCATAATACATTTGATTTCTTGTCAAAAAGTAATGATTTATCCCGATTTGATACGAACTTAGTGTCCTGAATGTTTTCTAAATTTTGTTTAAAGATTACTTTAATACCTTCCTTTGGTATGGTTCTCGATTCTCTAAAAGGGTTTAGTTGTTTATAATGATTAGGTTGGCTGTGGCCTGAGCTGGGTTGGCCAACCGAAGAACAAGGTTTAGGTATTAAGTTTTTAGCTCTATTGCGGGTGATTACCGCAATCATATTGAATAAAGTTTCACGTTCCTCGAACTTTGATAATGCGCTTAAAGTTTTCAGGTCTTCGAACTGTAATAAAGTGCTTTCCGGTATTATTATACGACTGAGGGCGTCAGCGTTAGTATTTAACTTCCCTGCCTTATGTATTACTGAGAAGTCATATTCTGCTAACTTTATCCTCATTCTAGTGAGTCTAGAGGAAGGGTTGGTCATACCAAACAAGTAAACTAACGGCCTGTGATCTGTAACTATTATAAATTTGTGACCGTACAAATAAGGTCGAAAATGTTGTATACACCATTCTATTGCACGCAGTTCCTTTTCAATTGTGCTGTAATTTAGTTCAGCTTTATTTAAGGCGCGACTGGCATAAGCTATAGGTCTATCCGAACCTATTATTCCTTGACTCAAAACACCACCTATAGCTAAACCTGAGCCATCGGTAGTTAATATAAAACCTTTTTCAAAATCAGGGTATGCTAACACCTCAGAACTACAAAGTGCGTTTTTAAGCTGTTCGAAAGCTTCTTGACACTCTATGGACCAATTAAATACAACGTTTTTCTTTAATAGAGCGTTGAGAGGCTTAGTGATTAGTCCGAAATCCTTTATAAACCTACGGTAATAGTTAGCAAAAGCTATGAACCTCCTTACTTCGTCCGCGTTCCTGCATACAGGGTAGTTCTTAACAACTTCGATTTTAGCCGGATCCGGAAGGATGCCACCCGCCGTGATAAGATGACCTAGGTAATTTACCTCTTACCTGAGAAATACGCACTTATTAGATTGTAGTTTCAAATTGTGGCGTCTCAAACGCTCAAAAATTTTTCGAATTTTTAAATTATGCTCCTGTAGGCTTTTAGCATATACACATATATCGTCCATGTAAATCAGACAAGAGTGACCATTTAGGCCAGTAAGTGCTATATTCATCATCCTCTGAAAGGCTGTGGGGGAAGTTTTTAAACCGAATGGCAATCTTTTAAAGTGAAGGTGGGCGTCTGAAGTACTAAACGCTGTGTATTCCCTACTTTTTTCCTCTAATTCAATTTGGTGGAACCCAGACGCTAAATCCAGCGTGGTGAAGTATTGCGAATTTCCTAATTGATCCAATATTTCGGTGATATTAGGTAAAGGATAAATTTCTCCGACTATTACGTCATTTAGCTTTCGATAATCTATGACCAACCGCCATTTTTTCTCTTCGTTAGTGCTCTTCTTTGGCACGACCAACAACGCTGAGTTCCATGGACTTCGAGAATGTTCTATTAAATCTTCCTCAAGTAATTTTTCTACCTGTTTATTAATTTCCGTTCGCTGGGAATAAGGTAAGCGATAGTTTTTGACATGGATGGGTGCCGTACCCGAATTTAACTGAATTTCATGTTTGTAAATATCCGTACTTGTCAGTTTGTCACCTGGACAATAAAATAAATCTATATAATCGGTACACAGTTCCGTAACTTGCGTCCTTTCCTCGGAATTCAAAATGTTCATATTCAATTCCCCCAATACATGAGAAATACGTTTATTTATAAATTCTATATTTTCCTTGCTGCTATCATAGCTCAGTTTATTTTTTTGATTCGGTGTTTCCATAACACCTATTGTGATTAACGAACCACCAATATCTCTGCTTCCTGATACTTCGTTGATTGCACTCGGCACCGTATCAACTACCGCATCGGAATCAGGGCTACTGTCGTTAATAATCGTGAAGTTTTCAAATGGTTCAAGCTTGGGCTTAAAACCCTTTATATTGACATTGTGTTCATTAATGTTCATCAAGTTTACCACGATCCTCCGATCCCTAACTTCTACCAAAGAGTTAGCTAAAAATATACCCGGTTGCACTTCCCCTGAGTGCACCAAAAAACTTCCGGTTTCGTGGCAATTCAAATAAGCATTAATACAGCTTCTACCTGGGATAGACACCTCATTATCTATCTCCGTATTCATTTTGACACCCATGTCAAGTTTTCTTAAATACAAACTGTTATCATTAAAATTGATTTCAGCTCCGAAATCCAACAAAAAATTCTGGCCTAAGATACCGTCGGCGCAGATACATAAATTATTCATTATGTGAAACTCAAAAGGTACTCCTAATTCACTTATATAGGGTTTGACCGTACCCAAAGTTTTGGTTATGCCACTGGTCACTCCGGACACAGAGCAAATATTTCCTTTAAATATAGAGGTTTCTCTTACGAGGACCTCTTCCTTAAGAACACTAATTTCTGCACCAGTGTCTACTAATAAAACTAATGCTCTATGGGCAACGTTTAGATGTAAGGTTACTACGTTTGTAGCTTTTGCTATATTTAGTTTTTTAACAATATTAAGAGGTGGATTTAACATACTTATAGACCCTCCGCCACCACCTGCTCGGGGGCCCCGCATTCGTTTCCCTGTTCCTCTAGTACATTAACAGTTTTTCTATTAGTATTTGGTACTGAGTTATTATTGCCATTATCACGTTCCTCGCGTCTAAAATTTTGTGTACTCCCTGTAAATGGAGGGCTAGTAGCCGTGGAATGATTAGGATAGACCCTTTTATTACAATTTTTACTGATGTGTCCATCCTGGCCACACGTAAAGCAATTGACAATTCCAGTAGGTTTCGAGTGAGGAAAACGATAACGATTACTCTGGAAATAAGTTCTACTAGGGTTTGCGTACCCAGATTGTTGCCTATTGTTATCCGTAAATCGCCGGTTGTTTGAAAAATTGTTATTATTATTATTACTTCCTGGTCGAATTGGGACCGCGCTTCGTTGAGATCGATTCTGTTGACCATTCTGAGTACCTTGCCGACCAGCGTTGTTCATTAGGTTTCCATTTTGCAGTTGAAAACAGTTTTGCAGTTGATGTCCCTTCCTTCCACAAGCTGGGCAAAATCTTTCTAACCTAGATACACTTTCGTTATTAAGAAGACCAATTTCTTTCTTTACGAATACTCCAGATTGTAAGGATAAGGACTGTTGTTCCTCGTCTACCGCGGCAGCGATTGCTTCCTTCAGCGTTTTAAATCTGCCAGTTTTAATGTATAAACGCAGGGGTTCTCTTAGTCCCTCCGTAAAAACTTTTAATGCAGTTTTTTCATTTATGGATTCAATGACTGCTTTAAATTCTTCACCCTGAGTTGAGGTCATTGTGGTATTCAGTTCCGCCACTAGGTATTGAACCGTTTCTGAGAACTCTTTTATTGAACGATTATTTTGTTTAAGTCGGAACAGTTCCATTTGGATGTGCTCCGCTGGACGAGTTGGTTTACAAATTTTTCTCAACTCTTGGCCTAAGGCTCCTATGTCAGCAAAAGCTTTATTCCTGATCTGTTCTGCTACCGAACCAGTTATTTTAATTACTTTAACAAAATTTAGACAATCTGTTCGTTGAGGCGCTGGGGTCATGTCATAAAGATACTTAGCACAACCCAAGAAATGTTCTAGATCCTTTGGATTTCCAGTGAACATCGGGATTACCGAAGAGGCTAACTTCACGTCAAAAACCATGTCAAAGCTGTCTTCGAAACCTAGGAAGGGTGGAGAAGTAGGTGAAACAAATCCTTCCGAGAGGGTAGTTTCGTTAAATTGATTTCCGTCCCACTCTGTGTTCAATATTGTGGGTTTATCACTTGACATATAAGACTAGCTATTACAGAGGAGATGGTACCTAACAGTTCCTTTAGTGTTTGCAGTAGTGAAACGTTATATTAGTGTCGCTCGTGCGAGTAGCCCCGTTGGCTGTTAAACTATTGGTCAACAATTTTATAAAGAGATGAAATTTATTTAAGATTTATGCAATTCCCAAGCCCAATCTGTACAGCTGACTAGCAGTAGTTTGAATTAAGAGTTCACCACTTGATTTTAAATTGCTCCGTCCCAGATTTTATCCCGTTATAATTGGATTGTAATAAACGTTTGAAACCCACATGGAAACCGTTGTATATAAATTAAATGAAGAACAGATTTGAAGGTTAAACCTAAGTGAGCCAAATTCCAATTGAAGCTAATTAAATCCTTCAGCTAAAGTAATGAAGAAAGGAATCCCCTTGGATTCTAAAGTTACAAAGGACAACTTATACGATTATTACCTACAGCAGCACAGTATTTCTTAATTAGCATTGAAGAAAATAGAATAAGAAAAAGAATCAATTTAGTTGATTTCCACAAGGTCAACAATTTTCCAGTGACTTGGTTAAGTACTCAAACAAAACCAAAAATGTTTTTAATCAATAACCGTGATTTTCACAAAAGTTTACAATTTCATCGATTAAATTGTCTAACGTCTTAAGCAAACCATGTCATAGAGATTTTGTTTATTTAAAAAAAGGAGAGGGGTGTCTAGATTCACTAGAGATTCTAGAGTTACAAAATCCAACATGTAGAACTAATTGATAGTAGCACCGAGTAAAGCCGATTGAGTAAAGACGGAATTTAACTTTTCGACATCTATTTCCTACTCAATCATAGAAATTAAAATTTTCCGAAATTCCATTCTCAAATATTTATCAAAATTAAGAAAGTATCATAAAAATTCCATTTAGAATTATTAGCAAGTAATTGAAAAATTTTTTTTTTTTCAAAATTTTATTTTCAAATATTTATCAAAACAAAGAAAATTCAATTCAAACCCAATTAATTAAAATTGTTCCATAATTTTCTTCTCAAAAATCCCTCAAAATAAGGAAAGTATTATCCAAATTCCATTTAGAATTATATAGCACAGTAATTAAAATTTTCCAAAATTCTATTCTCTAAAATTTATCAAAGTAAGGAAAATTTCATTTAGGATTATTTAGCACATCAATTTAAAATTTTCCACAATTAAAACAATATAAAATTGATAATAAAATTTTTCTCAAAAATTTATCAAAATAAAGAAAATTCAAAACTTCTCATTTAGCACATTAATTAAAATTTTTCCAAAATTTTCTTCGAAATTTATTAAAATAAAGAAAGTATTATCTAAATTCTATTTAGAATTATTTAGCAAAGTAATTAAAATTTTCCAAAATTTCATTTTCTAAAATTTATCAAAGTAAGGAAAATTCCATTTAGAATTATTTAGCACATCAATTTAAAATTTTCCACAATTAAAACAATATCAAATTGATAATAAAATTTTTCTCAAAAATTTATCAAATAAAGAAAATTCAAAAACTTCTTATTTAGCACATTAATTAAAATTTTTCCAAAATTTTCTTCAAAATTTATTAAAATAAGGAAAGTATTATCCAAATTCTATTTAGAATTATTTAGCAAAGTAATTAAAATTTTTCAAAATTTCATTTTCTAAAATTTATCAAAGTAAGGAAAATTCCATTTAGAATTATTTAGCACATCAATTTAAAATTTTCCACATTTAAAACAATATCAAATTGATAATAAAATTTTTCTCAAAAATTTATCAAATAAAGAAAATTCAAAAACTTCTTATTTAGCACATTAATTAAAATTTTTCCAAAATTTTCTTCAAAATTTATTAAAATAAGGAAAGTATTATCCAAATTCTATTTAGAATTATTTAGCAAAGTAATTAAAATTTTTCAAAATTTCATTTTCTAAAATTTATCAAAGTAAGGAAAATTCCATTTAGAATTATTTAGCACATCAATTTAAAATTTTCCACAATTAAAACAATATAAAATTGATAATAAAATTTTTCTCAAAAATTTATCAAATAAAGAAAATTCAAAAACTTCTTATTTAGCACATTAATTAAAATTTTTCCAAAATTTTCTTCAAAATTTATTAAAATAAGGAAAGTATTATCCAAATTCTATTTAGAATTATTTAGCAAAGTAATTAAAATTTTTCAAAATTTCATTTTCTAAAATTTATCAAAGTAAGGAAAATTCCATTTAGAATTATTTAGCACATCAATTTAAAATTTTTCACAATTAAAACAATATAAAATTGATAATAAAATTTTTCTCAAAAATTTATCAAATAAAGAAAATTCAAAAACTTCTTATTTAGCACATTAATTAAAATTTTTCCAAAATTTTCTTCAAAATTTATTAAAATAAGGAAAGTATTATCCAAATTCTATTTAGAATTATTTAGCAAAGTAATTAAAATTTTTCAAAATTTCATTTTCTAAAATTTATCAAAGTAAGGAAAATTCCATTTAGAATTATTTAGCACATCAATTTAAAATTTTCCACAATTAAAGCAATATAAAATTGATAATAAAATTTTTCTCAAAAATTTATCAAAATAAAGAAAATTCAAAACTTCTCATTTAGCACATTAATTAAAATTTTTCCAAAATTTTCTTCAAAATTTATTGAAATAAAGAAAATTCAAAAAATTGAAAGTGACTCACCCGACAATTTACAGCCTGCCTTTTGAGTGTTTTGAAGTCCAGAAGCCTTCTTCTAGACAAAATTTGGTAAGTATTTGCCTTTGAAGTGTTAAATACTTCCAGATTACGATTTATTGCGGTTCTTGTTTTTGATGTTGAATACCTCCAGATTCCAAGTTATTCTGGTACTTGTTTTTGCTGTTGAATATTTCCAGATTACGAGTTATTCTGGTACTTGTTTTTGATGTGTTAAATACTTCCAGATTACGAGTTATTGTGGTTCTTGTTTTTGATGTTGTGTTAAATATTGATGTGAGCTGCTGTGTGGTAACCGTCTTGTTGCGTGTTCGCTCCTGGCAAGGTCGCCAAATATGTTGTGCCCAGACTCTTCAGTGACTCTTCTACTCGCTTGGTCTCCTTCCTTCCTGGTCACCTTATTATCCGGTCACCTTATTATCCACTGACGTGATGAGATCACAGGCTTTTCCCAAAATTTTAATAAAACACAAATGTAGATGTGAATCGGTAACTCGGTAAAATTCTTTTATTTGTAACCACCTTTTATAATTTTTATAATTTATAACTTATAACACAATTAAATTATAACACAAATAAGAAAATTTAATATTTAACCTTTAATTTTTATAAAACTGATATAAAAAAATTAGGAGCTTATGCTCACTTGGATTACCACACAACAACTGATTTTTCCCTGGCTTTTCGTTAAACAATCGTTCTTCAATTTAAGAACTACGTGACAAAATACGCTGTCTTGCATTTTTTGTGAAACATAAATCTATCATACAATGTAAAATAAAACTTTTGTTTTCTTTTAACAAATTAAAAAATCATTCGATTAAATTTTGTTTATTCTAACATAAAAATTAGAATATGATATTGGGTAACAATACAATGTATGGTATGAATGTACACTGGATACATACGGTGTGAAACCGAAGTTAAGTAAACTGAAATGGTGGGTGGGTTACCACAAACCAAATGAAATTTATTAAAATGAAATAGGGCTATGATCAGGACAAATAGGGCATACCTTAATTGGAAAATCAGATATGATTCTGATCCGGCCCTGGTCCGGCATTTACTACTAGGGATGAGAAAGGTTCAGGAAAAATACGGCACGCCCAGTAGTAAAATCAAATATGATTTCTGAAAGCGGCCGGATGCAAAATGCCGTATTAGAATTTACCTTATTACACCCTGATCCGGCCCGGATCATAATAGGGCATACCTGAATAAATTGCTAGGTAGTTTAAATATTAGCCGCGTTCGATTTGACTGAAACAATTGAAACAACTGAAAAATTGAATGCAATTGTTGTTGTTTTTTCAGTTGTTTCAGTCAAATTCAACACACCTATTAACTTCAAGAATTTATTTTGAATTATTTGAAATGTTTGTCTATGTACACTTGCCGTTTTCAACCAGATCGGGCATCCGTACATGAATACATTTAAAACCATTAACTTTAAAAATTTATTACTAGTAGGAAGTTTACTTTTCTTATTAAGTAAAGAATACAAAATTTTAAAAAGATTATTACATTTTGTTTGAACTACATTGACATGCTCTTTTAAAGTGAGACGTTTATCTAAATATATTCCTAAGTATTTAACCGAAGATTCCATTCAAGAGTTACGCCATCAAGTAAGATATTTCTTTGTGGTACTTTTCTCAGTGCTCTACGACGGGTGAAGAAAATTGCTTCACATTTTGTAGGATTCAATTTCAGCTTCCATTTTTGTAAAAATTCCAATATATCACTAAGATGCAGTTCCAATTTATTTAAAATAATTTCTACATTTTCATTCGAATAAAATAATGCAGTATGTTTGCGAACAAAGCTATTGTTACGTTTTTCTTAACCTCCTTCGAATTGGCCTAACTCACAATTCGATAAACGCAATTCTCAATCACTTGCTGAGTTCGATCACTGATTAGTTAGCAAACACACCAGGTTTTAATAAGTATTCAACACCTTAATTGTCCCACAACAACAGGAAAACAATACAGCAAACAATATTCCTATCTAGAATATTCTTTCAACAGCTTCAGGAACTCCAACGGTTGATTGTAGAAATTACCAGTAATACAACGTTTAAAATAATACACAAATTATTTCTACTTAATAACACTTTAAACTTTATTTACAAAAACTAATTTAAATATTACTTTTATAATTTCAACTTCACTATCGCAGGTTTAAAATAACACTAATTAAATTCTACAAAAGGTAATCTCCTTATATACATTCTGCTTAATCTCTAGACATTTCTAGGTCACTTTTTAGAAACCTTGAGAAAACATTAGAATACTCGATTATTTTACGTTACGTTGATTTGATTCATAAAACCATTTGTTTTAAGTAGACCCTAATTCTAAGAATATGTACAACAACAACAATGTTCATTTCATTAATCTGTTGTAGTATTTTGTTGATTTGATTTTCCTAGAAGTGACCGTAATTGTCTAGATTATTCTGTAATCGTAACACTATGTTGCAGTCATTTATGCGAGGTAAGTATATCATTAATATAAATATTGAAAAGGATTGGGCTCAGTACTCCTCCTTGGGGTACCCCTGCTTTAATGTTAACAAATACTGACGAAACACTTTCAATTTGTACAAAAAAATTTCTTTCGGACAGAAATGACTATGAGTTTGTTTAAGTATAAAAGAAACTTTAAAACATTCATTTTGAACACTACTCCATTTGCCCATACAGTGTCAAAAGCTGTTTCTAGGTCAAGGTTTATCATCTCCGTTGAATTTGCTTGGTTTCTATTAGTTTTTATATAATCACCAATTTTATGAACTTGGTAAATCGTAGATGACTGTTCTCTAAACATGTTTGTTTATTAATATATTGTTATCTTCGGTTAGTAATCTGTTTTTGATTAGATACTCAAAAAGCTTTTCAAGTGTATTTAAGAGACTTATCGGGCGGTAGCTGCGAGATAATGCGAGATCCTTTCCTGGTTTTAGTTAGTATTACTTTGGCGCATTTCCATTCGGTTGGAAAATAGCTTAATGTTATACATTGGTTAAAAATATTTTGCACAAAAAAAATCCGTTCAACAGGAAGTTTTGTTAATAAAATATTTGGTATTTCGTCAACACCTGGCGCCTTAAGAGGTCATATTGTACTAAGAGTATTTGGAATTTGTTTTATTAATTAATATGAATTCGATTTCATTCATATCACTTATAATAGTATTTATGTCAATTTCATACAAATTGAATTAACTGTTTGTTCGTTCCAATCATTTTTAAAATTTATATTGTGAATGTTTTCAAAACAGTTGCTAATTTTTCCTCTTTCTCTTCATTTAAAAAAGTTGTTGTTGTTATTGTCTGTTTCATTTCATCGCTTTTCAATAGGTCGCTTTTCATAGATCGAGGTTTATTTTTAATAAATTTTACCGTTTTTCAATACCATTTGGATTGTTTTGGTACTCTAGTTTTCTCAATTTGTCTTGCTGCTTAATGTTAACGATTTTGAAAATTTGTTGTCTAATTTGGTTATTTAAGTTGTTAACCAATGCATTTGTCATGAGGAGATCTGTGTCTTATACTCTTATCCATCGTCTTCTCATTGTGTTTCTCATACGTATTAAGTGTAAAATATTATTTGGTAGAACCAATTTGTCAATATAAGTGCAAGGCATTCGAGGAGTACTTACATCTCTTGCTTCTTGAATGGTTTCTGCAGTTATAAATTGAATAGCACTGTCTATCTCGCTCTTATTAGAAATAGATTTATTGATTATTGATTTATTTCAGTTATGATATATTCCCAATAATGATTCCAATTGCTGTTTTTGTAATTGTACGTAAAATTGTCATTCATTCAGAGCAGAGCAGAGAACGGGAAGATGGTCGGAGCTCAATGCATTAATAGCTTTAAGGTTTTCGATATTATATAATTAATGTTTGTTAAAAATATATCAAGGACACTAGGGAAGCTACTTGTTCTATAAAATGTTGGATCATCTGGCGATAACACGACTTAATCGTCACTGTTAGTAGAAAAACTATTAAGTATTCTACCTCCTGCATTATTTCTCAAGCAATTCCAAGATGTATGCCAACAATTAAAGTCGCCTCCTATGTAATATTATAAAAATTTTATTTTGGTTCTTGAATTTTTATTTTTTAAGAAGTTGAATTAGTAAGTTAATTTTTTAGTATGTACATATGAGGAGGTCCACACCAAAGCGTTACATTTCCATCATAAATGATTTTACACAATTTGAGAAAATGTGGTTACACTATTAAAGTCTTAAGCAAGCTAAATTTCACAAAGGGGAAAAACAATCCTTGTTTAAGCATTTATAAATAAATTAGGTCAGTCATAATTTGAATATTATGATTCCAAAGACATGATAATTATATATATTTAAAAAAAATGTTACGTTTTGGTGCAACCAATTGGTAATGTAGCGTTTTGGTGAGACCATTTTAGAAATGTAACTCTTTGACCATGACCTACTACTTCTATTACCATTGTAGAAAGAACGTTACTTTAAAATTATGACAAATGTCACTTATTGATATGAATAGAAAAAGAGGTTTTAGAGATAATTTATTAGATTATTTACTAGAGATTATTTTTTTTTAAAGAAAAACTTAAATTCTAAGAGCACATTCTTCTTCGCAACAATGACAAATTTCCACAAGCTGATCAGTTTGGAACTGTTTAATTCCAGGAGTTGGTCACTCTCCGTCCAACAGCGTTATAAAGAATTCTAAGTTTTCAAAATTTCTCAATGTCTCACCATACTGTTGCACCAGTAAATTAGTTATATATCTCTTTTTCTCGTTTGAAACTGTATTCCCTAAGGCAATTGTGCGATCCACGTTATTTTTTTACAATTTGTTTTGCGAATTACTCGTTATGAAAGCTCTTCGTTAAGCGAGATTGTACTGTGTGTTTTCGGAAAAGTTATTAACTACAAAAAAGAGTATTTTAAAAATAATTATTTATGGGCTTAAAACTAAAATAAAAATATTTCCGTGTTGTTGTTACAGATAATGGCAAAGTATGTAAAAATATGGTAGAAAATACTACGATCTGTTGTGACTAGCAGCATGTAATATTAGCTAGTAAAAATGTTACCTTTTGGTGCAACTCGTCGATGTCATAGCGGTATTTTACGAAAGAGTGGTATTGGATTTCCATATCAATCTGGGCCATACTTTCAGAAATGATTTTTTATAACAAGGACTCATGTACCCCGGCCAGAATTTTCAGAAAAAATCTGGACACCTTTGATCTATACGTGGTAAAAAAATCAGGTGGGGTACATGAGTCCTTATATATGAAATCTAGTTTGACCCAAGCTAGATTTCATATATAAGGACTCAGGTTCTTAAGGTACAAACACCAATTTTTTGGCATCTCAAAAGGCGCTGTGGTCATAGTTACATATTAATAAGTATTCTAAATGGTAAATAAATAAAATGTGATGAGAAAGAAAAAAATTAGAGTGCGTTGATGTTTTATTTTTTGCTTTGCAAAACTACTTCATCTTGAATAGAATATAGTTGTCATAGTAGTCATCACGGATAGAATACAGTAGTCATATTTGTCGATTGTAGTTAGTACATATTGTAGTTAGTTCATATCTGAGAGGTTTGTAAGCCAGTGCAGCTGTGGGATCTCTCGTTTCACCGGAAGGGTTCCATAAAACTGGGAGGTATCCTGGAGAAGTTGAAGGTGAAGATTACGAATCTGTGGACGGAGAAGGGGGTAGCGAAAATCCGAAATTCTACGTCCACACCGTGCTATTTGGGTAACGCTAACAGAATTAGGTTGGTGTAGTTGAGAGGGGCAGAGTAAAAACTACTTATACTCAATGATTCTGCACCTGCATGGCGAGTCATTGGCGTCATAAAACCAATGCAACTCAAGCGTCTGTTCTCCATGTTAGGGGCAGCTTGGAGCGAGCGTATGTCTTGGATCAAGCGGCTCGCTATATAAATGTGTAGAAAGCGTCTGTTCTCCATGTTAGGGGCGTAAAAAGGATGTTTCTGGTGACCGTAAGATGTAGAACGAACCCATTCACAAAAATTTGGGCTGGGCGAATGGCTAACACTCCATTTCCGTAAAAAATTTATTGTCATGAATTCTGTTCACAGGTCATGGAATATCTCGGATTCATTATCGGACGGGAACGTGCTAAGCTTTAGAAGACCAAGAGATCTCCTAAAACTCACACAACAAGTCGAGAGCTACACACTGGATATAGTGGCATTACAAGAACTAAGATGGCCAGGTAGTAAAATCCATGAAACAGTTAAAGGATACAATCTTTGTTATTGCGGTAAACTTAATCAGCAAGCTCGCTGCGTACGGTTTTCATCCCAATGCTGTGAGGCTGATTCAAAGTTTTCTATCCAACCGATGCATTTCGGTCTCCTTAGACGGATTTTCTTCTGGGTCTAAACTAATTAACGCTGGTGTACCCCAAGGCTCAGTATTGTCCCCAAGTCTTTTTTTGATTTATATCAACGAATTGTTGAAAATCACCAGCAACCCCATAACTAGTTTTACAGATGTTAATCGATGCACAAGTCGTTCGAGCCCCTTCCTTCAAAAGGTAAAATGCACGAACGAATTAATCCTATTCGGAGAGAAGCTGCCATAAACGTGAACAAAGACCTGAATAAAGCCGACTGGGGTGACCAAAACCTTGTCAATTTCAACTCTACCAAAACACAGCTGTTGATTGTTACCAGATTAAAGACCGAGCTCCCCAAAGATATTTTATTCAGTATGTGTGATGAACCAATAGGTGAATGTAAAAATATTCGTTTATTGGGTGTCACAGTTTCAAATGACCTACTCTGGAACGATCATGTGATAGCGATGGCAAAAAGCGCGTCTAAAAAACTCGGCCTCCTAAATAGATGCAAAAAGTTTTTCACTCCTTACCAATTACTCCATGTTTACAAGTCCTTTATTCGTCCCTGTATGGAGTACTGTTGTCAAGCTTGGGGTGCTGCCTCTGTTTCCATCTTGGCTCTCTTGAACTCTGTTCAAAAGCGGGCTATACGAATTGTGGGTGATCGAGCTTTGACATCAAAACTTGGTTCCCTACAACATCGTCGCACTGTTGCTGACCTCGTTGTTTTTTACAAATATCGTCATCAACGGTGGTCAGATGAAATCAGCGGCATCATGCCTCAAACTTATTCTTACCCCCATTCCACTTGGCAATCGGCTGCCGCAACCAGTGAAACGGTAAAGATCCCGCGCTGTAATAGTGGCAGATCGCAGAGAGAGTTCTTTGTTCGAACTGCGTATAAATGGAATAGTTTGCCGGAACATTTAGTCTTAGGTGGCTTAAGCCCGCAGAGGTTTAAAGAAAGCGTTAATCAACACCTAAGAATGCCAGTTGTTGTGGAACCTAGGTCTAGACCTAGGTCTTAAAAGGTGCTTATGTTGTGACAAATATTCTAAACCCTATTACGAATGGTTTGACGACAATTGCCGCCCACCCGTTGAACACAAACCCAAACTGCGAGAACAATGGTTAACAAGGAACACCCGAAGCTCCCAAGCTTCCCAAGCAAAACTTCTACGTAAAAAGAAACGCGAACACATGAAGAGCTGCATCGAAAACATCGACCAACATGCGTCCAACGGAAATTCAAAAGAGTGCTTTGCCAATGCACGGAATCTGACAAAAGATTTCCACCCAAGATCTACAGCCATCAAAAATGAAAATAATGAACTTACAACAAGTGAACGTGATGTGCTGGCAGTGTGGCGATCCCACTTTCAAGACCTACTGAATAGGACGAATGAACTTCATCCTATTCGAGCAATTGCTCCACCAACTGAGGAGATTTTTGTCCCTTACCCAGCAATAGAAGAAGTGGAAGCTGCCATTAAAAACTGAAAAATGGCAAATCACCAGGTATCAAAGGAATTCCCGCAGAATTTATGAAAAATGGAGGAACATCTCGGGTCTCACGTATCACGATCTGATTCTTGCAATATGGGACCAAGAAGAACTACCTGCTGACTGGAAAACAGCTCTCATAGTTCCGCTACATAAGAAAGGTGACCGTCTAAAGTGTGCGAATTATCGTGACATTGCACTGTTGAACACCGCATATAAAATACTAGCTAATGTCGTACTTGCTCGACTCATCCAGTTCGCCGAATCTATCATCGGTGACTATCAGTGTGATTTCGTCCCAGCCGCTCAACCACAGATTAATGTTTTAATTTAAGGATGATTCTGGAAAAATGATGGGAGTAAAACATCGGTATTGACCAGCTCTACGTTGATTTCAAGCAAGCATATGATAGTATCATCTGCGACAACCTCCGCACTCATATGCCTTGGTATCCCAGAGAAACTCGTTTCTCTGTGCAAACTCACAACATCGGGATCAAATTGTAGAACAGTAATCGAAGGGTCAGTTTCTGATCCTTTCGATATAACATCAGGTGTTCGACGAGGTGATGCACTCGCGCCCGTACTGTTTAATTTGGCGCTGGAGTACGCGATAAAAAAAGCCAGATTGACACACAAAACTGCATATATAACAAATCTAGTCATGTTCTTGGCTACGCAGATGATATTGTGCTTCTCGGACGAAGAACGAGCGATATTAAGGATAGTCTCTTTCAGCTTGAAAGAAATGCTAAACGACTTGGATTATGCATCAACACCGGCAAAACTAAATTGTTAACAACATCTAAGAACAAACCTCCCGGAAATCTGGATATTGGCGACTGTGAAGTGGAACGCGTGGAAAACTTCAAATACCTCGGGTCTGTAATAACGTCGTCAAGTGACATGCAGACAGATATTAAAGCCCGCGTCTCTGCCACATACAGAGGTTGTGTGAACTCACACTTTACAAAGCATTAATTCGACCTGTGCTTACGTTTGGAAGTGAAAGCTGGACACCGATTTCCTTCGATTGTAGAATTTTAACTAAGAGAGAGAGAGAGAGAGAGAGAAAGAGAGAGAGAGAGAGAGAGAGAGAGAGAGAGAGAGAGAGAGAGAGAGAGAGAGAGAGAGAGAGAGAGAGAGAGAGAGAGAGAGAGAGAGAGAGAGAGAGAGAGAGAGAGAGAGAGAGAGAGAGAGAGAGAGAGAACGAAGAAGAGGAAAGGACGAATGGTAACATTCTACTTGTATTTGTACTCCCATTTAATCAATGATCAAATGGAATAACCCATTTTGTTTTTATTAGCACTTGGGAATGACAAAGTGTACCGAACAAAAAAAATGCTCTGCACCGAAAAGTACTTTGACAAATCTAAACTTAAAATTTTGAGTTCATCACGCATCTCCTATTTTGCCTCAAAGTCGAAGCGTTTGGTGGAACCCCATCCGTCCTAAACAGCTACGACTCATATTTCAAACGATACGGCAGCTGATGGGCGAAAATCTTGGGAACTTCAAACAACTTCTTCGTCTTCAAACATCTTCAGAAACTTTCAGACGCACCACCAGCTTCAGAAAACCAAGTCCGAGAATACAGAGGAGGACCAGAACTTAAGCAGTTCCCTGATCCAAGTGTCGAAGAAGAACAGAAGTGGCTCGCCAAACTTGAGGTTAGCTGATCACGTTTTCTTTGTATTTTTTGAATGTGATCTTTGAAAGAACTAACTGACTATTTTTAGATGAATGAAATTGCTGAAATTGAGCCGCGTTCTGTGGACAATGCTGATTACATGAATGATAAAGATGAGAAAACGGATGATCAATACTAGAGTCTGTTTATTTTCCACAATAAAATATGAAACCTACAAAAATCCCAATCGTACATCTCAAAAGGAACAACGAATTTCACTTTTGTAAATCATTCATAATACCTAAAAATGCAATTGGGCCTGGATTGTCTGTTATATGTTTACTAGGAATCGCCTAGTGGCCGAAATTCGGCCATTGTAAATAGAAGTTGTAAATAGACCTCCCAACCAAATAGCTACAACACATTATTTCAGAGTTTAATTAATTGATATAGATTGATTTTGAATTGTGAAACAAATAACTTGAAAAAAAAACAAAATAACCGAACAAAAAATTAGAAAAACAAAACTTTCACATTTTTGCCATTTTTTTCTGAAAAAATCGTATTAGAAAAAATCGTAAAAAATGTATTTTTCGGCACATCTACTACTCAAGACCTATCCTACAATATACATATTGCCACATTTTTGATGGAGCAAATATTTTAAAATTGTATCGCAAAAATATTGCTTACGTATTTATATATAGATAATTTACGTTCTTATTTATGTTTGTATTTTATTTTTTATTTATCCCGTTAATAAATCAATTATTAACACTTATCATATTTGCCTTATTTCATATTATTATACCATTAGGGGCTATTTTTTATGTAAAAGTGTCCAGGAATCAGGCATGTATTTGTAATTTGAAAATTAATCAGAATATAGGAGATTAATTTCTAAAATTAACCTAAAATGGCGGCCAGGAAATTCAGGCTAATTCTATGGTAAAGGGTCAGATCTCCTGAGCCACCCGATAACGTTCGCATTACCTAAAGTGGGGGCCAGGAAATTCAGGCTAATTCTATGGTAAAGGGCCGGATTTGGAAACGATCTACATTCATAACTTTTTTTCTAAGAAAATTGGAAATGTTACGCTTTGGTGTGGACCTCCACATATATACTTTACGACCCTAAAAATGGAATGTGTTTTTTATTTAAAAATTGTGTTTTTTCTTAATTATTTGTGGTTTTTCATACAAATTTTAAATCCGTGATCCCGAGACTTTTAAATTTATACATAAAACACTACGGGATTGCAATCCCTAGTATTATGGAATGGAAATCCATGTTCAATTTCTCAGAACGTAAAGGTTGAAGGAAAAATAGAATCAATAGCATTTTGTTATGTTGATGGAATATTCATGGCTTAAGTGGCTTAATACACTGGAGTTGTGAAAACTGTACATATATATTATATTAAGCAACCTTTTGAAAAACTGATTAAAATCGCAGTTAAACAAGTCACATTGCAGAACTATTATAATTATTATAAACGCTGTATTTAGGTCTGATAGCAAAACGGTATAGTGAATAATTGTATAAATAATATCATTCTTATAAAAAGCGAAAAACATTTATGAATGAACAATCGCATTGAACAATTACCGCATGGAAGATTCAGTTCTTATTGGTTTGAAATTTTTTTTAATTTTTGATCTACGGGTGTAACAAACCCTCGTACTCCAGTCCCTGCTATTGGAATATGAACTAACGTGAGATATGTCATATCACTGGCAATATCAGTGACATATCACTAAGGTGATATCTTAGGCGTACAAACGGATAAACTGTATTCAGTCAACGGTAGCACCGTTAATCTTAGCTTTGGAATATTCCTTAATGATGGCACGCTATTGCTTGCTCTACATCTGGCTTTCAATTATTGGGAAGACAGTGCGTTACATGGTCAGGAAATATGCCACTATACTGAAAAAAAAATTGAAGTAACGACAACCTTATCTTGAAGTTGGCAGTTTATTATTCAAACAAAGAAAAAATATCTGCAAACAATTTCACCGTGATTGGGACAACTACGCGTTAACATTTTCTTGACAACAGAATGAGGTTCATTTAAAATATAAAGTGTTATATCCAATATATAACAGTAAGTGAATAAAATTTATAACTATTTCCATGAAAAAAAAATTGTTTGACCTCATGAATTTTTTATTTTAAAATTGAAGTATTTGAGAATAATTGCACTTTATTTTATTTTCACATAAATATTACGTGTGATTGTCTCAATTACATCATTCATTACATCATAATTGTTCAGTTGTTGACACAATTTCGCAGTTTTCTTCGCCATATCTGCCGCACGGTGAGGTTGAGACAACTGCTAATTTATTGGCTGTGTAGCTAATTTATTGGCAACCCCATTTTAGTTTTATTTCACCATTCGTTTTATTTTTGTTTTCTCTATCCTACCGTGAAATATTGGCCTATATCATATTTTATATGCGATAGGATTTATTGTTTAGTTCTCCATTCTTTCAAAAATATAAAAAATAAACAAACATAAACATAAAAATATACGTAATTACATAAAAAAATTATATAATTTAAGTACAAATTCCAATCCTCATTATTATCTCATAACACCTTTATGGAAAAACCTCTTAATTTATTCTTTACGTTTGTGGAAAACCAGAATCATAAAATAAAAGTTAAAATAATAATATTTTCTTTACCTCTTATCTCAGCCAACTTAACAAAAGTATTATCCATGTTTTTCTCATTCATAATGAAATAATTTAGTTTTATTTCTTTAAAACTTTAAACTTAATTTTCTCTCCCTTTTTACTTTTACTATTATCAAACAATAATAACATCAGCTAATAGTATTTACATTTTTATCTAAAACTCACAAAACCTTTTCCTATGTTTATTGTTATTCAATATTTAAACTAAATTTACCACAAAAAACTTCTTTCTCACAAACACAATTTTCCGAATTTTAAAGTAAAATTAATTAATTTTCCTTCAGTAATTTCTTTTTGTTTATCTATTTATTTTTAAATATTTAAAGCATTAAACCGATTATTTTTTTTCTCAGATTACACGAAATAAATTTGTAACATCAACTTTTCACATCCATGGAAAACTGCCGACTGACGACTGAGTAAGAAAAACAAAACAAACAAAAAAAAGAAAATTTACCAGTTTTTCTTGTAGTTGCTTTAGTTGTTTTGTTTTGACTGGTATTACAATAATACTAATGCACAGATTATGTAAAAATATTTTTACTATCTACATATGTGGCGTGTATTGTGTAATGCGTGTAAAAAAGAAGAAAGATGAAAGATAAAAAATGAGAAAGAATTAAAAAAGCTTTCATGTTGGTTTTTTCTCTGCAAGGTTAATTTTTAAGCGAAAAAAGAGAAGGAAGGAGAGTTAAGTGTTTTGTTTTTTTTTTGCGGTCGGAGGTGTGTAGTGGAAATAAAATTGTATTTTCACAGAATTTAGGACTTTTTTTTAAAATACAAAATGTTTAACAATAAGTAACAACTAATAACATAAAATGTATGTTACTTTAAGATTAGCTATATATAATATCTAAGGGTCTGTTTATGTTGATGCTTCGATAAACGAGTCAAGCAGTGATAAAAGCGTTGCACAGCGTTATTCTTTTAAAGTGTTTATGTTGCAGCTTCGAGAATTTTAATAAAAATATATACAATAAACTTAAGATTAATTAATTTAATAATCAATTTTGATGGAATATAGTACCAACAACAATTACTTTGTTTATTGGGTAAACCCAGCTGTAAAAAAGTTATATCTAAATCTGTCAAAGAAATATTCTTATGCAACACACGTGATTTACTTATGGAATAATAAAGATCACAAAAATATTATCCTTTTCTTTTTATTCAACAACTCAATATTCAACAGGTTATGGGCCCAGCTCATAAAAGATAAGGGATAGTAATAAAAGTGCGGTAAAGCAAAAAATAATAAAAGTGCGGTAAAGCAAATAATAATAAAAGTGCGGTAATAGTATATTACATACCTACCGCTGTAAATAGCATTTTACATGCGAGTGAAAATATTGCGCACGAGACGCGTAGCGGCGATTGCAGTACCTTCACGAGCAGGAAAATGGTTTGCAGCTCGAGGTTTGTTATATACTTCTTCTACGACTTTGTTTTAATGCCCAAACGCATATAATTACTTGAAAAAATGAACTACTAATTATAAATTAAATGCAAATAGTTTACAAATTGTGGTAGGCTTTGCAGTATTCTGTGTCAAAATGAGTTGAAATATTTAATTTTTAAAAATCAAATTTTTCTTTAAATAAAAATTTTTCTTTTTATTAAAAGTGTTTCGAAAATATATATGAAAATCCATTACCGCACACTTTTTTTTACTTACCGCACACTTTTTGAAATAATCAATTTCATGTCATGGATAGTGGGATGTAATTTATAATTTACTATGATAGGAGTAGAAAAAGCAAATTATAATAAAATTGCGGTAAAGTATATATTAATAAAAATTGTGGTAAAGCATCTATTAGTGAAAGTGTGGTAAAAACATTAATTAAATAAAAGTTGACTAAAATAAGATGGAAGGTAAATTAGACCATGCAGTTATATCTAATCAATCTAATTTAAAATTAGAGGGAAACTCAAATTTTACGTCATGGAAATTTCAAGTTAGAGTAGTTTTAAAAGCTCTTGATATATTTGAAGTGGTAACTGGAGAGGAAACAAAACCAGCATTAGATGGCTAAATGGTTACAGAAAGACGCAAGAGCACAAAGCATTATAGTTACAAGACTATCAGATAAAGTAATGCTGCAGATAATAACTTGTGAGTCAGCCAAAGCCGTTTGGGATAAGCTTCATACTATATATAATCAATCGTCGGAAACATCATTGCATCTACTACAACAAAAGTTTTTCACTTTCCAATACAAAAATAATGACATAGCAACATTTATAGCACAAATTACAAGCACAAGAAATAGTATGCCAAACTAAACAAATAGGCGGTGAAGTTCCAGAAAAAATGTTGATGACGAAAATTCTAACCTCACTTCCGGAGAAATATAAATATTTTATATCAACGTGGGATTCCGTTTCAAATGAAAAACAAACAATGGCAGAAATGACTTCCAGGTTACTCATAGAAGAACAGCGAATACACAAGAAGCTACAGCTTTTACATCAACAAAAAAGGCACATGGCAGAAAATGCTTTAGATGCGGCAACATAGGACACTTCAAAAGGGAATGAAAGAAGGCCATTTAAAAAAAGTTTGTTGGCTTCTCAAAGAGAAAGAAAAAAAAGAACGAAACGAAAATAAAAAGTCAGACAAGTGCGAATAAAATTCGCTCGCCAAGGGTTCCGTGAATGTAAAAAAACACAATATCAAAAATAAATGACATAAAGCTATGTTGTAAAGTCTTTATATCGCCAGGCTATGGACGAATAACAATAAATATTTAATCGTAGACGTCAATAGTAAATGTCAATCACATCTACATTCATCAAAAATGACACAAAAATTGTTACTTGAGGTTAAATGCTGTTTATGTTAACCAAAGAAAAATTTAGCCAGCTTTTTAATGGTTTAAATTGAGAATATTTTTTCTATAAATCAGAGTCAAAATTTAGGGTGGTGGTGGTATACATATACTTAAAATAAAACTTTTTTAACAATAACTAAAAAACTGTGCATCGCAAAATTCTAAGAAGTATTGCAATGTTTCTTAAATTAGGTGATCTTTCAAATGACACCCCACTCGCTTGGCTCAAAAAAAGTTTTTTTTACCCTCCCCACACCCATCCACTAAACACACAGAAATATAATTATTTGAGACTTTGGTATAATTGTCATTTAAAGTTTACCAAACTTCCTGTCTACATGCATTTTTCAAAATTTTTCTGTCAATCAGTGTCGAAACGTATGGGGAGCACGGTTTTAAAGTTTTGCTTTTTTGACAATAACTCGAAAACTGTGCACAGCGAAATTCTAAAAAAAGTGCGTTTATTTTCACTCGTTTGGCTTAAAAGAAATTTTTTTTGTCCCCTTTGCACCCAACCCATCCCTTAAACACACGGAAATATAATTATTTGAGAGTTCGCTATAATTTTCGTTCAAAATATAGCAAACTTTCTGCCTCTGTGAATTTTTTCAATTTTTTCTGTCTATCAGCGTCGAAACGTAAGTGGGAGACGGTCTGAAATTTGCAAATTTTTTAGAATAACTCAAAAACTGTGCACCGCAAAATTCTAAAAACAATTGCAATGGTTTTTAAATTCGGTGTTCTGTCAAATGACACCCCACCCGCTAGGTTCAAAAAAGTTTTTTTCACCCTTCCCTACCCCAATCCCTTAAAAGCACAAAAATATAATTATTTGAGACTTCGCTATAATTTTCGTTCAGACTTTATCAAACTTCCTGTCTCTGTGAATTTTTTCAAAATTTTTCTGTTAATTAAACTCGAAATGCAAGGGGGGGCCAAGTTTTTGTTGTACTTGTTTGACAATAATTCAAAAACTATGCATTGCAAAATTCTAAAAAAATGGTAATGTTTCTAAAATCAAGTGCTCTTTCAAATGACACCCCACTTGACCTGGTTCTAAATGATGTGTTTATCCCTTATCACTCCCACCCCTTTAATAAATATAGTTATGAGTATCTGCCACTTTTCTATATTTTTCATTAAAAACCTACTCATTTTTTATCATTCTAAATATATTTCAAGATTTTCGATGACTATTTCATCGAAGTTAATAGGGGCAATAAAACATAGAGAAAACGTCATTTTTCAGAATTATACAAAAAATGGTGAGGTGTAAAATTCCAAAATACATTTTTACAGAAATGCTGACATGAAGCCCTTTCATATGATACCCTCTACTCGTCTCGATAAAAAAATGTATGTTCTCAAAGGCTTTACATCGTACCTTTGTAAAACGAACGAACACATTTTTATTTATTTTTTAACCCGCCATCTTGTGTGGATAGGTTAGTTTTATAACCTCTAATTTTAAGTTCATCGGATTAATGGTTCACGAGATAATCGAAATAATGTGAAAAACACGTTGTACTTTCATCAATAGTGTTCCATATAAAAAACGGAACCCTAAAAATTAAGTAATGCGTTTTTGGTTTGAATCAAGTCATTTATATCTCAAAATTACGTAAACAATTGGGTTGTAGATAGTGGAGCAACCGATCATATGGGTAATGACATAAATATTTTTAATTATTATGAAGAAATGTGTCAGCCGAAAAATGTTATAATTGGAGATGGAACAAATATTCAAGCTGTTAGTACAGACACAATAAAATTAAAGGCATTTAATGGAGAACAATGGATTGAGACATCTATTAATAATGTGTTGTATGTACCTAAGATTGCAGTAAATTTATTCTATGTCGGTTAACATTGGTTTCAGTCCGGGCCAGTTGTAAATGCCTTACAGACTGAACCAAGATTCAGTTTATTATATAACGCGTTATTCACCAGGTTAATGCATTGTAAACATGTGTAAGCCTTATTATGTTTATCTTTATTTTGATATATGTTACTCTTTCCACAATCTTCTTCCACACATTTAAAGGAGGTCTGGGAAAAAAATTGGTGTTTAAGACCTGACCCAAGTCTTATTTGCCAGACTTGGCCCAAGCCTGGTTTGCCAGACTTGGCCCCAGGACAACAGTCCAAGCTTGATCCAAGGTTGGGCCGTTTGAAAATGATAAGCCTGGCCCAAACCTCAAAATCTGCGGCGCTGCTTTGCCCAGGCTTGATCTATTAGTTTTTTCTTACCAGGGCTAGAAAGTTTTCTTTTTGACATCTACACCCCTGACTTGATGAATAAACAGAAATATTCCCATCTATAAATTGATCAGATATTACTGTCTAGAAATTTAATTTAATACAAAATTGATAATAAATGTTAAACTTTACCAATATCTATTGATTTTCGGAAATACCATTATTGTTGCCAAAACACAAAAAATCTGTTGAATGGAAATCAAATCATATCATTAAATATTACATAGAGTTGGTATGTATACACAGCTATACAAATTTAATTCAATGATAAAATAAATTTCAAAAGATATCTCGATTAAACCCCATTGTCTATAAATTATTAACGAAAAACCCAACAATTTTTTGTTCTAACCAAACCTTATAAATCACAACGAAAAAAAATGATTGTAAATACTATCACCACCTGTTCCACGTAAATAAAAAGGAAACAATATAAACAAGTATGATTTTCATTTACTGTGGATAAATATTTAAAATTTTAAAACAACAAAAATTTATGGCGGGAAATATAATATTACATAATATTACTTACAAAATTCACAATCTTCATTTTTAAAATTTGATCTCGGACAATCACGTAAAAGAAGTGCAGTGATTTCTGCTTCTCTTCTTTCGACAACGGGTGGTGGTGGAGGAACTTCTTCTTCGTCGTCTACGCTTGTATATCTAACTTTATTCCCTGTTTTTACAACGCGTATAATTTTTTTTTTCGGCCTCGATGTGGCCATCGAGGTTGATGGTTTTGGTGGTGTTAATTCCGTTTTGGTAGCAATTTTGTAAACCGTTTTTATCAACACAAAAATTTAAATCACTTATTTAATTTCACACACTGTTTGTTAACACTTTTAAACCAAATATTTTATCAACAATTTTTTGTTATTTTATTTTTTTCTTAAATATTTTGATAATAAAAATGATAACCTCACTAATTTATTAGTATTAATTTTTCTGTTTAAAATTCACTAGACCGTATTTTGATGCTATTACAATGAAAACGCGAAAGGAACGAAACTAAATTTATAAATTTATTTCAAAATCGGTTGTAAAATTTTTTAAAAGTTATTTTAAATAAATTATGTATTTTTGTGTTATTTTTAAATTATTTTTGCCAATCAATCGATCAAGTGACACTGATTATTTCGATATCAACTAATAGTTGTGATATTTATAAAAAATGAGTATTTGCCAATGAATTTGTTTTGTGTTTTAGAGTTCATTTGAATTTTCATTTGAGTTATTGAGAAAATTTGTTTGAAGTTTTTTACATTTCTTGTCGTTGTATTCAAGGCATTATTAACATTGAGATTTAAAAGTAATGATATTTCCTTTTTTTATAGTAACTTATATCGAATGGGATAGCAATCGAATAAAGTATATTTGATCTAAAAAGTTTGTGTCAGCCTTTGTTTAAGATGATATTATGTTTGGGTTAAGGAATGAATGAGTGAATTCCAGTGAGGAACGGTCAAATATTTTTTTAACAAAAACGAGAAAGTTGGAACAAATGAAACACGTAAATTTAAGGATGCATAGAACAAAAATCATTGAGTTCTAGTTTCCTAAAATGTGAAGTAGATTTATTGTACGACCTAAAACATACAATTTTTGCAGTTAAGAAATAATAACTGGTATTTAAAACCCATGATCAAACCTAGAACTTAATAACTAGCGCCAAAAAAGCTTAAACCTAAGATGCAAGACCTAAAACCTAAGACCTAAGTTCTAAAACAAAAAACCTTATACCTAATACCTAAAACCTAAACCCTAAGATTAAATACTTAACACCTAAGAGCTTAGACCATAGATCTAAGACTTAAGACCTAAAACCTAAGACCTATGTACCTATTTGAGAATATCAATTTTACAAACAAGGAAGTTGAAAAGGCAATTAGAACAATTAAACCCTCAAAAGCAATTGGACCCGACCGCATATCGGCTGTTATGCTTAAACACATTGGACCCAAGGGGGTCAATTACCTCTTAACAATACTAAATACTAAATACTCTCCAGATACCGAATGTTTGGAAAACAGCCAAAATCAGCCCTATTCTCAAACCTGGAAAACCCGAAGAACAAGGAAAGCTACACAGGCCGATCTCCATCCTCTCATCTATCGCAAAATTGATTGAAGCGCTTCTGCTACCTAGTATATCAAGCTCCTACATTTTAGCTCCACATCAACATGGCTTCCGAAAAGCACACAGCACAACTACCGCCCTTCACAAAATTCAAAATCAAAGCTGCGATGGTCTGAATCAAAAGCAGCCATGTCCAAGAATAAGCTTAGTCGCTCTTGATCTATCAAAAGCGTTTGACCCAGTGTCGCACGCAACACTACTAAACGACATCCTAAAGACCAACTTGCAGACCAATGAACTGAATGAATACCTTAACTCCTTGTATGAATGGTTTAGTAACAGAAAACTGATACTATCATCTGAAAAGTCCACTACTACACTTTTCACCACTTGGACAAAGGAGGTGAATACAAAATTAAACATCCGTATTAATAACGTGGTCCTTCCTACAGTCAAAAATCTGACACTGCTGGGAGTAACATTCGAAACACTGCTCAAGATTAATGCTCATGCACAACAGATGAACTCAAGGATGAAAAACAGAAACAATGCACTAAAAGCGCTAGCTGGAAGTTCATGGGGCAAGGACAAAAACACAATTATCACACCATACAAAGCTATTGGTAGAGCCATTCTTAACTACGCAGCACCCATATGGACACCTCAAGTTTCTGACACGTACTGGTAGAGGATGCAAACTGCACAAAACACAGCTCGGAGAACCGCTACTGGATGCCACCTTATGGCTCATAGAGATCACCTACTTGAAGAATGTAATATCTTACCGGTCCGTGAACACAATGAAATGCTATCCAAACAATACATATGGGTCTGCCACAAAGAACAACATCCATGCAATGACATCCTATTAATGGCTTCCCCACCTAGAGCCATACGGAAAACTACTAAGCTCTTCCAAACTGAAGTTAGAGAGGATTCGGACACCATGAATATCGATGAGATTACTTATAGAAGTGGCATAAAAAGGCTTAACACCAAGGCAGTCGAAGATACTATAAACAACTACAGATATAATCGAGTCCTCAATGAAAGACCACCACAATTCGCTGCAGAAGAAACTGCCCCGCAGCACTAGATGCATTCTAGCGCATCTAAGATCCGGCTGGTCACGAATACTCAACAACTACATGAACAGAATTGACCCCCAAATTGTTGAAAAGTGTCCCGAATGTGAGAGCACACCACATGATGTTGACCACCTATTTGCATGTCCAAAGAATGCGACGGACCTGATGAAGAAAGATCTGTGGTATCACCCTAGAGTTGTAGCAGAATTTCTAAAACTGGAAACGGAATCGAACGAGTAGCACTTTATCAACGTCGCTACAACAACAACCTAAGTACAAAGAGCAAAGACCAAAATTTAAAAACCTGAAACCTAAGATCTTAGACTGAAAACCTAAGACCTAAATCCTAAGGCCTAAAATTTAAAACTTAAGACCTAAAATGTAAGTCCGGGAAAGTACTTTGATTCCAAGTGGCATTGTTTTCAGATGGCTCTTTATCTCTATGGGACGCCGGTAAACGAAAAATTGATGAATTGGTTGCAAATTTGATGAAAATCAAATTCCTTTAATTTAATAAAATTTCCTATAAACTAGAGAGACTATTCTACTATTCTAAGGATTAAGGATGTTCGTATTATAATTAATAGCTGCTCTGTTAGAGAATACGAGAATTTGCTACAATATGAAACAATAAAGACTAAGTCCGTCACCCTTATCCAGAAAAAAATAGAACGAGTATTGACATATCCTTTAAAACAAAACTCCCTGAATCACTTTCAACTAATATTTTATTTTCATAATATTGTAATCGTAAAACTACTATCATTTATCTTCACCGAATAATTTAAAATTGTTTTAATTTCATATTACTTCGGTCTAAAAGACCTAAGTATTACATTCATGAGCCAAAATTAAAATTCTTACCCCAAGTTTTTTTGGCATTTCTCGACGTTTTAGGACCTACTGATTCAAAAAAAGCAAAAAAAAAATGTATGTCTGCCTGTCGGCCGGCCGGCCGTCCGTCATTACCTACGCTGCAGGGAAAACGGCTGAAGGGATTTCAAAATTTTTTTTTTCTAAAAATAGGTATTCACAAGGGACAGGTCCGAAAGGACGCTGTGTTCGATAACTGTACCAGAAGTGTGTCGAAAAAATCATATAGCATAGCAAATTTTCACATTTTTGGCTTAAAAAACGTTCATTTTAAGTGATTACGAGTAGGAACATTAAAATTGAAGAAATCTTGATGGTCGAGATTGGTTTGTGAGACCAAAAACAAGATTATTGCATTATAAGTTTGTCAAAAAATCAATTACCTAATTTTTTGGAAAAAAAAAAAAAAAATTAAGTGTTTGTTTGAAATGAAGTTTTATTATTATTATAGAGAATTATGGCATTATAAGTTTGTCAAAAAATAATGTCAAGTGTGTCAAAAAATGATTCATTCATTTTTTTAGCCAATTTTTTGGAAAAAAAAATGAAGCTGTTTTTATGACGTAAATGTAATTGAAAATGAAATTGGACATGGAAATTTTTGAATTTGTTATAGTTTTTGAAATATTTTTGGAATTTTGAAAAAGTTTGTATTTTTGTTTTGTAATAATTTTTGCAATATTTTTAGAGTTGAAGGAAAAAGATTTAATTTTTGATTTTGTAAGAATTTTTGGAATATTTTTAGAATTTTGTAAAATTTTTAATTTTTGATTTTATTATAATTTTTGGAATTTTGAAAAAATTTTCAATTTTTGATTTTGTAATAATTTTTGCAATATTTTTAGAATTTTGGAAAAAGTTTGAATTTTTAAGAATTTTTGAAATATTATTGGAATTTAGAAAAAATTTAAATATTTGATTTTATTCTAATTTTTGGAATATTTTTAGAATTTTGAAAAAGTTTGATTTTATTTAATTTAACAATATTTTTGGAATTTTGATTATAATTTCCCGGCAACGTATTGATGTTT
Source organism: Diogma glabrata (assembly GCA_963693315.1). NCBI lineage: Eukaryota > Metazoa > Arthropoda > Insecta > Diptera > Cylindrotomidae > Diogma > Diogma glabrata. The sequence goes on along the minus strand of OY856186.1, from coordinate 427,934,089 downwards.
TGTGTTAGTTTTGTAATAAATTTTTAAACAGAGATAAAAAATACTTGTACTTTAACAAAGAGTTATGTTTGACTTACATCGCTGCCCAAAGCTAAAAACCATGTCCTCATAAAAGTATTTTGCCGAAAACTATATACAAATCCTTAACCCAGACCGAAGTCTTGATATCTCAAAGCTGTGAGATTTCAGCCCCTCCATATTTTATCTTCTTGGAACAACGAAAATTGAATAATTATTTTTTTCTACGATCGTGCAAAAAGAGACTATTTTTTGCACTATGTACCGTGCCAAAAGATTAATTTTTTGCACCAGTGCAAAAAGTACTTTACTAGTGCAAAAAGTACCTTAAGATCCTAGAAAAAATGTTGTGTGCAACACGTGCAAAAAGCATATTTGTCGCACTCAGCATGGTTGCAGTCGTCGGCTTCGTCTCGAATTGCAAACTTCTTGCATCGTGCAACAAATCTGCACTTTTTGCACTAGTTACACAAACAACTATTGGATATCTATGCTTTTAATTTTTTTTAAATCACAAGTTCATAAAACTTTTTATGATCAAAGTTGAAAAATTAAAATAAAACTTTATAATTAATTCCATGGTAAATATTTGATTTGTTTCTTATCTTTAGAAAAATTAAAATAAAAAAAAATTCCAAAGCACGTTACTCTAAGTAACGAATGCGTACAAATTGTAATTACAAAAATATGATTTATATACTTTCATTCAGAGATAATTTTTTGGTTGGCTCTTAGCAGGTATTAAAATGTATTGGTTTGTAATTGTGAAGTTGTAAGTAAACGATTAAAATTATTTGTTTAAATTTTATAATAGTCGTCTCACTTCCAACGATGTGATCATCAATCATCATGTCACTCGTTGAAGTCAATGGAAGCGACATTTGACATAAAAAAGTTTGAAACGGGGGCACCATGAAGAAAACCAGTTCGATGTTTATGGAATTTGTTTTTGTGTGTGTATTGTATTTGTAATAAAGTAATAATCAAAAGTTGAATTATGGATACCGGGAACATAATCTAAATGTTTATATTACATTTTTATGAACTTCGACCGTGCAATCATCAAGTCTGCAGAGGAATAAATACAATTGGATATAATATTAACGATTAAATTAAAGTATATTTAAAGTAGTGAGTAGGTTTTGGTACTAGTATGAAGTTAGGAAGTAAGTATCGATCGTTAGACATCTCAGTCTCCGATCTCAACCCAATAAAATTACCACCTAACCTTTAACATTTATATATTTTTATAGATTTTAAATCAATCAAATAAAAACATTGTAAATTTAAAAATAATTCAGTTTTGTGTAATAAGTGTCGAAACTCGAACAAGTCACGCTTGTTTATAAACGAAAAGAGCTTCGTAAACGAAATTTTATTTTTTATATTATATAAAAATCGAATCACATATATTTTCTGTCTCAAGAACTTTATACAAATGCTCTGTTTAATACAAACTCAAAACTATATTGATGTTTACAAAAACTTTCATTGATGAATAAATCGTGCCAAGAAAATATCAAAATGTCGATATATAATTTTCTTTTTTCAGATTATTTTAATTTGAAACAAGGAAATCAAGGACACGAGTTTTTAATGTCATGACAACAATATATAAGAAAGAAATATTTTGATTGATTGTTATTGAACATACAAATACATATTTTAAAAATTGTAAATGCAAAATAGTACATTATGATGTTAGGACGTAAAGCTAAAGATTTTGGACGGATGTGGAGTTTGCACCCACATTAAGTCCAAAATAGCTTACGTCCGTGCATCATATACTATTTTTTATTCGCCGCAAGCAAAATATTTTAAGAAAAGTTGTTTATTCTAAATTAAAATTATAAATTTTCATAAATTTTAAAATTAAAATATGTGGAACAAGTAACCTTTGACAAAATATTTATTATTTTTTCCAAATTATTGTGTAGCTATGACAACAAATGATAACAACTATTTTAATTGGATAATGAAATTTTGAATTTGAGGGTTGCTTTGATAAAAATTTTTATTTTCCCCAGAATTTAAACAAATACAAATGCTTTTTACTTTTTTGGACGTAGCTATGACAACAAAATAAATAGTTGAAAAGTGATACTTTAAAGCCGCATATCACAGTAATAAAGTAACACTTTAATATGTAGGCGAATAAAAAAATAATTAGAGGAAACGGAAAATACTAATGAGTTACATTAATGTATTTTATTAGATTTGTTCCTGGCAGGGGAAGACTAACACATTTTTCATAATAGAGCAATTCCACGTCACCGCAACAGTATTTGTTCTAGCATCCGGACTGACCCCTTTTGATTTCGATAAAATTTCATACACCGATAGCCAATGACAAAATAAAAATACTATTTCTTTCAAAAAATGAAATTTCGCTCTGAGGATGACACAGGGTGGCGGCAAAGTTTTACGGGTTGGCGAAACATTAGTATCTTTGGCTACCGATTGCTAACGATTGACTAAACCGATTTAAGTCATTTATTGCTTATTAGAAAGTTAATTGACAGACCTTATAAAAAAGTTATTTAAAATTTTGTAGTAATTTTTTAAAACTGTCTTAAACTTAAATAATATTTTCAAAGATGGCGCTGTTAAGGGTACCTTCATTTTTACCACATTTTTTTTCCAAAAAAACAATGTTTAATTAATTTTTAATCTAAATCGTAAGTTTCTCAATGGCATAATTTCTCGTTTTGAAAATAAAATTCTTACAAAATTTTTATTTCCGTTTTTCAAATTTTTTTTTTTAAACAATGCAGTCTAAAACCACCTGAATTCTTGTTTTATAGATATTTATTGACCATTTAATTATTTTAAGGATACAAGTTAAGTATTTGAGGGTGTGGATGCTTTTTTTACATAATATACCTTTTCTCCCATTTCTACCTGTCGGATATTAATTTTAAATGCATGAACTAATTGAGTACCGTAATTTAATTACCTATTAATGATAATATCCCGCATGGAGGGATCAGTTTTTATTGTTTTGAAAATTTTTTTTATTTTTGATCTACGGGTGTGACAATCCCGCGTACTCCAGTCCCTGCTATTGGCATACGAGTTAACGTGAGATATCACATACCACTGGCAATAGCAGTGAGACATCACTAGCCAAGGTGACATCTTAGGAGTGGTGGCGGATGAACTGTATTCAGTCAACGGTAGCACCCCCAATCTTAGCTGTGAAATAATCCTTGATTATGAGACGTTATTGTTTCCTTGAAGAAACGAGCCTTCATATAACTATGTGTGGGCTTTGATCTTCAAGAAAAACGGTGCGTCACGGGATCTAGGAATATGCAACCGGCTGGATTATTGGCAACTACATTTTTGTTTTGTTTCAGCAAATTTTTGTAAAAATTTGCTATTCACTTTTTGATTTACTTTTATTTTCTCTATTCTATCATAAAATATTGGCCTATGTCATATTTTGTCAGTAATAGGATTTTTTGTTTAGTTATCCGTTCTATAACAAAAAATATAAAAAAACAAAAAAAGAAAGATTTACGTCCATCAACACCTTTGAACGTATGTTGTTCTGGGACCTTGGTCTTAAAAGGTTTTTATGTGTTATTGTGACACATATTGTAATTCCTACTACACAACACATTTTATTAAAAAAAAAAAAAAAAATATCTGTCATAAAATGAGAGCACAGTAATGAAAAGAATAGTCTTTAGAGATATTTTGATCGTACAGCATCATTACTAAATTCATTTGTCAATCTTGTTAAAAAATATTAGTGTTGTGTTAGCAAAGAAGTTTTAAAGCGTATATTATAGTTAAAATAATTTTTTTAAAAACATGAGTAAATATCATTGTATAAAACCATTTGGTATCGGCAAGTGTTCAAAAACATTACGAAATCTTACACCTGAAATTCAGAATAAATTACATTCGATAAATTATGTGTTTGATATTCATATGCGAATGCGAATTTGTTCGTCTTGTAGAATTCGTCTCCTAATGATCAGTTCCAATGTAGGTATTGAAGCTGAAAATACAGGTGATGCAGAATCAAGCTCAAGTGATGCAATATTGGAGGTACAGCAACACCAACAGCCTATCAGCGGACCAAGCCTTTTACTAGATATTATTTTATCACCAACAATAGTAAATATGGAACGTGATGAGCTAATTAATCGCATAAATGAACATATTGTGCCATTTGTAGCTAATCAAGTTTCTCCTATTAATCGAAAGCGGTTATGTCGCAGTTTTGAGTATGGAAAGGATAAATCGAAGCAACTGGGTAGAAACATACAAAATATTTTAATTGGTGAGACTCTTGATTCTTCTGATGAAATAAAAGTGCAATTAAAATACATAAATTTATACATAAATTAACACACAGACTAAAATTATTAATACCTCACCATTTTGTTGCACAACAGTAGTTCATGGATTTGGAAAACACAAAATCAAACTTGAAAGTGGGAGAGTGCTTAGGATTTGGCGATTTTTCGGAAAATTACTCATTTTTCATTCAAAATTCTGTGCAAAGTTATCATTGTAATAATTCACAAGCTACGATACACCCGTTTTTAATATATTATAATTCATATACTAGTCAAGGTATCGATCACTTAAGTTTTGTCATTATCTCTGATATAACTGAACATGATAGTGTGGCAGTGTATCTATTAATATCAAAAATGATTGATTTTATAAAAAAATAGTCTATATGACTGATGGTGCGGGATCTGAGTATAAAAATAAATATAATTTTATAAATCTATGCTACCACAAATCAGATTTAAATATATGACGCAGAGTGGCACTTCTACGCTACCAGTGATGGAAAAGGACCGTGTAATGGAATAGGAGGTACATTGAAACGAGGTGCTCATCGATATAGTTTGTTTAACAAGGATATTATTCAAACCCCTATGGATCTTTATGAATGGGCAACAATATGGCTATCAACAATGAATTTTGCATATACCAGTAAAAATTATTACACAGCAATGAAGTTACGGCTAGAAGCAAGACGCAGAGAGGCTGTAGCTATAAAAGGTACACAATCATTTTATGTGTTTATACCCAAAGATGAAAAGACATTGCTCACAAAAATATATTCCAATTCAGCTAAAACTAGGATTTTTAAGATAAACCGTTAACATGCAATGTTAATAACCGTTAATATGCAAAAAGTTATTTATTATATGAATTCTATACAACATGCGTTTTATTTCACATAATTTTTCTCACTATTTACTTCTCAGCATGAGTTCTAATATATCAGGTACATTCATTTATAATTAATTTCCGACAGGTAGAAATGGAAGAAAAGGTAAATTATGTGAAAAGCATCCACACCCTCAAATACTTAGCTTGTATCCTTGAAATAATTAAATTTCTATAAAACAAGAATTCAGGTGGTTTTAGTTATTTAGTTAAATAGGCTGCATTGTTAAAAAAAAATTGAAAAACGGAAATTAAAATTTTGAAAGAATTTAATTTTAAGAAAGAATTTAAAAACGAGAAATTATGCCATTGGGAAAAGTTTGATTTAGATTTAGAATTAATTAAACATTGTTTTTCTGGAAAAAAATGTGGTAAAAGTGAGGGTTCCCTCAACAGCACCATCTTTGAAAATATTATTTAAGTTTAAGACAGTTTTAAAAAATTACTACAAAATTTTAAATAATTTTTTTTATAAGGTCTGTCAATTACCTTTCTAATGAGCTATAAACGACTTAAATCAGTTTAGTCAATCGTTAGCAATCGGTAGCCAAAGATACTAATGTTTCGCCAACCCGTAAAACTTTGCCACCACCCTGTGTCATCCCCAGCGCGAAATTTCATTTTTTGAAAGAAATAGTATTTTTTTTGTCATTGGCTATCTGTGTATGAAATTTCATCGAAATCAGAGCGGGTCGGGAACATCGATGTTGCGATGACGTGGAATTGCTCAATATGAGTAAAATCAAAAGAGCAATTAGAGAAAGAATAAAAAAATCTTTGAAACCATACTATAGCATATATCATGCGATATGCGTAACGTGGAAAATGGGGATAAGAATATGTTTGAGACATGATGCTTCCAAATTACATCTTAACAGTATTGCTTACGATATTTGTAGAAAACAAAGAAATCAAAAATAGCGTATGCCCTTACCTGTGTCGAATTTTGTTCACTCATAATTAGTATAGCATAATTTTAAACAGAGTTCAAAGAATCAAAATGGAAATACTTCATACAGGAAGTTATGAATATAAGACGTATAAGTGTAAAGTATTGATATGATGTGAAATATTTGTTGTTCCGTTTCTGTAGGAAAACTTTCATTAAAAGTGGCAGTCAGAGTTGATTTTAAATAAACAAATTATAGATTAATAAGATTGAGTTAAAGTTCAACATCTGATTCTGAGAACATAACATCTGATTCTGAGAACTCGTTTCTTGATGCAATGTCTAGCTTTAATCTTAGGCAAATAAACAGTGTGGCTAATGAACGCAACAGAAATTTAGATCTTATTTTCACAAATGAAACTGAACTTATTAGATTCACCAAATCGCTTTATCCGTTTGTCGTAAATGACGTTAACCACAAGTCTTTGGAAATGGTATTTGAATATACAAAGCTTAAAACTCAATCGTGTGGTCAGAATCAAGAGTATTATTACAACTTTAATAAAACCAACTACGAAGGATTGCAACAATATTTGAAAGATATTAAGTGGAACGAAGTTCTTAATAGCGAACATATAAACGAGGATTCAAGTAAATTTCAAGAAATTCTGAATGTAGGTTTTGAAAATTATATCCCAATACAACGTATAAAATCTAGAATGCACCCTCCTTGGTTCGATGAATACTTAATAAATCTAAAAAATAGAAAATCTAAAGCTTATGTCAAAATGATGAAGAGTCAATCTGATCGTGAAAAAAAAATTTTTTGCATAGTAAGTAAAGAATTTAATACACAGTTTAAATTCAGACATTTGTCATATCTATATATTATACAAAGCAAAATTAAATCTAACCCAAAACAGTTCTGGAGATATTTTAGATCAAAACGTCAGATTGAAGGCTATCCTACTAGTATGACATATAATAATAAGTGTTCCACTGATAGCAAAATAATTGTTGACATGTTTGCTGATTTTTTCCAAGCGGTCTACCAACATAAAACCAATAGTGTGTCTAATGTGGACTTAAAACCTAATAAAACTCTTGATATAAATATACCTACCATCAAGGAAGATGATATAAAAATGGCACTTCTTCAACTTGGTGAGGGATGTGGCCCTGACAAGATACCTTCAGGTTTTTTAAAAAAATTTGCGGACATTTTAGTTAATCCATTGTGTTACTTGTTCAATCTAAAAAAATTTCTGAAGTTACAACAATATTTAAATCAGGTAAGAGAGACGACATTACTTGCTATAGAGGAATATCAACTACATCATCAATTCCTAAATTGTTAGAATTAGTTGTATGCAACAGTTTCCAAGAGACTTTAGCCCGTCATATATCCTTCAACCAACATGGATTTATACCTGGCAGATCAACTTCTACAAACCTTGTGGAATTATCTAGTAACATTATAAATGAACTCGAAAAACATAATCAAGTTGATATCGCTTATACTGATTTTAGAAAAGCATTTGATTCAATCTGTCATGACATCGCCGTTAATAGTCTTCGTGCTTTTGGTTTTTCAAACATGTTTATTAAATGGTTTAGCTCATATTTATTAAACCGGGTTCAATATGTTGCAATTAATAATATTGAATCAAAGAAAATAAATGTCACTTCAGGTGTTCCACAAGGGTCCCACCTAAGACCATGGATTTTTCTAGTTTTTATCAATGATATCAATGAAGTGATCAAAAATTCATCTATACTCATGTTTGCCGACGATTTAAAAATCTTTCGTACTACTGAAGATCAGAGCGACTCCTATAAACTACAAGAAGATATCAATAGACTTAGCAAATGGTGCAAAATGACTAGAACTCTCTAATATTAAATACTGAGAAATGCAGAATAATGTCATTTCATCGTAAAACAGACCCAATATGTTTCACATATAACATTAATAATACGGAGTTGAAACGAGTCTATGAAATCGTAGATCTAGGAGTATCGTTTACAACTAACATGAGCTTTAGGATCCATATAGATAAATGCATTGCTAAATCCAATTCCATGTTTGGATTTGTTAAACGTTGGACGGGAGAGTTTTCGGACACATCAACACTACTCTCACTATATTTTGCATATGTCAGATCTCAAGTGGAACACGCATCTGTAGTCTGGAGCCCTTATTACGCCAACCATACCAAAAGAAAGAATTCAAAATAAATTCTTAATATTTCTTTTATACAAAAACGGCTGGAATTACGATGGAAATTTACCATACCAAGAAAACATAGCCAGGTTACCACCTTATAAAGTAAAATGCGAAAAGTAAAATATTTGTAGTCTTAAAAATAGACGTTTATTGTTGGGTGCTTTGTTTATCAGTAACATTCTATTAAACGTAATTGATGCACCGAGAATTTCCGTTGCACCGAGAAAAAATATCCTTCCATGTTCCGGTTAAAACTTTGCGCAATCATCACCTTCTACATCTGGAACATCATTTCACAAACTATGGGGATAACAATCCCATCAATAGACAAATCAAATCTTTCAACATTGCTCAAGATGTGTTTGATTTCAATTTATCTAAGGGTCAGCTGAAGAACAATCTCAAGAACTTCTTTCTTAAATATTAATTTTTAGGCCCGCTATACACCTGAGCTAAACTATGCGAACTATGTTTTTAAAAAAATAATGTTTTAATGCGAATAATGTATTTTTAAAAAAATGTAATGTTTTCGTTTTTATTTTATTTTTTAAATGTTTTGTTTCCGTAATGTTTTTTCTATAATTACGTTATATACATATTTTTTTTAAAAACATAGTTTGCATAGTTCGCATAGTTTATCTCAGGTGTATAGCGGGCCTTAAAGTCAATTGATTTAATTTGAAATTAAATTACATGTATTTTTTTTTGTTTTTTATTTTTGTTTCTCTTTGTTTTATTGTACTAAAATGTTTACAAATATTTGTTTAGATCATGTTATTGGTTTATTGTTGTTATGACTTCTAAAATGTCTATTTTTAAAACTAAACTATGCTGAAATCATAAATGTAAATAACTAAATCGGTTTCTGTAAAATATAAATAAATAAAATAAATTAAAAAAATTTAAAGAACACGCAGTTCTCACATGCATATCGAAAAAAAACTAAACACACATATCAAGTCCACGACCATTACGTCATTACGCCTAACAGTCACTTTATGTTCCTTTTATAACAACAATCTTTACACCTTAATCTATACTAATTTTCCCCCAGAAAAACAACTTTACAATTAAAGTTTTATTACAAAAATAAACTGCAAAAACTTGCCAATAAAATGCTTTATTGCTTTTTTCGAGGTCGATATTTAAAATCTATTAATTTTTTTTTGCTTTAACAATATGTAAAATCGATATTTTGGCTTTGTTTGTAGTAACTATATGAAGATTGCAGGGAATGAAGGTGCAAAGCACAATAAAATATAAGCAAACTATTTTGAATTAGAAAAACATTAAAAAATAATAAGAAAGGAATTATTTACACTACTGCCATCTTTTGGTTATTTGAAAGAAAAAGAAACATTTCTAACTCTATTTTTCGAACGAGCATATGCAAAAATTTAAAAATCATGAATTTTTGTCGATATGGAATTTACTAATTTAGATTACAAAAGCAACCAACGATAAGATATTGAACATTGGATAATGCTTTAAAAATGTTTATAGTTTATTGACTGGAATTTCTGTAGTAAAAATGTGATAAGACTTACATCAAATGTTCAAATGTTAAATACAATATACAATTAAAATCTCAACAACTGTTAAAATAAATAACGTGATTAAAGTGCGATAAAATAGTAGATTATACTAGGACGTAAAGCTAAAGATTTTGGACGGATGTGGAGTTTGCAAATCGAGGCGCTACCGAGATTTGCACCCACATTAAGTCCAAAATAGCTTACGTCCGTACATCATATACTATTTTTTATTCGCCGCAAGCAAAACATTTTAAGAAAATTGGTTTATTCTAAATTAAAATTATAAATTATCATAAATTTTAAAATAAAAATATGTGGAACAAGTAACCTTTGACAAAATATTTATTATTTTTCCAAATTATTGTGTAGCTATGACAACAAATGATAACAACTATTTTAATTGGATAATGAAATTTTGAATTTAAGGGTTGCTTTGATAAACATTTTTATTTTTCATAGAATTTAAACAAATACAAATGCTTTTTACTTTTTTGGACGTAGCTATGACAGCAAAATAAATAGTTGAAAAGTCATACTTTAAAGCCGCAAATCACAGTAATAAAGTAACACTTTAATATGTAGGCGAATAAAAACATATTTTAGGTATGATTACCCTATATAAAACAAACCGATTAAATTAGGTCTCCAAGTAAAATTCTACCAGAAAATGAATTAAATTGTTAAAATAAATATTGGTGATGAGAAACTTGAGGAGAGCCTGCGCATCTGTTTGAGCATCAACGACACATAAACCACCAGTAAATTGTAGTGTAAATTGTCCAAAAGTGTCGTTGATCTGTATTTATTTCACAATACAAAATTTTCTAGTCGAGTTCTACTTGATAATAAAATTCTATCGATAATTTTTTATAAGGGTGACAGTCCAGTTTATCAGACATAGGAGAACTCCTGTTATATTTTTTCAATGCATCAAAATAAAGAACATAATATTACGATTTTGACCTTTTTTCAGAGTAGATCTTAGTTATTACCTACTTTTACAATATTCGACTTATCTTCTTATACGAGCTACTTCATTTGGACGTATACTACAATTACTTAGCCAACCAATCATGATATTTTGTTGCGGTAAAAATTTACCCAGAAATGACAAACTGACAAACGGTACACAGAGCTATAAATAAACAACTATTGGCCTAAATTTATTAACCGGTTTTGTCTAAAATCAAGTTTTTTCATCTTCATGTAAACCCAGAGCATCACACATGTCGCACGTTCTGTTGAAATAACAAAGACACCTAACAATCCACACACCCACTCACCCCTCTACAGCCATACAATTTTTTTCCAGATTTGGATTAAGTGTTGTCGAAAACATTTATAATAAATAATAAAACAAATAAAATAAATTCGGAATAGATATAGATATCACACTATATGGGTCAAGGGATAACCCAAAGCGAAACCCACACAAACCATGGTATAGGTGTATATTATTATCAGCGTTAATTATTAAAGTTCTACTTAGTTATATTTAAACATTTTCTTATCTTAACAATAAACTTGAAAGTCTAATCAAAGGCTACCCATCAAGAAACAATTCCATACTAAGAGAAGAGGACAACCTTAATAAAAAAAATATAAAAATATAGTTTTCGTAATAAAAACTAATCGCAATTCATATTAAACGGTTATTTATGAAATTATTGTTAGTTCTAAAAAACAAAGATTAACAGATAATCTAAAACAAAAATAAATATTTTTTCATTTCAATTCAAAATTCAAAAACACTAAATCACCAATAGATATAAATTATAACATCTTAATTTGTCAAAATTAAAAAAAAAATTATTATTATTTTATCGCAATATATAAATTATCATTAATCAAATCGAAATGGCAACTTTTTTTAAATTTCACTACACTTTTTTTGTTTAAACTTAAAGTATATTATATTAATTATTAGTCTATCCTATATCTATCAAAATGAAACTGATTAATTTAATTTAATTTTTGATAAAAAATTTTTTTTTTAAATTGTAAATTATTTTTTTATCTAAAATGTATGAGTATTTATAGTTTATTTATTTGAAAAAAAAAAATAAAAGATAATCAGAAAATAAAGTTTCATTTGTTTATCTGCACAAACTGTTAATTTTGTTTTTGATGCTACATGAAAATTGTTTGATTGAGAAAATGATAATGGGAATTTTTAACATTACATATTTTACGCACAAACGAATCGTAAAACACATTTTATCCACGACTACTAAAGAATATATGCTTTCCATGCGTATGTCTTCCATTGTAATTGTATTCATTCCACAACTAGTGAATTTGATTAAAATTCTTTAACAGCTCTATAGTTTATTAAATATTCCCCTAACAAATTAAAAAACCAACTTGTTTTGTTTTTCGCTATCTTTGATGTATTTTTTTCAATATGGCGATACAAATTTTTGCATGAAAACTGGAAATTAAACGAAATATTTTATAGTCGTGGATAAATTAGCATCTTGTATTTGCTTAGGATGATGGCAATTTTATCATAAGATGACCGGGTTAAAAAATAAATAAAGTTGTTTTCGTTTGTTTTACAGAAGTACGATGTAAAGCCTTTGAGAAAATACACTATTTGATCGAGACGAGTAGGGTATCATATGAAAGGGCTCCATTTCAGTATTCCTTAAAAATATATTTAAATATAAATTTACACCGCACCTTTTTTTGTATAATTTTGAATAATGACGTTTTCTTTATGTTTAAAGGGGGAGGGGGGAGGGGAAGGGGAGTGAAAAGGGGTAAAAACATCATTTCAAACCAGGTTAAGTGGGGTTAAGTGGGATGTCATTTGAAATAACACTTTATTTTAGAAACATTGCAATCCTTTTTAGAATTTTGCAACGCATGGTTTTTGAATTATTGTCAAACAAGTACAACAAAAAGTTGGTAGGATTTCGAGCTAAATTGACAGAAAAATTTGAAAAAAATTCATAGAGACAGGCAGTTTAATAAAATCTGAACGAAAATTATAGCGAAGCCACAAATAATTATATTTCTGTGCTTTTAAGGAATGGGAGTGGATAAGGGTGAAAAAAAGTTTTTTTGACCGAAGCGATGAGTGTCATTTGAAAGAGCACCCAATTTAAGAAACATTGCAATTTTTTTAGAATTTTGCGATGCGCAGTTTTTGAGTTATTGTCAAAAGTTTGCGCAGTTTTCAGACCGTGCACCCCCACCCCCCCACTCCCCCCCCCTACGTTTCAAAAAATACTGATTGAAAGACAAATTTGAATAAATTCACAGAAACAGGAGGTTTGGTATATTTTGAATGAAAATTATAAAGAAGTATCAAATAATTATATCTCTATGTGTTTAGGGGATGTAGGTAAAGAGGGTAAAAAAACCTTTTTTCACCGAAACGAGTGTCATTTGAAAAAGCACCTAATTCTAGAAACAATGCAATTTTTTTTGTGATGCGCAGTTTTTGAGTTATTGTCAAAAAAGTGCAATTTTCAGACAGTTTCCACCCCTTACGTTTCCCCTTACGTTTGATCCTGTCCTTGGGGATCATATTTCTAGAATAAAACAAATTGATTATCCTATCCTAAGCAAAAGCAATGAAAAATAAGCTCCATTCATGGATTCAGATACCGAATCGTTTTGTTTTAATGTTTCCAAATTATCTCAAACAGTTTCAGATATGTATTGGGAATTTAATAAAGAACGTACAAATTATTTAATTTAATGACATTTAATGACTGATTTAAAATTTGATTTTAATATTTCAAATAATGAACTTGATAAAAGAAGACTTTGAACACGATCCTTTTGATCAATAATGTAATTATTGCCCATGATGACACTTTGTTTAAACTGAGGAAGGAATTTTGAACTCGATTTGGAAAAGGATTTTTCACAGTGGACAATAAAATAAATAAACCATAACCTGATGAAATTCTTTTATGCAAAAAGAACAACCACAGACATTTTATTAAAAGAGTTTGATAAAAGCAGTAATTTCTTTGCATGGAGGGATCATGGAGGGATCAGTTTTTATTAATTTGTTAATTTTTTTCTATTTTTTTGATCCACGGGTGTGACAACCTTGCGTACTCCAGTCCCTGCTATTGGCATATGAGTTAACGTGAGATATCACATACCACTGGCAATAGCAGTGAGATATCACTCTGATATCTGATATCTTAGGGGTGCTGGCGGATGAACTGTATTCAGTCAACGGTAGCACTCTCAATCTTAGCTAATGAATATTCCTTGGTGCTGGAACGCTGTAGCTTGCTCGATGAAACGAGCCTTCATATAACTACATATCTGAGCTTTAATCATTGAAAAATATACTGCGTCCCATAATCAGGGATTATGCCATTGGCTGGACTATTGGCAAACCAATTTTAGTTTTGTTCCTCAAAAATTTGTAAAACAAATTTGCTTTTTATCTCTTATTTTATTTTTATTTTCCCTATCCTATTACGAAATATTGGCCTATGTCATATTTTATATGTGATAGGATTTATGGTTTAGTTATCCATTACTTAACAAAAAAATATTAAAAAAAAACCAAAAAAAAACAGATTTGCGTCCATTAACATCCTTAGAACGCATGTTGTTGTGGGACCTTGGTCTTAAAAGGTTTTTATGTGTTGTTGTGACACATATTGTAATGCCTACTACACATCACATTTTATTAAAAAAAAAAAAAAAAAAATTATTTAGAATAAATATCTTGATTTAGCCAAATAAATGGTTGACTATATAGTGGTTTTTTATTATGAATCAAATCAACTTGTTAAGCATTGAATTTCACCACTTAACTCTATAGATTTGAATATCCACATATACCATGTTGAGCGTGTTTCTTTTTTCATACACCCACAATGATCATTTAACGACCAGCTCCGAACAACGTAGGTTTAGCAAAATACAACTTAGCCAAATACAACATAAGTTTGGTTCTTTGTTGCCGATGCCAACGTTGCCAACGGCAGTTCTTTCAACGGTTCTTTGTTGCCGTTGCTTTGTTGCCAACGGCAATGTTGTCTTCTTCCACTGAAGTCAAAGTACTGGTGTTGACGCGGTCGTGAATATGGATCAAGACGCCTTTGCAAATCTTTATTACATGTGGGTTCAATTTTGAAGGCTTTATGTTATAGTTTTGAATACAGTAAATGAATTTGCGAATAAAGTAAGATTCTGCTTTAGATATATTTAAAAACTATCAATTAATTATTGATATCATAATATGTCAATAAATTCATTGTTTTAAAATGAATATTATATTATTTTATAGTATGATGACCGCGAGAATATTTTATTATAAGGGGGCCGCGATTGTCAAAAACTTATTTTAAGGGGGCCCCGACTGCGAAATGGTTAAGAACCACTGAATTACAGTGTTTCTGAAATGAGCCAGTTTAATTCTAAAGTTTATTTTTCAATCTCTAAAACTAAAAACTAATTACGTGCTTTCAAATCACGTTATTTATTTATAATATTAATTATAAACAAAATCGAAATAAAAACAGAAACATTAAAGATGCTGTGGCAATAAATGTAACTGGCAAATACAAGTCAAATAAACAGCATAACGGAAAAACAATTGACACACATATTTGCAACACGTGATCTAAAAAATACCATATAATCTTATATATCATTTTCTTGGATTGTTTCAATACGGTTGTTTAAAGTTGTTTATTTTAACGAATTTATATTTATTTATGTATGCTGAAAAAGGGTTATTTTTTTTAAACGTGACCAAAATTAATTGTTGAAAACTGGAAAAAATTCTATCTTTTTGTACCTTTTCGATATACATATTTTAAATTGTAAAACAAAATATGTATATAAGCAATACAAAAACATTAAAATTATATACAGAAATCTGTATTCTCAACCATTTCTCAATCGGCTTTCCTTGAAATGTTTGATGATTGTGTTATAGATAAATTCCAATAATACAATCAATTTTACATACAGAACTATGACCTTACGATGGGTAATTCTTTATCCCCAATATTGGGGAAGATAATGACGGAATATCTGAAAAACTACTCAAAAAACTGCTCGTTGATTTCCAATATCAACCATCTGTCTATCATTTACTAATATGTGAATAATTTTTGCTGCTGCTTAAGTGCCAAATATAGTAATACATGGAAGAGTTCTACCAGTTTTCACAAGAAAATCTAGTTTATTTGTGAGATAGACGACAAGAATAGCTATATTAGAAACGCGATGTTTAAAGATTTCTCAGTTGAAAAGAATATGCTCTACTACAGATATGAAAAGATCAACAAACATTGGTAACAAAACTTATCAGCAACAGATTCGGGAGCAGGTTGAGGTAGTCGGGTACATCAAACTATCTATACCTAAACTATCTATTCAAACATATTTAAACAGATTTATTCAAAAAAAAATTGTATTTTAAAACTAAATCAATAATGGAGTAACAGTAGTTATTATTGTATAGTTTTAATAACATAATATACAATAACACCATTTTGATGAAAAAAAAATAATAAAACAAAAAGTTAGTTAAGTTAACTATTGTTAGATAGATAAAATGATAAATTTCGTAGGCGTAAGCTTAATTTTTCCACGTTTCGTCTATAAAATGTTTAATTTCGTAATAAAAAAACGTTTTATATTTAGTTTCCTAAGCTTGTTTCCAACAAAATAATTCCAAAAACAACAATGCCTCTCAGTTTTGTTGCTCTAGCTCTTCGTTTGTCTATTTAAAATTCAAAAGAAGGCAAGAAGAAACAACTTTGTTTTGCTTAAAAAATAAAAAGTTTGTGAAATGAAATTTTAATTTTGTTTTTCCAATTTTTTCATTAAATCTTACGCTACGAAATCATTCTTTTCTTTTAGTTTCATAAGTATTCAGAAATAAAGAAGAAAATTAGTGATTAATTTTATTATGATAGCAACGTAGATAAGAATCGTAAAAAATGTTTTCCTTACAGAACTTTTTTTAATTTCGTTAGAAATCGATTATAATAACACCGCCAAAGTTCTAGTTAAATTTTGTGGTTTTACAATTTTCTGGTACAGGTCCCAAATATACCCAAAGTAAGAATTTAACATAACTACCAGCAAGCTAGAGGAATACACGATTTTATTTTGTTCTAGTAGATTCCATTATTATTTTTGTCAATTTGTTCTATTTTATTTATAAAGCTATTTCCTTTCTGTCTGGTTGACGAAACAGTTGGTAGATGAAGGTGTTACTGCTAGTAACGAAAGCGTTTAAATTATTGTCGATTTATTATTTTTGCTATTTTTGTAAATCCAATCACATTCGTCTTCTTATTAGGGTCACCAACTGTCGTGGAAAAGGCACACACGAATACTTTCGAATATATAATTGTAGAATGTTTTATTAAAATTCAACCCTAGCAAAAAATTCAAAAAATAAGCCAACAAAGCATGTTTTAATTTCATACATTCAAATTTCAATTATATTCAAATTTCCTTGAATGCAAAGTCAGCCATCTCCCCTATGTTGAAATAAAGAATCTGCCTTATTGACAAAAAATCTCTAGCTATCATACAGATCATACGGCTAAAATTAATCCGCCTCAAATACTAAATATACTGGAGCTTTAGAGCTTTCATATTTTACCCATTTCAGATTAACCAGAAATAAGAATTTATCTATTCAACAAAATAAAATCAACAAACAAGTCTCAAATGGGTCGCTTAAAGTGACGAAAAGTAAAACAATAAAAGTTAGAATAAACAATAAATAAACTAAACATCGATCAATGCAACTAATATTCAGCGTGCATCCACAACTGTCAAATCGTTTTTTTTTTGTTTTGTCTCTGAGAAACCGTTATTTAATTTGATTCAAAATTGTACATTTATTGCGAGTTTTTTTAAATATACAAGGAAAAACCATTCCACAAAAAAATAATTGTTAACAAAAATTTCCCCCTGCGACTGTATAAAAAGAAAAGAAAAAAAATTGACATTTTGGTTTTTATTATAACCAAACATATAGTTTTTTGATGTTTCATAAATGAAAAATAAATTTGTTCATAATAAAAAAAGTTTGAGAGCAAATTTTGTCGTTAGAAAATATTGCTTGTCTTTTATCAAAAAAATTGAGTTAAATAATCACTGTAAATAACACAATAAATGTAAATCATTCTCGTAATTATTGTCATTGATTTTATAAAAATTAGCACAACTTTGAAGAAAATATTTAATATTTTTTTGGCATTTTAAATTTAGAATTGGTTTTAATTCATAATTTAATAAAAAGTGTTTAGTAAATAAAAACAAACCAAAATGGAGAAAATAAAATTAAAAAGTTATTATATCATATTTAACAAAAAACAATTTAACAAAAACAATTCAAACAAAACAATTAACGAAAACAGTTTGCCATGTATTACTATTAGTAACACGGTAATCCAAAAAGTATTTAATAACCTTGATCTAATTATCGATGATAAACTGTCATGAATAAATCACATCGGTAAAATCGAAAAGCAAGCAAGACCAATAATATTGACAATACGTTGAATGAAACCATATACCTTCACAAAGAAGCACTTTGGAACATTTATAATGCTCACATTTTAAGTTATTTGCTTTACCTTAATCCGATATGGAGCAACGTCACAGCCACAAAACTAAATGAACTAAGTGTTCTACAAAACAAAAATATTAACACAATACATGGATATCCCAGTCTTTACCCTACACGACTACTGTACCCAACACCAAAATCCACTAAAAGTAATAAACGTATTACAAATTGCTCTACTAATTTAAAACAAAATATAATAAAATACAATTTTGACATCTCATACAGAAACAATAAACATATTCATTCAACTAGACAACAGAACCAATTAAATATACACTAAATAAGAACAAACGTTGGAATTAATACACTATTATATGAAGGAATAAATTTATTCAACAAATTGTCAGTCAAAATCCAAAATACACTAAGTATTGCACAATTCAAACACGACCAGTCAAGATCAATTCTTTTGTAGTATTCAACAATATAATAAAATAAATTTTACAATAAAAAAAATAGGTTCTAAGATGCACAGGAATGTTTCTTACCTTACAAAACATATAGCACATTTGCAAAAATATATAATAACAGGAGAACAGCTGAAAGCAGTGTTGCCAGATCGCGGGATTTTTTCCTGTTTGCGGGATATTTCATGTAAAACGGGAAAGCGGGTAAAAATTTGGAAAGTGCGGGATTTTTCACATTTAGACTGCGTTTCAATTGATGCTAAAGTGTACTAAACGTGCTAAATCAATTTAGTCAACTATTTTATTTGACTAAATTAAAATGTTGTTTCTAAATAATTATGAAGAAATTTATATGTTAAACAATTGATAACTTGATTACATTAATTTACATTAAAATACGGTAATTTTGTGAAATAAAATTTAGATATAGCAGTTTAGTACAATTTAGCAGCAAATTGGAACCCAGTCTTATTAGTAGAAGTGTTTTAAATTAAAACTTATTTTGAAATGGTTGCACAAACCAATTCTTTACCAGGCTTCACAAAGATGTCGATCACCCGATAATTTTACTTAAATGCGTCTGCTATCTATCGGCCTTAGGATTGTCAAATCCACGATGGAATTTCAGTCTTCTGTAGCTAGATTCTGGCTGTATGGAATTATTTCATCGAATGAGGTATCGTACTAAATGGGATTTTTGCATACAGATTCAGTGGAATGAGAAAATAAATTCCGCATTTGTGGGATGAACTGTCAAATTATCTCGTCAACGAATTTATAGACGAAATGCGATTATTTGCTTTGAAATTTTGCATAGACGCACAATATGGAGAAAAAAATGTCGAAAAAGGTTACGATAAATCAAAAAGAAATTTTAGTTAATTATTTAGAGGAAAATGTGGATTTGGATCGTGGGAGTTAACGATATTTTATTAATTTTATTTTAATATTGGGATATTACTTCTACTTGGGCGACAAGATTTTTTTTTTTAATTTGATATAGAATCCCTCACTGAATCCCTCATTTTCTTAATTTACCCTAAAAATAATATTAAAAAATCCTCTTGCACATAAGTTCATGTAATCTTGAAAAATAAAATTATTTATCTAATTTATTTACAAAACATTTTGTTTTGTATGCTTCTCTCAGATTTGATAAGGCAGACGGAAATAGGGCAATAGGACGATGTGGCAAAATACACTATTTATTCATATACACTATTTATTTAATTTTAAAGAATAATGTTAGAACTAAAATCTATAGCACAACAAAAAATACTTGTAAACTAGCTATCGAAAGAAACACAAATAAAAACAAGTCATTAAACAGACAGATGAATTTCATTTTCAAAAATTTGTGCTAGTTTAGAGCTTGTACTAAAAACGATATCTCGAAAAGAGAACGAGAATCCCAATTAGTGAAATGGAATTATTTAGTGAGAAATCAAAATTCGAGATAAATAATAATTCCATTCCACCTAATTTTTTCTCACAGAACCAGAATCGAGGTACTGATGTTGAAATATTTCTTAGGGAGAAAAGTACGTTTCGAAAACCCTAAAGCACCATTTTATTCGAATTTCAAGAATATTTTGACCCTGCGAAACGAAACATAAAATCACCTGGAATGGAACTACAAGTTGGCTCTCTATAATGCATCCAATGCATCCATCCATGCATTTTAAAAAAAATGGTTTGTTTGGCATCACTTTTTTATTTCTGAGCAGTTGTTTACGTATTGAAAAAGAACTATTACAATTTTTAAATTGTTTGAAAATCCCGAAATCAAGACGAAGACGAAGTATTTACTTTTTTTAAAAAAAATTGTCCTTCTCAATTTTAATAGATTTAATGCTCCATTTCATAGCAGTACTTTCTTATTCCACAAGTTGTATGAAGAATCGAAACAATAGCAATTTAATGTGTAAGTGTTTAATGCAATATTTTATTTCTCAAAGAAAAGTTTGCGAGGTGAGCGAGGCACGAACGAGCATTACAAATTTTTGAGAGAGTAAAATTCATTAAACACGAACCCAAAACAACGTTTTATCCTTCCGATATAGTAACGTTTATTAATTTTTATCAATTTAAAAATTTGTTGATAAAACAAGTAAAACGAATAAAGAAAAACATTATGCATTTTATTGTATTTTTTGAATAATTAATTCCAAACAATTAAATACTTTTGATTCAATTTCGACATCGATTTAATTATCTGGTATTTTGAAAATAAAAAGACCTACAATGAATGACATCAAATTTTAAACTAATAAGAAACCATAAACAATCTTTTGGAAATTTAATTCAATTTAATCATAGCAGCTTATGCCTTTTTTAATATTCGAAAGAGGGACGTGCGCTTCAGTTTGAATTACCTGTTTTTTATATAATCTGAATTACCTGATTTTTTTATAAAATGCTATCAAATTTTTATAAAATACAATCAAATTTATTTCAGGATTCAATAAAATCAAATAATTTGTTTTATTGTGTTCCGCCACATTCGCGGTAAGCAATAAAATTATTAGCTGTTTGTTTTATTCTATTAAGATTAAGTACATATTTATTATAGTCGTAAAAATCAGAAATAAACCTATATTTATAGTTGTCGGAAGGATAAATATGGTTATAATTGTCGTGGTTTTTTAAGTTTTACCAATAAATAATTGAATTTAAATGTATATTTTTATTGAAAGCTTGATGGGAATTTCTGAGGGATTTTTTTCCTTAAAGAAACGGTAAAAATCGGGTATTTTAGGTACAAAATAACATTCAAATCGAGCTATTGTAAAGCTATAGAATTGTGTAAAAAACTAAACATTCGGCGAAAGTAATAGTTAATTAAGTATTAAGGGCAGTAAGAGTGTTTTACCGATTGAGGATATATGTTTAATATGTTGTTTTAAAGAAAATTTCTTAAAATTTCATTTGAAAATAGTAAGCGCTGCGTTTCATCATAATTCTATACGTTTTTTTGTTGCGAATCTGACTTTCATCGAATATTTTTTCAAAATAAATTGCTTTTAAATCTTTTAATCGTTATATTTTTAAAAGAATATTATTTAAAGTTGAAGCTTGTAAATTGTCCTAGACATAATTATTTAAACTAGGAGGGCCCGGCGTGCTTTGCTACGCTTATAAATAAAGTTTTTGCGTAGACATTTTGTTGACGTAGAAGCAATGATTTCAAAAAGTGGTTATGAGAAATGCTGGCATATAATTTTTAATTTCTCTTTTTAAATATATGAATAAAAAATAATCAGAACTCTAGCTCAAATAAGTTAGAAGTTAATTAGCGATCAAATAAGTTAGAGATCAAATAAGCTTACTTGAAAACTTATTTGATCGCTAATTTTTCATATATCCGAACTGATCAGCTAGAGTTCTGATTGTTTTTCATTCATATATTTAAAAAGAAAAATTAAAAATTATATGCTAGAATTTCTCATAACCACTTTATGAAATCATTGCTTCTACGTCAACAAAATGTCTACGCAAAAACTTTATTTATAAACGTAGCGAAGCACGCCGGGCCCTCCTAGTATATAAAAATACAACAATCACTAATCAATTTTTTATCCTCTTTCATTTACAAACAATATATATTAAAAATTCTAACAATCAAATTTACGATCTCAAACTATCATACCAAACACACACATTATAAAATTGTCGCTGAAAAAATAAATACAACAATCAATAATCAATTTTTTACCTTCTTTCATTCACAAACAATATATATTAAAAATTCTAACAATCAAATTTACGATCTCAAACTATCATACCAAACACACACATTACAAAATTGTCGCTGAAAAAAAATACAACATTCAATAATCAATTTTTTATCCTCTTTCATTCACAAACAATATATATTAAAAATTCTAACAATCAAATTTACGATCTCAAACTATCATACCAAACACACACATTACAAAATCGTCGCTGAAAAAAAAATACAACAATCAATAATCAATTTTTTATCCTCTTTCATTCACAAACAATATATATTAAAAATTCTAATAATCAAATTTACGATCTCAAACTATCATACCAAACACACACATTATAAAATTGTCGCTGAAAAAATAAATACAACAATCAATAATCAATTTTTTGCCTTCTTTCATTCACAAACAATATATATTAAAAATTCTAACAATCAAATTTACGATCTCAAACTATCATACCAAACACACACATTACAAAATTGTCGCTGAAAAAAAATACAACAATCAATAATCAATTTTTTATCCTCTTTCATTCACAAACAATATATATCTAACTAAATATTCAACGTATTAATATATAAGAAAAAACAACAAAGAAAAATAACGTCCATACTCTCCTAGACCAATGCATAAACTGAAAAGAAAATATAAAATACTATAAACAAAGAAAAGATTTGGACGATTCCATTTGATCCATTTGATTTGATTTGGAGGCAGTTGAATTCAAAAATACATTATAATTCGTCTATAAATTTTTTATTTATGATCCACAAAATCCCAAAAATCTCTCAGATCTAGGTTACACTAATATCAGTTAGCAGTGAAAATTTGGAATGAGTGAAAATTCGAATAAAAAAGCCTAAGGCTGTACAAAGTACAAAGCTAGCGTATTAATATATAAGATAAAAATGTGTTTATTCACACCGCCTGCATGATCGGTAAGTAATTACTTACCGATCTGTGATTTGTAAACGAAACTTACTATGTTTATCTATAGACTAAGAGCCCTTGACGGCCAGACCTTCGTTATTTTAAAAAAGCTGAAAGTTTCTCTGCGCATACCCCCTACTCACGATTAGCGACATATGAAGTTTGGATCATAGTGGCATTGGCAGGGAGCAGGTTTCAAAGAGGCCTCCAAAGTTTCGTGAAAGTATAAAAGCACATTTTTTTATATATTCTTCGGGATAGTATTAGAACCACTATCGTGGAAACCCCTGCCATACACCCTTAAACTTTAAAGTCTAAGGGGATCTGGCAGGAGGTTTCCACGATAGTAAGTGTCTGGCAATGGGTGACGTGACTTCTAATAATCCCGAAAAATATATATAAAATTAGCTTTTACACTTTCACGAAACTTTGGAGGCCCCTTTCGAACCTGCTCCCTGCCAAAGCCACTATGATCCAAACTTCATATGTCGCTAATCGTTCCTTCCTGAGTAGGGGGTATGCGCAGAGAAACGTTTAGCTTTTATAAAATAACGAAGGTCTGGCCATCGAGGGCTCTTACTCTATTACGAATCAGTAAACATGCTAAATCGCCTGATCGTGCAAAAATTTATTTAAGTAAATAATTGGAAGAACTTAAGGAATTGTAAATACAAAACCGCCGAAAAGAAAAGTTTTACCTTTCAAATAAATTATCCTAACACGCTGCTCTTTTGTAAGATTCACTTACATGACGTTAGAAACCCCTTTAAAAAGGAATGTAAAGTAAATCTATCGTTTTAATTTCCTGATCTAGAATTAAAGAAACGAGGCACAGTCGTTTCAATATACACAGTGCAAAAAAGTCACAGCTATGACTTAAATAATCTCCATTATCCATCCCCTGAACCAAATATATTGGAACAGTCTGTTTTTCTATCATTTTCACTAAATGAGTTAAATAGTTTTACAGTTTACTACTCTTCGTTCACAAATTATTTTCTTATAAAAACGGCAATAAATTAAAAAGCAATAAAGATGATATCACAATAAGAGAATTTCCTTTTTTCAAATATAATAAAGTCTATGTAAATAAAATAATAACAATTTGACAGTTGGCATTTTCAAACAAAAAAAGTTCAATAATAAAATAATAAAAAATGTATATTAAAAACGAATTTAATGATTATTATAGTTTAATTTGCTATTATTGTTTTATAATATAATAAAAAAACGAATGTTTACAAATAATTAAAAAGATCATAAGATTATAATTATCAAAAGATCATTTTTAATTATATTTATTAAAAGAAATGTATTACAGATTAAAATACTAAGATTTTAAATCACAAAAATAGTATTTTTTTGGATTTTGGTGTTTAAAAATATATTTAATTTTCGAGTTAAAGTTTACAATACGAGCGAGAGCGAAATTTTAATTTCAAATGAGAGCGAAAATGATCCTAATTTTTTAGAATATACAATCAAAGTTGAACTCTAAAATACAATAAAAAAAATTATTTTAGATTTCAATACAATCAAATAAATTGTTTTATTATTTTGCGCTGATTCAAAAATATTTGCGCAACAGAATAAAATTAACAGCTGTTTATTTTATACTAAGTTTACACCAGGATCTAATAGGTACATACTATACTTATTAGGTCGACTATGGTCGATGTAAACAGTTCTCAAAAAAGTACGTACCAAATATTTGGTAGGATGATTTGCTACCTATCAAATTAGGTACGTAGCAAATAGGTATTATTTTTGCGGTGTGAACACTAAAATTAGGTATGACATTGAAAATAAAAATAAATCAACTTATTTTATAAATATGTATTTGTGATTTTTTTGCTGAAATTAAAAGTAAAATAAATTTTAGCATTAATATAATAAATGTTTTCAGTTTTTTATAAAAAATATATATGGAAATTATTTTTTCCTAACCAAAAAATTAACAATGAAAAGGACGCGCTAAAAATTAATATGTCATACCTAATTAATAAGAGTTTACATCACCGTATCAAATTTAAAAAGTATGATGGTGAAAATGGCTAGCAAATTTGATACGTAGCAAATTAGATACTGGTGTAAACTTAGTATTATTCTGGGGTGCGTTTCGAAATTAACCACGGTTAACCATAAGGTAATAATGTCACTAATATCATAGTCAAAATAGTGACGTCAAATATTAAATTCATATTACCCTAGTAAAGCTGTCAAAGTTAAATTGAAAAAGACCGCTAAAAATTCAAAATGAATAAAAACTAATATTTTAATTACGATAAATAAAACTAAAAATGTAGTGTATGTTTTTTATTTCTATAATTTATTTTTCAGGCTTCAGTATCAAATAAAAATAATAAAACTAACACATTTCACTAAAAATTATTAAATACTTAGTAAATAATAATTAAATGTACGATATATTCACAAAACAATATAATTTCTAACTTTTTTTTCCACAACAATTAAAATTTTTTTTATTATAAAAAATTATATTGTGTTTTATAAATCGGTTGACATGTCGTTTTAAATATTTATATGTTTTGACATTAGAACCTCAACAAACTCTACTCTAGACTTGAGTAACAAAGTTAAATTAGTGACGTCACAATTTACTATGACAACTAATTTTTATAGTTTTGGAACGATAGTACATCTGTCATCCAGTAAATTTTTTATTTTGCGGTTAATTATGGAACGACATTTGGTAGAGTAAAGTTAACCGCGGTTAACCATAGTTAATTTCGAAACGCACCCCTGTTAATTGTTGTCTGAAGTTAAAAGTTAATCTTTTAAGAACTTTAAAATAGTGTAATGATTGATTGTATATTTCTTTTATTATGTCCTTTCGTTTACATCTACGTAAAAGCTTAAATTAGTAGAAGTTTTTTGCTACTTAAACCGATTCTTTGATAACTAATCGTTTTCGTATACGACTTTGTACCGTACTTATTCGACGGTCCGTTATTTCTCGTTAATGTGGTGTTTACCTACGTTCAATTTCTTATAACGAAATGATTGTTGTGAAAATACAATTACAAGAGATTCGTTGTACAACAAATAAAGTCTGATGTGCTCACTTGCTATTTAGATCGAATCGAATTAAGAGATCGTTCAGTTCGAGAAATAAATTTATAACAATAGTAAACTGCGAACAAAAATCGTAAAAACGGTCTTGTAAGAAGTCTCTGTTTATTTGAACGGCAATTCAGTTTCTATCGAAAGCTGAGAGACAGACTAATGATATATACAAAAACCAACAAAAGAAATACTGGCAAATAATGGCTTCTCAATATTCTTAGCCGAATATTAAGATTTGCGTCTTCCTACTAAAATCAAAATAAATTTTTACCGTAATTAGGCTCAAATGTTGTAAAAAGTCAAGAAGTTATTTTGAGACAAGCACAAATCCAATCTGTTTTTAATGATTTCATTACTTCACTACTTTCTCTTAATGAGCGTTTCAAATTTATAACTATTAGTCTCATAATTTCAGAAAAATTATATTCAATCAGAGTGACTTTCGTACAAGTTACATTTCTATAATGAGTACGTCTAATTATTTTTTATGTTTAACTATAACATTATAGTAACGATAAGAAAATGTTGACAAATTTTAGTTTTTATTTTCATATTTCTTTTATTGTTTAAATCAAAACTTTGAAGGAAAAATTTAAAGGAAACAATAGATTGAAACACGCAATGGTAAAATTACGGTAATTAATAAGAAATATAAATCATGAACGTACATTTTTCTTTTGAATGAGTTTAATGTAAAAAATATTGGAAGGTCGAAAGTTTTGTAGTCAATATTTTTAATAGTGCCAAAATTAAAAATATATAAAGAAATTCAGTTTTACTTTAAAATCAATATAACAAGTCACCATCAGATCTCTTTAGGCAGAATATTTATATCCTTGGACGTTTATCGCTAATATTCCTTGAGGTTAACGCTAATAAAGGTGACAAACTTTTTTCACAGGATTTGCATGACGCTCTTTTTTATAGACTGGGTTACGAATTCGCTGTTATATATAACATCATAAATTTGAACTCATTACTTGATGGGCTCCATTTATAAATAAAGCCTATAGTGTATTCATTATCAACCCTAATGTCAAATACATGAAGTTTTTAAGCCTCTCCATTCAATCACCCAAACTGACGCTCCTAAAGGTTTTATAGTATGAAAGCAGATAAATAATTATTTTGTACGTAATTCCTTAATTTTTTCATTAACCGATTTTTTCTTTGAATAAAGACAATATGAAATTTGGTAATATACGATTTTGGAAGTCGACTGAGTAATCAACTGTGAAAGAATGAAAAATTTTTAATGACGCGATTCAAATGTTTTAAACTATTTTTGGATAAATATTTACATTTTATTTAAAAAAACAAACTGATACAAAAAATAATTTCGTTGATCTTGATTTATAAAATAAAGCCTTTTTATAATAAAATGAATTTTTGTTTAATTATTAGCAAGTTACGTTTATTTAGTTAATACGACCATAATAATTTACCTTTTAATTCTTCTTCCATAAAATCTACGTTTTCTACCATATCTGCGGGTTCGGGTTCATTTTTGATTGTTTTAGGTTTTTTTGTTGATTTAGTTGAATCCTACAATAAAAAATAAAAAATCAAAATCATAATACAACAAATACTTAAGCCTCGTTGACACTAAGATTGTTTCCAAGCTGCTAGTTGGCGAGTTTAAAAGCTGGCGAGTAGATTGTAAAGTAACCAACCAATCAATTTTTTCGGTAGATCTGCTAGTTAGATTGTAAACATTACACTAGACGAGTTTACAAGCTGCTAGTAAACTCGCTGGATAGTAGATTGTAAACTATCTTAGTGTCAACGAGGCTTTAATGAGTTAAATTGTTTTTCTTTTGCACCTTTTTCTTTGTGGTAGTATGATTACGGGTGGAATTTTCATTTGCTCGTCGTCCTATCAACGCCGACCCCAACATCTGAAAATAGAAACAAAATTATTTTCTATTAATTGAAACAATGTTTAAACTGGGAATTGCGATTACTATATTATGATATTCTTGATTACTTTTTGTCTTGGTTGTCTTTTTTTTTAATAAAAAAGTGTTGTGTAACGTAAAGGAATAATTTTTTTTCAATAAAATTTTTTGTGCAGTGCAAAATCGTCTGACACCAACCCTCGTTGGTGAAAAACGAAAACAAAAGAGTTTGCCAAAAATTTGAAAAACAATTCATAGGTGCGTTCGATTTAACTGAAACAACTGATAAAACAACAACAATTGCATTCAATTTTTCTTTTGCTTCAGTTGCTTCAGTCAAATCGAACACGGCTTATTTGTTACTAAATTGTAAACGTCATTTATTCAAACTGTCACTTGACGTTGAAAAGTCATTTTAACTAACTAGTAGTGTTAAATTGACGGCAGACCAGTTATGAATTTAACAAGTTAGTAGAGAAATTTGAAATTTGAAAAAGATAGTAGCGTTTTTAACATTTGAACATTTTTATTTCTTTGTTTCATACAAGCAATAATTTGGAAGAAAACAGAATTTGATCATTTTTAATTTTATTCGACCTTTATTTAGTTGTTTACAATTTAGTAACAAATAAAATATTATACAAAACACGCCAGGTAACTGGTTTTGCTGGCTCAAAGAGGTAACTGACTTGTCTTCGACTCGTCAGTTATATCCTCTATTCGCCAGTAAAAACCATTTTACCTGGCTTGTAAGGTAATATAATATTCAAACTAGAATTAATTACTAAAATAAATTGCTGTCACACAGCATGTTATACACGAAACAACAAAACAAACAATAGTATTTTTACAACAGTAAAAAATGTTTCCAAGCGATTTGCTTACATACAAAAAAATGTTTCTTTACATATATTTACAGTTTACACAATTTATTTTAATTCTAATTTAAATTCTCACCTTTAAATATTTTAATTTACTCATTTTATGTTTTAATGTAATTATTTTTATTCTAACTATTTTTAATTATGTATGTTAATAAAACAAGAACATGAATAACTGAAACAGATATTTCAATATTGATATAAATATTTTTAAGTTGTGTTGAACTGAAGAGCAACTATAACAAAACAAACAGATTCTAGTGAAATAAATAATAATAACAATAAAATCTTAATTGACGGAGATGTGTTTTCAAATTTGCAATTTAACAAAAACAAAAAAACTGGTTATTCGGTGTCAATATCTGTATTATCGTAAAAGTAAAATAATTTGAAGAAAGTATAGTGCTGCTTTTGTTTAAACAAATGATAATGATATCGATAGATGATAAATTTCTAAAATGTTATTTATTGATCGATAATATAGTATAGAATTGAAAGTGGCGCTAGATCGGTAGCTTTAAGCTTTGGTTCTAAAACGATCATATGTTTCGCTCTTTGCTTTTATTGTCTCTTTTTCCACTATTTATTTATCTGAATTACTTCTTTTGTTCTATTTGTCTTTTTTAATTGCTTCTCCTCGCTCTTTTGTTTGTTTGCTGTGGCTTTTTCTTTCTTTGCTCTTATTTTCTTCGTTACCTTAGTCATTAAATGCAAAAATAAATTTGGTAACATAGTTGTTGTATTAATTTTGTGCGTATATTTTGAATTAAATTAAAATTAGAAAATATGCAAATAATAAAACAAGTAACAGATTTAGTTTTTTAAATCTATTTTTAAATAATAACACTATTCTTAATGCTAAAATTGGAATATAGAGTAGATCATTAAGTCTTGTTGAACAAATATTTTAATTATGGCATAGTTTCAATTTTTACATAGTTCATCTACCTAAGTAACAATGAAAGTTTAAATAGTAGAAGTGGTCTTGAATAATCAAGTGATTTTAAAAACGAGAGTTGGATTAAGTTATGTTTATAGTTATGTTTATAGTCGTAGAACGAAGAAAATTTAAACAATTAAAAATTGGTAATGCAAGTAATGCAATCTATTTGAAAATTTACATAACCAATTTACATAATTAGACCACACTTTTGTTTTAGATTACACCGAATCCAAATCAATAATAAAAAATTATATTTCTGTACGTGGTTGGTTGGTTGGCTTAATTTGTTGGATACGACAATAAATAGCCATCTGCCGACAATAAATACCTAAAATATTAAACTACTCAAAAATGGATAAGAGTGGTCTTCAAAATGTTTCCATGGTTTCCCTTTCGACCGTCATTGTTTTTACACTGACAATGTAAATGTTTCTGCTCAAAACTTTACAGAAACCATCCAATTTGCTAGCAATAAATTCGTCCTTGTTTCCATAGTAAAACCCAAACAAAAATACTTGTATTCGAAAGCGGCACTTAAAAACAAACGTAGATCATTTAATATATAGATTGATAACAAAACTACCGCTAATTGATCCCAATATCTAAAGGCCAACAAAATATCTAACCAGATGATCTCAAATGAAAAGTCTGAAATTGACAGAGCGAAAGCTTCAAAACTTACGTCTATGTCTATTTCTGACAAGAGTTTCCACAGTGCCATTAATTCTTTAAATTCTGGTACAAAATCTTCTATTCCCCCTATTATTGATGGTGATTCAATCGTCAATGATCCCGCAAGAAAAGCTAAGTTGTTCGCTGAACGCTTCGCTCCGAACTCCACTGTTTTGGAACTTCTTAAGGAAATACCCCAAATCCAGTCTTCAGGAGTTAATATGAATGAACTCCACTTCAAATCCAAAATAGTCGCCAAACTTTTAAAGGGGTTAAACATCAACAAAGCCTCAGGAATGGACAACATTCCACCCATTAACAACCTTTTCTAAAGAACTTGCACCAACTTTGACTAAGATATTCTATCAATCCTACAAATCTGGTATATGTTCCCCGTGCTAGAAGTTGGCAAATGTCCAGCCCGTCCCCAAAGATGGACCAAAATTCGATATCTCAAATTATAGGCCAATAGCTTTACTATCGGTCCTATGCAAAGTCTACTAGCATTATATTAGTACACGGATTTCAAAATTTCTGGAAGTAAATCATTTAATAGCCGACAGCCAATGCAGTTTTCGATTATATCCTAGTTATTCTTCAGAGACATATAATCGACAGGCATGATGATACGAAAAGTTATAGTCAACGTAAGTTTGCTGAAATTGACTAACGGATGCTAACGAATCATGAAATCACTTAGCCCTTTAATGAGGGCTACGTAGTCCGATTGATTAAATCTAACAAGATTAGATGGTTTGATTATGTGAAAAGATCATAATACATGGAATAATTAAAGGGAATAAAAGGTCGATGGTAGCTAAATGTTAAAAAAATATAAAAGACATGGGAGTTGGTTGTAATGGCTAATATAAATTTCCTGAATGATCCATGTGTACTTTCAGTGTGTGTTAAATTTAAAATGGCTACTTTTCTTTTAAAATTAGAATTTAGATTTGATTTCTGTTAAGAGACAACGAATTTTCACTCCCACTGAGAGATTGTATTGGTCATCGAAAAAAACAACAGATTCCTAGTGTTCGGTCGAGACAACGTGATAAAAAAAATCATGATTTTTTGAAGTACTATACGCAGCCATTTATCACGAAAAAAATCAGACTTTTTACTGGTTCTAAATGTCAAAATGTTTTGATTTTAGGTGAAACAAAAATATTTTATTTTGTTTGTTAACGCTTTTGGTTTTGTTGTGTTTATGCTTGCATTTTTGTGATAGCTATTCTTGATAAAATTGGTTTGTAGTTTTCAGGCTAAATTTATATTTTGTGATAAAATTAATTGAAATAAAAGTGGCCTATAAAGATTGACGCATAAATCCATCATTTTATCTTTTGACTGTTCGGTCCAGTGGCGTAGCGACATACGGGTTTGTTCGGGTTCAAATCCCCCCCATTGGAATTTTAAAATTTCTGTAATCTAGAAGAATTGCTCTAATATTCTAATATTAAGATTTTTTCCCTGGTATCTTACGAATGAATTGAACAGTTGCTTTCTTTTCGTTCCTCAGAACCTCCCCCCCTTCCATCTTCCTGTCAGACCTGACGCCGAGGGGGGTTTGGGGGTTGTGACACCCTCCCAAGAATTTTCCCATTCGGCAAATTCGGCATTTTTACGAAAAGAATTTTCCAATTCGGCAATTTTACGATTTTGTTAAAGTTAAGTTAAGTTTATTAAAGTTATTTAAGCAAACATTTAAATTTTCGCAGCGATTCCCACTTTTTGTTCAGTATCACTTATTTATTTTCTTTGTCATTCGGCAAATTACGATTTTAAAATCTTTACGGCAACTCGACTTAAAATAGCCAAAGCAGAAAAATCTGGATGAATGACTAATACATTTTTAAATAAAATCAATTATTTATATAAATAAATTATTGTAATTATAATCAACGGAACAAACTTTTTTTTGGTATACAGGGTGAGTTTTTTAAAAAATGCCAGGCTTTTATCTCGAGAACCATGCTAGATGGGACAAAATAACCCAGGATGATATTTGTTAAGCGTCGAGGGGGACGTCCAATGGTAATACTGAATGCCCTTGAAACTCATAAGTATTGGAGATATATGCCAAAATAGGTTTTTTTTAAATTAGAACCTATACATTTAGTATTTTTTTTTAATTAAGTAAATCAAACTACACACTTTTTGCCTACAAAATTTTTTTGTAAAGTGTTCGATTTTGTAGATATGATGAAAATTGATTTGCATTGAAGCAAACGTGTCTTCGCTAAGTTCTTCAGAAAAAAAATAAAATTTCAATAAATCAAAAAAAAAACAACGAAAATCAATTTCACGCAGTAGACCACGATGCAATAGTATTTAAATTAATGAATGATTTTCTTTGTTTTTTTTAATTTATCGAAATTCTATTTTTTTTCTGAAGAACTTAGCGAAGACACGTTTGCTTTAGTGCAAATCAATTTTCATCATATCTACAAAATCGTACACTTTACAAAAAAATTTTGTAGGCAAAAAGTGTGTAGTTTGATTTAATTAATTAAAAAAAAATATTAAATGTATAGGTTCTAATTTAAAAAAAACCTATTTTGGCATATATCTCCAATACTTATGAGTTTCAAGGGCATTCAGTATTACCATTGGACGTCCCCCTCGACGCTTAACAAATATCACCTAGGGTTATTTTGTCCCATCTAGCATGGTTCTCGAGATAAAAGCCTGGCATTTTTTAAAAAACTCACCCTGTATATTTATTATAACATGTTTCGAATGAAAACATTCATCGTCAGATTACCAAAATCAGTGGCGTAGCGACATACGGGTTTATTCGGGTTTAAATCCCCCCATTGAAATTTTAAAATTTCTGTCTTCTAGAAGAATTGCTCTAATATTCTAATATTTAGATTTTTTCCCTGGCATCTTACGAATGAATTGAACAGTTGCTTTCTTTTCGTTCCACAGAACCCCACCCTCCACTAAGTTGTCATAGTGATAGCACACATACTCACTAGCACACATACTCAAAAAGTTGACTGCCAGCTGCATGCCACGATGCGTACTATAAGTAGTACTATCAGAACCACCCCTTAACCTTGGCCCTGTGTTAAGCAATATCGCTCCACCTGCACTCAGATGCTCGCATGCTCTCATGCGTGAACATAAAAAGGTAACCAACAACATCACGTTACCCTTGCACGAAGATAACGGTGACCACACTCGTTGTCGATTGAAGTCAAGAAAGCCTCCACATAAAACTGCCAGCAACCTGCTGGCAACTAATTTTAATATCTTGGATGTCTGGGACACCTCCTGGCATCATCAATACAACTGGCCTTTCTATTACTAACCCGACTTCTACCCAGCCTGGTTTCGATCTGCCACGTCATACCTGGACTACACTAAACCGAATAAGAACGAATCATGGACGTTGTGCTGATTCTTTCTACATGTGGGACATTTCACAGTCCCCTGAGTGTGACTGCGGCGCTCCACAATAAACCATAAAACACATTGCAACTGTGTGTCCAATTCGACGGTACAATGGTGACATCTCAGACATCCATTTGGCAACTCCCGATGTAGTAGCATGGATAGACGCGCTCGATGTAAACATCTAATATTCAAATGTACTGCCCAATGTTCAAATATTTGCCTTTTTACTTTTTTACTAAAAGACGTGCAATCAAATTGAATGTAAGTTCATTTAATGTGTATCCATGCTTTGTTTTAGATAGATTTCATAGAAGAGTCTACCTATTTTAAGTTTAATTTTTAATGTGTCACAAAAAACCATACGCTAAATAAAAAAAAATAGTGATACAATAATTAGGAAAAAATAACAAATATTATGTCAAAGGTAACTTGTTCCACATATTTTTATTTCAAAATTTATGCAAATTTGTAATTTCAATTTAGAATAAACATTTTTTTTTAAATATTTTACTTGCGGCGAATAAAAATTAGTATATGATGCACGGACATAAGCTATTTTGGACTTAATGTGGATGCAACTCCACATACGACCAAAATCTTTAGCTTTACGTCCTAGCATCATAATGTACTATTCTGGCGTCTTTTATTTATGCTCACTGGTTTACTATTTTGTCTACTATTCTTTCTCTATGAGTACATCTGTAGCCCTATTCCTGTACATCGTGAAATAGGATTTGAGAAATAAATTACAGCAATTTTTTCATAACTAGTATTCCGTGCCGGAAATAACAAATAACAATTTCGTAGATCGGACAATAGATAAGATCGGACAAAACAAAGTGTCCTGGAAGTTGTTCTAAATACAAAACAAAATTAATTGTGTTAGAATAGTTAAAATGATATCTAACGCCTTGATATTTTAAGGAATTTGATTAATCAGGAAAATCATTTTTCATCCCTTCCTAGACACAGGTTTGAGGCGAATCAATAGGCAAAGTGTCATTCAGTTTCAAATAAGTTTAAATTTCAAAATCACTAGCACAAAAATTTCTATCTAAAAATAAAGAAAATTATCATTTTTAAAGTTAGTAAAAAATTATTCGAAATTTGCTTTTTTAAAGTTAATTAAAAGTTATTCGAATTTTGTTTTATGAAAGTTAATTAAAATTATTCGATATTTTTGTTTTATATTGCACCAACTCTCACCAAAATATTTTATAAATCCTATAAATCTGGTATTTTTCCATCCTGCTGGAAGTTGACCAATGTCCAGCCTGTCCCAAAAAAGGAACGAAATGTGATATTTCAAATTACAGACTAATAACCTTACTCCCAGTCCTGTTTAAAATATACCAGCAATATATTAATTCACACATATCCAAATTTTTGGAGGACAACCATTTGATATCATGACAGCCAATACGGTTTTAGAAACAAAAGATCAACAACCGATCTATTGAACTATGTAGCACATTTTTGGAATAGCATACTTGAGAGAGGTGGTGAAATGTACGTAATCGCATTAGACATCTCAACACCATTTGATCGAATCTGGTATGCCAACGTGATCAACAAGCTCGTTGCGTATGGGTTTCATCCCGCAGTTGTGAAGTTGATTCAAAATTTTCTGTCTATCCGATACATCTCGGTATCTATAGATGGCTTTATTTCTGAGTCCAAATTAATTAACGCTGATGTACCCCAAGGCTCAGTTTTATCTCCCACTTTATTTTTAATTTATATCAACGAACTGTTGCAAATCACCAATAACCCAATAAATAGTTTTGCAGATGATAGTACACTGCACAAGTTATTCGTCCCCCTATCTTCAAAGGGTAAAATGCATGAAAAAATAAATCCCGAACGGAGAGACGCTGCCATAAATGTAAACGAGGACCTGAAAAAAGTCGCCGATTGGGGTGACAAAATGGTCAATTTTAATTCCACCAAAACACAGCTATTGATTATTTCCAGATCAAAGACCGAGTTTCCCAACGATATTTCAATTAATATGTGTAACGACCAAATAGACGAATGTGAAAACATTCGTTTATTGGGAGTCACAATGTCCAATGACCTACTCTGGAATGATCATATCATGGCCATGGCAAAGAGCGCATCAAAAAAACTCGGCCTCCTCAATAGATGAAAAAATATTTTTCTCCGTATCAATTACTCCACGTTTATAAGTCCTATATTCGTCCCTGCATGGAGCATTGTTGTCAAGTTTGGGGCGCTGCATCTGTTACCATTTTGGGCCTTTTGGACTCTGTTGAAAAGCGTGCTATACGAATTGTTGGTGATCGAAATTTAACATTAAATCTTGATTCCCTACAACATCGTCGCACTGTTGCTGATCTCGTTGTTTTTTATAAATATCGTCACCAGCAGGGCTCGGATGAAATTTTATCTATAATGCCTCAGACATCTTCTTTTCCTTGTTCAACTCGTCAATCGGTTTGTGCAAATAGTCAAACTGTCGGGATTACTCACTACCCCAGTAACAAAATGCAAAGGGATTTCTTTGTGCGTATACATCGTACAAATGGAATGCTTTGCCTGAATCAATAGTCTCGAGTGCCTTCAATCCACAAACATTTAAAAAAAGCATCCACCAACACCTCAAGATGCATGTTGTTGTGGGACCTATAAGGTCTTAAAAGGTATCTATGTGTTGTTGTGACACGTTTTGTAATTCCTACTACACAACACTTTTTACTAAAAAAAAATATTGTAAAAATATTTTTGTTTTGAAATAAAAATTATTCGATATTTGTTTTATTAAAGTTAATTAAAAATAATTTAAGATAGTTAAAAAAAATCATTAATCTATTTTTTAAAAAAACATTAATTAAAAAAATTAAAATTAAGAAAACATTAAAATGAAGCATATATTATTGTAATGAATTATTAATAAAACTAATTAATTGGTTTACTGGGTTAAACTATTAAGTCTTATAAAATAATCCTTGACCCCCCTCCAATGGAAAATTCTGGCTACGCCACTGGTTCGGTCCCGTTTGACGTAATATGCACGAAATATCGTGATATTTATTATGATATTGCACGACCGAACACTACCATTGAGACAGTTTTATATCTGACATGAGATAGGTTAACCAGTTGGTATGAGCTTGCTTGGTAGTTGCAGCTGATCAGATTCACTTATCCAAAATTTGATGAGTTTCGCAGTTTAACAATTATTGAACTGGAATAAGTTATTTAGCAAGTATGAAATTTTTCTATTAGAATTAATGAGAACTTCCTTTCTTACTTCCTGATCATTAACCAGTTTTTCTAGGTGTGTTATGGTGCCGTAAAAGCACAGCCGCAACGATGAATAAAGTTTTTATTTTTCTTACATCATCATTCCCGTCATTCCATATATTTCGAGCAATTTAAGTGGGCGAACCTATTAGCTAACCGTCATTAATATTTCAAGATAACTGTATTACTTTTAACCTTCTAAATTGTAGATTTTTTTCTTATATTCAAACTCGAAAACATAACATGCAACGGCATAGATTCCTCTTTTAATGTTATTATTTGTTCTGAAGAGCATGAGACCGGCTGCAATTGTAGTTAATTTTTGTTCGATGTGTTTCAAATACGATAAATACTGGAATTTGTCTCCATGATGGCCTCTTATTTTTGTATTTTGTGCAGTTGTCATAAATCTCATTCGTGAATATCAAAAAAAATATGAATTTCTTTTTTGAATTCACGTTTATTTTTTCTTAAATGTAAGTAGTAAAATTTACTACTTACATTTACTACTTTACAAAGTTTGAGAATTTATGATTAAAATTTTGATCAAGCCGCGTTTCATTAATAATCTAATTAAAAATTCTTTTTTCTGAGTGTAAAAAGTGATTGTTTCAAAAAGTGAAAACTCAATCGAAAAATTAAACTTAAAATGTTTCTGTCAAAACAAAATTTTTTATTCAACTAAACCGAAATTGATAAAAATGAAGACTTCTTGTAAAATAACTATATAAATCTTTTTGAATTAATGTTAATACAAATCATTGGGTTGCACAATATGTTTATAAAAGTTTAAAATTTTGGGGTAATCGTCATTACAACCATTTTGGAACTTTATTATTTTTAGCCGTACGGCATGGGTTTCATAATGGATACAATAGCTGCATTTCATGAAACCATGTGATCCGGACCCGCTTAAGTTTTACATACAAAATCAGATCCAACTTTGTTTTTGGATCTCAGTTTGCATGTAAAATTTAAGCGTATCCGGATCACCGGTTTCACGAAATGCAGCTTATATATGTTTTCTGAAGGAATTTCTTATTATTATTCTAGAAAAATATGGTAGAACGGGTGTGGTGTTTTTACACCGTCGCTTGAATCAATAGTTACATAATACTGCGTATACGTTTCAACCTATAACCTCATTAGCTTGGTTCAACAGTGTTACTTAGCACTGGCATTTGTTTGACCTTCAACCAAATTCGCATGATTCAGCAGTTTCGTTTTATACCTTTATTTTGTCATACAAATTTACTCTACATTCATCCACCATTGCATGAATCGATAGTTGTTGTATTACTACAGTCGCTCACCGCTCATCCATATTCACCGCATTCAACCATAGTATCAAGTTTAAATACCAGCATTATACATTCATCCACCATTGCACGATTCGACCGTTGCGTGACCATTGCCGTGTAGTTGGGCTGAGAGAGTGATGATTGGCTAATCCGGAAGTGAAGACGGAGAGGGATCTACTACTAACATGGGGTGAGTACCTTTTAAATATAAATATAGGTAAAGGGTTGTGTGGGTGTGTGTATGTACATGGATGTATGTATGAGTGTATGAATGTGTGCTTGTGTGTGTGTGCGAGAGTGTATGAGGTGTGTGATTGAAACATAGTATGGGGGTGTTCGTGACGGTCGCGGCTTCTTCGACCTTAAGGGCCGCTAGAGTCTCCTTTTTAACTTTTCTTTTTGATTTCCGTTCTGTTGCTAAATAATACACGCGCACAATTCCGCAATTTGTACTAGGTGACAGGTATAATCTCTCGTTCCCACAGGCTAGAGCTAGTTTAGGGTTGAAAATCGAATTAGGTGCGCGGCCTGCCATAGCCATTCCATTGTTTTACCAATGGAAACAGTTCTCCTTTACCGACAAAACTCACAAAGTTTACATTTTAGTATACGACTTTGCTTTGCTTGCCGTCATGAACTAACACTCTTCTGTGAATCGATTAACTTTACCTGGCACCAGGAACCAGTTTATGTTTTTAACATATTAACCAGTTGTGATGATACGCGTCAACTTTGGACAATAATGGGAGCATTTTTGATAGCTTTTATGCACATTTTGTTCATACAAAACGAACCTTTACACTTTAAATTCTTTATTTACAAAAAAAACTAAATATGAGGTGCAATTATAATATAAATCACTTCTCTATCAAATTCATCCCAAATATCTATAGTACACGAGCATAAAACAATTATACCTTCCACAATTGCACGAAACACTGAAGTGATGGATAATAATCGACAGTTAAAAATTAAGCGTGGTTTTACCGACATTGACAACATTTAACTATGGGAATTGTAGAAGCATTAAACGTTCTTAACTTGGGAGAGTATCTGACTTTTTGGATAACAGACTTTCACCGCTCCAGTAACATATTACGGTAATCAATGGCTTAATGCTAACATCCTTAATATTTACAAATAGAAATAGTGCTCTTCACTATTAAATATATGATTGATGGCATTGCCTCAATCAACGATACTAGTTCAACAACCAAATATTTAGCACTATTTAGCACTGTTTTGGAAGAGACGCCTGCGATTTACACATGCACAAAAATCGTCGGTAAAATATTGAGACACGAACTATATATTGCAAATAATAGAGAAATTACAAAGAGTTGCCAGCATATTTACCAGTAGTATATGCTAAAACAACATTTACACGAACAACAAAAGTCAGTCTGTATAGTTTCTACCTCTTGATGTGATATGTGTACAAATAGTATTTAACTCACTCCTTCAGCTCAGAGTTGATTATATTACTTTTCACTCTTCAGGTTATATATGCTTCGTACATCTTACAGGTAGGGTGTAGGAGGTCAGAATTTTTAAAAGTTCATTTCTCTTTCCGTATCTCAGACCATTTCAGTATAATCCAGCTACAAATTGTTTCTAGA
The DNA here is from genome assembly GCA_963693315.1 of Diogma glabrata. Taxonomy (NCBI): domain Eukaryota; kingdom Metazoa; phylum Arthropoda; class Insecta; order Diptera; family Cylindrotomidae; genus Diogma; species Diogma glabrata. The sequence continues at coordinate 427,893,493 of OY856186.1, read as the reverse complement.
TGTAAAGCATGGATAAATAAATCGAAAACTTCACCAAAAAATATAAATATTTATGTGAATGATGACAACATTTAGATTTGACTACTTTGTGACATGGTGACAAACACTCCAATTAAACCTAAGCTGCAGATTCATTTAGTAAATCCTTTCGTCAAAACACTACCCATTGTTAAGAAATTGAATAAAAGTCATAAACTTTATTGTATACGAAATTATTTGCACTGTGTTAAAAATAATTCTTCTAAGATTAAATTCGTGAGATTCATTTAAAAAATTATTGACAAAACACAGAAAGAGCTTAAGAGAGAAAACAAAATGGCAAAATCAATTCAATCCTCTAGCCAAATGAATTACACCATGAATCGTGATGTTTATAAAAATGATCAAAATCAAGTTTACACAAATAGAATAAAGAAATCGTCAAAATATCAATCTTTTTATCAAATTTTTAAGACTCGTCAGACAAAATTCACAAACTTTAATAATTTCAATATTTACGTTATATTCTTGACCTTCAAATAAACGGTTGTTATTGTTTGTAGATCGTAAAATATAAAACAATCACATCCGACTCATTAAATTAAGATATACGCTTCGATGATCATCGTTCTAAGGTAGAGTAAAGTTTTGATTGAAATTTATATCTTATCAATTCTTTTAAACAAAGATCAATTGTTTTGTAAAAAAATTGCTCTTCAGAATCCACAACTACCTGAAACTTTAAAAACTTAAAATTTCAACACATGATAAATACGACACGTACAACTATAAACACAAAGCTTTTAAAAACTGAAATCGTTTATATTCTATCTACTATTCACTTATAGACATCAATTTAAAAAGAAAAAAAATCACAAATTATTATAACTTAAACTAACTTCTTAATTAAATAATATAATTAGACTGAAAAAAAATTTAATTAAAAATAAAAATTAAGATGTTTAAAACAGAAAGAGATAAAACCGAAAAGAAAAATAATCAATCAAATGATTAAGTTTTTATTTCTTATTCCTACTGTTTAAAAAAACATACAAAAATTAAATAAGTTTTTTTAAATTTTAGAAAAAAAAAAGAAAATCGAAAGAAAATTTATTATAGCGATCATGCTTATGATGATGATCATAATCTTAATTTAATTTATTTAAGTTCGTAAGTGAAATATAAGAAAAACCATGTGAATTTGATGTTTATTTAATTTGTTAATGAAATAAGGAGGTTAATTCGAATTATTTTTAACAGTGTATTTGACCTTGGATTTTAAGTAACATTTGTTTTTTAAACATTAGTAAAACCAACGTCACAGATCGTGTACAAAGATATAAACGACTTTTTTCAGAATCTATTATAGCAAATTGATTATCCTTAGATAATATGTTATACTTAAATATATATATTTATCCATAAATAAAGGGATATTAAATGGCTAGACAAAAATTGAAAGTTTTATTCACGAAACAAGGAATAAACTGCATCTATACTTGTATTTGTTTCACATCAACCTGTTACATATATTTTCTGGATGGTAATTTAACAAAAATCCTGGACATATAAACGGCACTGTGTTATTTAGCTGCTGAAAACATTAAATATCTATTCAAACTAAAACACACAACGCTGGTGTAATAACGCCAATCAAGATCTTTGTAGGTTCTTCTATATGATATCAAAACTGGAGTCAATGGTATGAGATGAATAAAAGAACAAACAGGTGATTCCTTAAACGATGAATTTTACTAATATGAAATATCAGGGAGAGAAAGAGACTTATAACCTTTGATCATTTTCCAATAACAACTCTTGCTAATGCTAAATCATTTTTCTATCTTTTATATTTATTTTTAATTTATAACAGTAATTATCCAGAAATCAATCAAATTATCATCGAATTTCTGTGAAAATAATCATCTATCAAGAAAATAAATAAATAAAAATTAAAGAGGAAATAAACCCACGTGAAAACAACAAAAAATTTAGAAAATTATTACTTAAGAGAATTATGCGTAAATATATAGAAATATAAACAAATTGATAAAGGAACTATGGAAAAGCAAAAAATAACAGACTGGATTTTTATAGATTAATAACAACATTACATTTAGGTTCATCTCTTGCCAATCCATCTAAGTATTGTAGTATGCAAATAGTATGCGGATTCTGAAAAAATAATAAATCGCATTTTGGAAAAATATTAAATCGCTTTTGTGAAAACACATTTTTCCTGGTAGAGATGCAAAACATCGAGTTTCAAAGTAAAGGTTTTAAAAGCAGATTAGAGATAAAGAATTATCTAAATTATCTCAAGATAAAATTATCTAAAAAAGTAAGCAAGATTTGGTGCCACTACGATAGTGTTGGAACTATGAAACTTCATGTTAGTCTGCAAGTATCTGTACCAAAAAGTTTTGTAAGCATTCTGTCACTCAGTGGATAGGGAAGGCTGGATTCACCTGGATCCACCTTAAGGCGCTTTAGCTTGCAACCCAGTTGCTGGATCTTATTTTTATTTTATTTTTATTCAAAGTTAACCATGTTTAGTGTTAATTATAACGGATTACAAATTAACGTCTCTGAATATTCGAAGATACCATGCTAACTAGGGTTTGAGTATATAAATCAAGTTTCTTTAAGAAATTTATTGATGTTGGTTTTAAAATTTTGGGGATTAAAATTGTCAGGGAATACCGAATACCCACGCAGGTAAGACATTTCAGAGACGAAAAACTCAGTTCTACACTGCTACGACTACTCTAGTGTTGCGTGCAGGGTTTGCAGACTCAAGTAAAATGGATTAAATTTCCGCGGATGCCGGTTCATCCATAATGTACTTGTAAAATATCGTCAGATCAGCGACATTTCGTCGATGTTGCAGGGAAACAACTTCGTTTGTAAGACTGGAATTCGCAATCAACTTAATAGCTGTCCGTTGTACATAATCAAAACATTTCAAACTACTTAAGTATGCTCCACCACAAATGTGAGAACAATATTCCATGCAGGGATGTTTAAAAGACTGAAGCTGTTTGCTATCGAAAAATTTACGACATCGACCCAAAATCCCTAATTTTTGAACAGCATTTTTAGCTAGATTAAAAATATGAGAATTCCACTTCAAATTATTTTCATTTTCAACTACTATAAAAGTCTAATAGATTCCTTTTCTACTAGATCAATTGAACCAAACTGTAATGGAAACGGATTGGCTGTTGATATCCTAGTAAAATGACAAACTTTTGTTTTACTCGTGTTAAATTCAACACTATTAGAAACACCTCAATCCAAAATTGTTCTCAGATCATTGTTTAAAGATTGTATCAAATTAGATCTAGTGTCATTAAGCGCATGTCGGTCAATGTAGAATTGGTATTTCATGAGATGCATGGAGCATGCTATCATCAGCAAAACTACGGATTGGATGAATTGTTGATTCCAACAAGTCATTAATATAGATGAGAAAAAGAGTTGGCGAAAGAGCGGAACGCTGAGGAACTGCAGCATTAGTAGAAAATACATCCGATGAGACACCGTCAATATTGACCTGACTTGAAAAAGCCGCAAATATCACTTTTAGATTTCAGTTCTTATTTAGGATCTCCAAAACAGCGAGTCCAAGATAGGCGATCGAATCGCCTATTTATGAATAGAAATGGAGTTTCCGAACAACTTTATCGGTTGTAATACCACGAGTCATTGAAATTTTTTCGAAAATTTTTTGATTTTACGAATTAAATTATTTAGCAACACTGCGAATCAAAGCGCACAATAAACCACGAGTCCGAAGGACGAGTGGTTTAAGTAGTGGTTTGATTGAGCAGTGTTGCTTAAAAATAATTTAATGAGTAAAATTGAAAAATTTTAGACAAAAATTTCAATGAAGAGTGGTATTTAATGAGATAATTTTTTTTAATTATAATTTTGTTTAAAAGATAAGTATTAGTTTCTAAATAAAAATTTTCTACAAAATATTCAATAATACAAAATTATGTAAAAATGCAGTTTGCAAATAATAAAAATGTCCGTTTTCATTCATATAAGTAATTGCATGTTTATGTTTATTTGTCAAAACAAATTACAAATTTATAGCATTTATGCGCCTACCAAGATGAACTTAAATTTCATTTTGTTAGAAGAAAAAATGACAACAAAGAATTTTCATAACGACAAAGCAAAATTATCGACGACAAGAAGAATTGCCGACAGTTAAAAAA